>JAJJMC010021751.1:1015509-1079629 GCA_023531435.1 Papaver californicum | reverse complement strand
ATATATATATATATATATATATATATATATATATATATATATATATAAAATAATTTGATTGATAGAAAAAAATCTAGCTTTAATTAAAATTTGATATATCACATAAAAGTTAGACAAATTTCCAATTTAAATCAGGTTTCAAAGGTTCAACAAATCATTTTTGCAAACAAGTCAAAAGCAAGTTTAGAAATTCAGTTCAAAACTTATTTTTCTGTTTTGACGAGAATCAAAACTAGGTAGCTGCAAAACAATTTTAATTTATACAATCAATTGAATTAGAGACACAAAAATTTAATGAGTTCAAGCCAAATTCTTTTTGCAAAATCGTTGAAAACATAATACTTTGGTGGAAGTTTATGAGCAAAGTTTTCAAACCCATGGTTAAGAGAGCATCTGAAATAATCAAAATATTAATTTAAATGAGAGGTAACAATTAAAAAAAAGGTGTTGTATATGAACATAACAGTTAAATCGAAGTAGACACCAATTGAAAGGTTTGGAGAGAAACCATATGCAGAATTTTGAAATATCGTTTGAAGAGAAAAGTTCCCCTGATTAGATATGTAGAAAAAAGGGGTTTTCTAAGATATCAAATTCAAAATTTTTAAAAATGAAAACAAATATGATCACAAACTCATTTGCAGAGCTTTTGAAATAACAATTGAAAAGAAATGAAATCTATTGTAAATCAAAGAAAGAGAAAACAAGGGTTTTCTTCACGGATAATAAAATCAAAACTTAAAAGGTAAAAGATTTAGATCAGATAGGATAAGTTATTTATTACCTCCCTGTTTCTAGCGCCAAATTTTGATTACCAAAAATCTGATCTCGGAAACACAACCACATGAATCATATGATAAAACAATAAACCAGTGATTACCAAAAATCTGATCTCGGCAACACAACCACATGAATCATATGATAAACCAATAAACCAGTGATTACCAAAAATCTGATCTCGGCAACACAACCACATGAATCATATGATAAACCAATAAACCAAAAGCAATGAAAAGATATAGATTAAACATAAGAAATTAATTTAAGAAAATTTTAACGTGTTACAAAAGGATAAAATGTTATATGCACCAAGTAAATCCATCAAAGAATGATTGAACTACGAATATATTTAATTGACACAACTCCCATATCTAAACCTTTTTCTCTGATCCTTTTTCTTCCCCAAAAATTTTCGAACCCTCTTTCTGTCTTTATAGTAAATATCATGGGTCCCCCTCTTCTTTCTTTCCACCTATTAGTTCTTATCCAGACTTTGGAACGAAACTTTTCACGCAAGACTTGACATGCGTACTTCTTATTTCCCTTAGTTTCCCGCTTGGTGACCCATACCTCTTCTGCGGATTTGTATTCAAGTTAATGCTTTTGGATTTCGATGAACGCTGCAGTCTTATTATTATTAGTAGTATTATGGCATGTCCGACATGTGGCCATTGAAAGTGACATTATTATGTTCAAAAATTTGGCATGTCCGACACGTGACCATTGAAAGTGACTTGTCATGTTTTAGTTTCTTCTGTTTCGCAACCTGCACAACCGAGACGTGTCTATCATGCATCGATGTTTGTCAGTTCTATACATTGTGTCATGCTTTCCCGCAATTTGCGTGTCTGTCATGCAACGAATGTGTCTTTTTCGTATAGTGTGCCATGCTTTCCCACAACTTACGTGTCTGTCATGCAACGAAGGTGTCTGTTTCAGTACTTATCTAATGAGTTTTGTTTCAGTATTTCTCATTCCATCATAATCTGATATTTTTTTCATAGTATTTAAATACGTGATGTTAGGGATTTAATACCTTTACACTGGTCTTTTTAGTGCATCTTGACATGTTCTTTGACAAGATTGTCCTACTTTAGTCGAGCTTAGAGTTGTCTTATCCCTGAGTTGACCATTGACTACATTGATGCCTTTCACAGAACTAGAGATGATAATATCGATATTGGTGTAGATGAAGCCGATGATATGCTTCAATTTATAATGGAACCCATTGATGACATTGATGCCTTTCACAGAACTAGAGATGATAATATCGATATTGTTGTAGATGAAGCCGATGATATGCTTCAATTTATAATGGAATAGGATGGTTTTGAGGGGTGGGGTAGGGTTCCTATTTTATTATTTTATTATTTTAATTAGCCATACTATATAAGTTATTTTTACTTTTGTACTGAAACCTATCTTGCATTATTGGAATCCGTTTGTGCTTGGCTATGCTATTCTAGTCATATGCACTTAGCATTTTGCTTCTCTTATCTTGATGGTCCTCTCTTTCATCCGTCATTAATTGCATTTACAATCATTATAGCTAGGAATCCATTTTCCTTATTAGCAGTCTCTAGTAGTTGTTCCTACTGATATCGTCAATTCATATTTGCATCTATTTTCTTATATTGATCGTCTAATGTTTTTATATATTTCCTGCAATTTTAGCTATCACCTTCTAGTTCCATACACTGATGTCTGATGTTTTTGATATATATATATTATTCTCGAATATCCAGTGTTGGCTACTTACGCTATGAGGTCCATGCTAGCTAAGAAGTGGTATCACCACAATACTTACTTTAAATGTTAGATGCTTAAACTAGGATTATATATAATGTTCTTTTTCCTTGGTGTTACACTTGTATTAACAGTTACTTAATATTATGCTCAGTATTGGATCTAGGATTATATATGTATCCTGTTGTTTTTGCTTCTTGCTAGACCTAAGTTTCTTCGTCAGCCATTCGGAGCTTTTAGTCTCTGTTTTTGGTATGTTGGTTCATATGCTCTTCCATTGTTTAGTATACTTTTCATTGTTTCAAATTCCATAATGTTGTTTTTGATACATGTCTTGGTGGTTCTGCAGAACTAATTAGCTGATAAGAGGCAGTGCATAACGTTGGTGTAAATATGCTATAGCTGGATTGTTTGTAAATATGTTATAGTTCAAAATCCAAGTTGACATTTCTTTCATAGCTTTTCTCAAACATTTGGTGGGCGTCTTATTGTTGGTGAAGAGACGAGTTTGTTGTGGAGTTTTTAGCCACTAATTATATTAATCCTTATCTGCAAAACTCAAATTCGTAGACAACCCAAAGTCCTAAACATTCACCAATATCAAAATCCTCAACACCCATAGCCATTTACTCAAGAACCTAACATCATCAATACCCATTCCTAGCTGTTTTCTAGCTTAGAGACTCTCCAAAAATCTTCTCATATCTTGCTTAAAAATCGAATCCCATGTAAACCCATTCCTCCTAATCAAAACAGGACTCAAGAATCCCACTGAATCCCATCCAATCATCTAAACACGCATCAAAACTACTCCAATCCTTGCTGATTTTCGAGCTCAACTCTTACCAAAAACTCACTACAAACTCTATTCATTCGAGTATGTCTTTACAACCAAGTTATGGTTGATTCTCTAGCTTCAAATACAATAACTCTTCAAAGAATTAACACCAAATACAAAGTCAATTTCAATGTGCAATAACCAAGTTCTCTTTCCATATTTTGTTTTAATTTGGAAGTGACTAAATATAACCCTCATTTGGATTAAATACAACCTCACAAATTAGGTTTACAGAGAAATACAACCATTGGTTTTTTGTAACTAATTTTTATACCATCCTTAACAATTTTCACCGAAAAATTCTAATTATTAGATACACAGAAAAAATACATTGAGTATCTTTTTGGCCAAAATAAACAATCCAACAAACAGTATGTACACGAGGATTTGAATTTTTTACTTTGGTTTTTCTCTGCAAAATCAATAAAAAGTATGAACTATCGATTAGTTCTAATATAATACATATAGTGTGTCAGTGACTTGATCCAATTGTTTTAAAGTTTTTTTTTTAAAATATATAAGCAGTTTGGTATTCAACAGAGAAAATATTCGTATAGCAAAAGTTTCTTCTATCTTTGGTGGTTCAACTATAGGATTCGCGTCCAATCAGCCGTTATGAGTTGGAAGTCGGGGATGCTCAATTAGTTCTCAATTTTTTTCAAAGCAAGCAAGGGGAAAATCCTCAGTTCTTCTACTCACTTCAAGTTGATGGAGATGGGAGAGCAGTAAATTATTTTGGATGGATGCTAGGTCGTGTATGGAGAACGAGCATTTCGAATACGTGGTTATGTTTGATACCACGTTGTTAATATCTAAAAATTGATTCTAGGCAAAAAAATGTACTGTAGAAGTACTTTTTTAAGATTTGGAAATCAAAATCGTACATGGCAAGCTTAAACAACGATAGTAGCCATTCCGTCCTGCTTTGGTCGCAAGGAGAGAAAATGGGTTGATCTTAGGGGAGGGAAGCAAAGGAAGTTGAAGGAATTTGTGTGTGGAATTGTATGTAGAGACATAGAACTATTGAGAAAATAACAGAACTTGAGAGAATGCTAAGCTTGTTGTATTTTTCAGGATAGGCTAAGTAGCATATTTACACTAATTGGGAACACATATATTTTCCATGTAAAGTAGTGGAGGTAGTGAAGAGATGGAGTAATGGAGATTGTGGGGGTAATGGTGTAACCGCCCATTATCCTTGGAAGTTTCAGAAAAACCATGATTCAATTATCTCCTTAACTTCTACAACCGTCACCACTATTTTTTAACTTTCAGATCATGCGGTGTTACCACGCCACATGTTGTTGTAACCGCCAGAGCTAAAACCCCATGAATAATCCCCCCATGTAACATGATTTGATTTCTCGTAGGAATTAGTAGATTCATGGACTCAGGATGATGCTAGCACAAGCAAGAGCGAAAAGATGCTCGAAAGTAGGAAGAGGGGAAAACTAGCGCTAGCGCTGCTAGGCCAGCAGCAGTATTAGCGTTGTTGCTAGCGCTAGCATGGCTAGGGCCTGTTTGGCGAGTAAGCATATTGGCTTTGCTGATTTTTTTGGTTTTTGGCTCTTTCCTGGCCTTTTGACACATATGTGTGCTACTTATTGGTGTTGGGAGTTTGACTAAGGTTTTCCAAGGCTAGCACTTGCTAGTGTCATGGTTATTGCCTATGCACCACTAGCTTTGACATTCATTAATGTCGTGGCCATATTTATGGCATGTTTAAGTTTTCTCAATTGTATGAGATTTAATGTTAACATTTATGCTTAATTTTTATACAGTGCATATAGAACATCTTCAGGAGATTCAGATGTGGAAGTTTGTAACTTGAAACTATGCTTGATGCGACTCTGCAATTAGATGGTATGCATCTAGTTTGCGTTTTTATTCAGATATGGCTTAGCCTCTATTCTGAATATTCACAATTTTTTATAATCATTATATTCTGTTTTATACAAATAGTTCGCATAGATGCACATGAAATAACAAGGATTTAGTTGAATATAACTCTGAAATTTCTATGGTGCATATATATGCAAAAAGAGCTACAGGGCTAATTAGCCAAGATTTGAATATCCCTTTCTCGATTTTCTTGTTGAATGTAGGATAGCAGTATGTATTCATAATTTTAATGTCGGGTCAGGAATTTATGTATATTTATTCCATGCTTCTGCAGCTTGGCGAAAGCAATATTACAATTTTCTCCCTTGTCAAAAATCCACCATCAACATTAAATTCTCTGCTTAGCGCGGAACAGTAATTTTTCGTTGTAAGCACTAGATGGTGATTTTTTTAAAGCGAAATAAATCAACAAGCTTAGTTATCAGATAATACCAGGATTTTTGAATTGGCGATGCTCAATGATGCTCAATATTTGCTGAAGAAGTAGGTGTTGGTGTAATAACACTTGTAAAATGATAGGGCATCGTCTGGAGAGCATAAATTACTAAGGCGTGGCTGATTTGCATGATGGAGAGACTAAAATACACTCATGTGCGGCACGGGGCCATGGATCCAAAAGGAAATCCTTGTTTGACCTAGATTTGGAAACCAATTACTATAAAAGGAGTAAACCCTTATTGCTCTTTTTTTCCTATCACCACCGATGTTTTCCAGCACCTCCTCCCTCTCCAGCGACGACAGCAAAAACAACTTCATTACCGGAGCTCTGTTATTGGCATTCCGGCGCCGGTTATATTCCAGCCAATTTCCGGACGGCTTCAGGTAAAGTTTTTTTTTTACGTGAGTTAATAATCACTTTTTTTTTGACGTGAGTGCTTGCTCACCCTTTCAATCATTATTGTTTGCTTCACTGGATTAACATGCTATTGGCTTAATATTAATCCTCTCTTGACAGCTTCTTGCGAGTGAACTCCAACTCCCCAATTGTTGTTTTTGATTGTGACAATTCTTCATTGGCTTCACTGTTGCGTTGCTAAGCTCCAACCAGGTACGCCAGGGCTTATAGCAATTTTTTTCTAATGCTGGTTTTATTTTATATGTATATAAGCATGTATTCACATATCAGTACTATATAAAATAGAACCAAACCTTGTGCATGATTGCCCAAGTAGTTGACATGAATGATATCTGAACCCATTGTAGATGTCGAACAATCATGAAGATAGTGCAACCACTGCTTCTAGTCGTGGCGGAAGCAAAAATCCTGGTGTTATTTCTCTAGATGATATGCCCAACAATCATGATGAATTCTTTGATGGTGTTGTCGAATAGGCTGTCGGCCCTGGTTATGTTGGCAATTTTATTCCGAACATCAATAGCCTCCCTCCGCCTCAGGATATTTATCCACGGGCTATTATCAGTGTTGTTTACAGGGAAGAGAACACAAGCCCTCATTTGTTGATTTTAAGACATTCTAGATTCTTTTGCCTGAATGGACATGATGGGCTGAAGTTATGTTGAAGAATCCTCAAGTGAAGCTGGTTCTAGAAAATGTTATAGATACTCCATGTTGTGCGAGTGTCTGGGAATTTGAGACTTAATAAGGACACAAGGGGTCTGATTGCATTTGCTTCTCCTTTGTGTGGTCCAACCCATTCAGCAATATGTGCTTGATGTCAGTTAACCATCACTTTCGAGGACGTGATAGTCACAGTTTTGTGTCTGATTTGTCTCAATCCTTTATATTGATAGTGCTCAATGGTATACTAATTGTGTTATTTTATGTGTGTATGTGTTTTTGGGAAATAAACATTTTTAGAAAAACTGGCTTGAAATTTTACTAAAGCACCCCGAGAACAATTGCTAAAGGGACCCCCATTTTGGATAGAGGCACTCCACTACTACAAGCACCCCAGGAATGGATATGGGAACTCCATCTTCTTCACAGGTATACAACAATTTGGCGGGAAAATAAACTTTGAAAAATTCAGTTTTCTGGATCGATTTTGGATGGATTCAATCACTGATTTCGATTGGGCTAGACTCATTAGGGCTAAATAAAGTTTGAATGAGTGTTTTATTCAACAAACTTGGACCAAATAATCGAGTTGGAGGAAAACAGGGAAGAGTTATTCTCGGAAATTTTTCCGAGTTATTTTTGGAATATGCGTGTGGCTGGAGAGAATTGGACGTGATCTAGAATGTGTTGGTATCGTGTTTGGAATGTGCTAGCTACCACAGACGCGTGAAAGAGAAATAAAATGGAAGTATTTTCGTGAGAAGTAAAGAAAATATTTCGGAAATATTCTCATTAAAATCGAGAGATTTGGGTCCTGTGAGTATATAAAGGAGTAGTAGGAGTCACACAGGGGGATACAGAAGCTTAGAGGGGGTTTGGAGAAGTTCAGACGCAAGAACAAAGAGGAAAATCGAGTTGCAGATAATTCTTGTTTTCTACTGTTGAAGACGAAGAACTTCGTCATAGAAACTAAGAGAAACATCAGAAAAAGCTTTGTGGTCTTTTCTGTTCCTTTTAGCGACAGAAAAAATATCATTTGTCGTCTCAATTTTATGTGTCAATTATTTTTCTTCTTGTAAACATCTTTTTGAGCCATCAATACAAATTTTGAGCGTGTTTTCAACATAAGGAGCTAAACCCCATTGTTGAGGCGACGGAGGAAGCTATTTTCCCAATAATTATGTGGTAATATTTATTTAATTAATTTATACAATTCTTTTATGATTATTTGCCTTGGTTAAAAATTGATTTAATGATTTTTATTAAACAATTGTGATTTCTTTTGATGGTACATGCTTGGCCTAGAGTTTTAGATGTTCCATGCTTTCAATACACAATTGTTATTTTGAAATTCTACTTGTTGCAATATTTTAGAATCAAACTAAACGTATGAATTGCATAATTATAATTTTTGAATTAAATCATTTTAAGAATTAAAAATAGTGGAATCTTAGCCTCAGTTTTCTCTCAACCTTGTTATCAAATTTATTTGAGTTTTGTTATTTTTAGTCTTAGATATTAGGTTTAAATCCAAATCTTTACAAGTCTTGAACGAAACTTTCTTACCACTATCAAAAAACACATCAAATTTTGGCGGCGCCGATGCATACTTGTTTTTAGATTTTTTTTTTAGGTTTAGTTTTAGTTTTTAGTAGTTTTATTTTACTTTATTTATTCTTTTATTCTATTTTATATTTTTGGGTATTTTTCTTTTGCTACCGGTTTTGGAACGAAACGAAAAGGAATTGAGCCAAGAGACTTAAAGTTAAAGCGAAAAGAACGAAGAAAAATACAAAGACTTTATTTTATTTAGATTTATTTATTTTTGATAGTTGTTCTTCATTTTCCTTATTTTCTTTTTGGACATTTATTTTTGTTGCTTGCTTGTTTAGTATTTTATTCATTATTGTAAAAAAAAAAAAAAGACACACACATACACAAGTGCACACACCAATTGCATCGTTCATCAGACACCGATTTTTAGGAAAACTTGTGGGATAGTACGGTGAACCCTCTGGGCGTTATCATCCGAAACACCATAAACCCCAGCCTTGTACCTTTGACCAGTCTTTGAATGTATGTATATTTTTCTTCGGTAACCCAACCTTACCTAAAATAGTGAACCCCGGCATTTGCATGTGCACATATTCTTGTTAAACACTAGTAGTTCTACTTGTGTATACGTCGTCGGATCCGTGTAGGAGATATACTTGAAGAAAACAACCTTTTTTGATTAAGTCCCGTTACACAGATTTAGGTGGTACATCCGTTTTTGATGAAATAGGTGGTAATAATAAGAATAAGGTCCAGGTAAACAAGACCCTAAGAGATCGTATGAACCCTTCTAGAGTAGTACGTGACCCAAGGGTAGTTATCCCAGCCACTACTGTCAAATTCGATATTAAACCTGGGACAATTAGCATGCTTCGAACATTTAGGGGGTTAGAGAATGAGGGCCCGTATACCCACATAAGAGACTTTGAAATGATTTGCGACACAATTAGTTATCCAAATGTACCTAAAGATGTGATTAGGTTGCGTTTGTTTCCCTTCTCTCTTGATAAAAAAACCAAAGAGTGGTATCATTTTATTCCTTCTAAAACAATCACTACCTGGGAAGGTCTTGTAGAGGTTTTTGTTAAGAAGTTTTACCCGCACCATAGGACTGTTGTTGTTCGCCAGTCCATTCAAACCTTTAAGAAGAAACTAGGTGAAAACCTACAGGGTTATGTAGAAAGGTTTAATGAATTGTTATACCAGTGTCCATATTACGGCTTTGAAAAAGCCCACATGACCTAAATTTTATATGAGGGTCTAGATAGTGAAACCCGTATGTAGGTAGAAATAATGAGTGGTGGCAAATTCACACATCAGGACCCAGATACATGTTTTGACTCGTTTATCGAGTTAGCTGAGCAAACTAGGCAATGGGCTTCGATGAGAGAACTGGAAATTTCTGTGAATTATATCCATAGGGTCGATAGAGTTGATAATGGGTCAGACATCCTTAGACGTCAAGAAGCCTTAGAAATGAATCAAGGGTCAAACCATGCTAGATACGAAGAGCAAGCCCATGCTCTTCATAACAACTATAGGTTTGAAAACCGTTAGAGATATGACCCATATTCTGAAACTTACAACCCTGGTTGGAAAAACCATCCTAATTTTTCCCGATCCAAGGGCCAGAATCAAGGCCAGTCTAGTAACACTCAAGCTCCCCCAGGTTTTGGTTACACTAAGAATCCTTCAAGACCAGCCAAATTTCAGAACCCTTCAGATTAGAATATCATGAGTTTAGAAGAGTCTGTCACCCTTTTATCTCATAATACTGCAAATTTTCAGCAATCGGTTGAACAAAGTTTACAAGATAATAAAAAGGCTATTTTTGATTTGTGAAACCAGTTTAGTCAGATGAATGAGTTTTTGATAGAAAAATACAAGTTTCCTAGTCAGACACAACCCAATCCTAGAGGAGTTCATGAAGTATCTTCTGGAGAGAAACCGTTCAATCATGCGAACTCTGTTACAACCCTTAGGAGTTTTCGAGTGGTAGACAATAAGGTAACCATGCCCGATAGTGAACATGTTGTAGCTCATCTTCTGAGCCAGTAACTGAAGAGACTGGTAAAGTCTCTAAAGAGTCTAATGCGGTTCCTGAGAAATCCGATTTTTTCCCATAATCCCATTCCCACAACTGCTAGTGGAAAGAAGGAATCCAACTTTAATGATATATTGGATATTTTTAAGCAAGTCAACATAAATCTTCCTTTATTAGATGCAATCAGGCAGATTCCTACTTATGCCAAGTTCCTTAAGGATCTTTGTACGCGAAAGCGAAAGCCTATTGTATAAAAGAAAACCTTTTTAGCTAGTCATGTAAGTTCAATTATCCATAAAAATACAACTCCTAAGTACAAAGACACAGGTTTCCTACCATTTCATGCACAATATATAACTACTGTGTTGAGAAAGCGTTACTTGACTTAGGAGCCAGTGTGAAGTTACTTCCGTACCATGTGTACCATTATCTAGGACTAGGTGAATTAAAACCTACCCATATAACACTTCAGTTAGCTGATAGGTCTGTGAAAATTCCTCGTGGTATTGTCGAGGATGTTTTGTTGAGGTCGATAGGTTTATTTATCTTTGTGGATTTTGTTATCCTAGATACCCAACGTGTCACTGACCCAGAAAATCAGATACCTGTGATATTTGGTCGCCCGTTTTTAGCTACATCTAATGCGATCATTAACTGTCGAAATGGTATTATGAATTTATCTTTTGGTAGTATGACTACTGAGATGAATATTTTTCAATATTAGTAAGCAACCCTCTGAGCTAATTGATACGTACATGAAAGAGGTGAACATGATAAGAACATTAGTTCAGGAGTCATTACCAAACATCTTATCTGAAGATCCATTAGAAAGTTGTTTATCCCATTGGATTAGATTTTGACGATGATAACACCATTGATCAAGTGAATGTTTTGTTAGATTCTACCCATGTGTTAGATACTAATAGATTGAAAGTTATATTTTTACCATTACCAGTTTCTTATTCTACCTCAATTCCTTCTTTAGAAGAGCCTCCTAAGTTGGACCTCAAACCATTATCAGATACTCTGAAGTATGTGTTTTTAGGCCCATCTGAGATTTTACCTGTAATTGTAGCATCCGACTTGGATAGTGATCAGGAAAGTAGGCTAGTGATCGTACTTCAAGATAATAAGGAAGCTTTAGGGTGGACCTTAGCAGATATTAAGGGTATAAGTCTTATTGTTTGTATGTATTAGATACATTTAGAGGATAACACCAAACCTTCTAGGGAGATGCAACGCTGACTTAACCCTAACATGAAAGAAGTAGTTCGAACTGAGGTGCTTAAGTTGTTAGATGCGGGTATTATCTACTCTATCTCAGACAGTAAGTGGGTCAGCCCCGTTCAAGTTGTTCCCAAGAAATCAGGTATCACTGTAGTCTATAATGATAACAATGAGTTAATCCCAACCCGAGTGACCACGGGTTGGCGAGTTTGTATTGACTATAGAAAATTGAACAAGGTCACAAAGAAGGATCACTTTCCCCTTGTTTTCATCGACCAAATGCTAGAACGATTATCTGGACATAGTCATTATTTCTTGTTAGATGGCTACTCTGGTTATAATCAGATTTTTATTGCCCCATAGGACCAAAAAAAAAATCACTTTTACTTTTCCCTTTGGTACCTTTGCGTATAAACGCATGTCTTTCGGGTTGTGTAATACATCCGCTACTTTTCAGCGTTACATGATGAACATATTTTCAGACATGGTAGAACGGTTTTTAGAGGTCTTTATGGATGACTTTTTAGTGTTTGGTTCATCTTTTGATGAGTGCTTGCATCATTTGACATTATTGTTTAATAGGTGTAAAGAAAAGAACTTAGTGCTTGATTGGAAGAAATGTCATTCTATGGTTCAATCAGGAATTGTTTTAGGGCATATCGTGTCCTTTAAGGGTATAGATAGCAAAACTCTGAATGATGGTAATATATATTTAATTAATGTATGCAATTCTTTTATGATTATTTACCTTGGTTAAAAATTGATTTATTGATTTTTATTAAACAATTGTGATTTCTTTTGATGGTACATGCTTGGCTTAGGGTTTTAGATGTTCCATGCTTTCAATATACAATTGTTATTTTGAAAATCTACTTGTTGCAATACTTTAGAATCAAATTAAACATATGAATTGCATAATTATAATTATTGAATTAAATCAGTTTAAGAATTGGAAAATAGTGGAATCTTAGCCTCAGTTTTCTCCCAACCTTGTTATCAATTTTATTTGAGTTTTTCTATTTTTAGTCATGGAAATTAGGTTTAAATCCAAATCTTCACAAGTTTTGAACGAAACTTTTGTTACCACTATCAAAAAACACATCAGGACATGGCGGTCTTAATGCAACTGCCCGTTGTTGGTAGTATTCCACTTGAATGGTATGAGGAGGAGAAGAAATATGGTGCTATCCTTGTTCAGAAAATAAAAGCTTTACTGAAGCATGATCGTTGCAATAACAAGAATTATTCGGCTTGGATTGACTACTGGTGGAATAGAAGTACAAGTGTTAGCGGCCCTGCTCTTGACAATTCTTTATGCATTGCTGCGTTCCTTACACTTTGTCTTTCCATAGATGTGTTCGAAGATTTTCCTGGAGGTCAATTGAAATCTGCACTTGTTCTGCTTGATGTTGTGCTTGCTGGTGGAAAGACCCTTCATCTTGGTAATTTTTTTCTAGGCTCTTTATACTCTCATTTGGATAGTTTTATTCGTGACATGAGGGTTTCTAATGGTTATGCCAAGGTAGAGGATTTATATCCCTGTTATATTTATGCAAGCCTGGTTATGGGAACATTTTCCTGAATATGCACCAAAGACCAAGCCCTCTTTCTCGAGTACAAAAATAGAGTATGCTAGAATACTTCGTTGAAGTAAGAAGAATCCTTCTTCTGTTAGTCTTATTAGCTTAATGGACAATGAGAAGAAGGTGAATTTCATACCTTGGGGTTCGAGGCTTCCACATGCGATTCTACCGGAGACCTTTGCTGAGAATTCTGATATTATCCTACGTTCTGTCCCTGCTGAAGAAGGTAATATTGTTACAGTCGGTGAGACCACTTTTATGAACAGTTGCACTCTAGTATATGTTCTTGTTGTCCGCTCCGATAAGTATGTCATGCAGAGTTATAACATGGATAAGGCGGCTCGGAAAATGGGCTTTGATCAGCCTATTCCTCGTTACCGTACTAAGGCACCCTCCATAGATGTGCTTCTCCGATCCGAGGGTGCTCGTACCATTCCTGATTGAAGCATTCCTTTCCTGCAGGCCGATATAAATGACGTGCCACTACTAAATATGCTGATTTCTAGGATGCACAGCTTATTCTCCTCAAGAACTTCATGTCTGGTGAGTCCTCTAATATACGTGGTGAGCCTTCTGAGAAGGAGTTAAAAGCTCGACCGAACTTGAAAATTACTTCTAGAGCGAGACATGATTCGATCGTCAACTTGACATAGGTATTTGAAGTCATTCTTTGTTTAATCATTATTCTTTACTCAGCAATTAAATATTTACTTTATTTGTTGCACTCGTGGTTCCCGAAGCACTTTGCGTCTGATGTCATAGGGATAACATACCACGGGTAGTAATGCCTGGAAGTGGAGACCGTCTTTGGAAGAAAGTAAGCGTTTTGTGTTTCCTCTTAGTCTTCCTTTCTGTATGAAATAAATATGTATTTTCTCCTGACAAGTATCTTTGCGTAGTCTGGGAGTATAACTCATAAAGGTGACTCGAGTAATCAACCTTTCAAGTTTAATATCCCAATTGTTATTGGCTCATCAACACCTTATTCTGTAAGTGGAATTTCTTTTGAAAATTCTTGAGTTGTAGAAACTTTCGTCTTGCTGAACTTAATGAATTCTGATTCTTATGAATGATCATCATTATTAGATGACTAGAAGTACGGATACTCTAGTATCCAGAAGTACCGATGTGGTTGGAAATACTGAGGAAGAAGGCCCAGATGACAGCATACCTGAAATATCATCCCATACTGAAGTAATTGAAGAATCCAAATCTGAGAACGAAGAACTTGGTGCCGAGTCGCATTATGAGATGCCTTCTGCTTCCTGTGGTTTTTCACAACTCCAAGTAAGTTTACTCCAATTTTTTAGAATCATAATGACATGACTATAGCTCTTAAACCACCCAAAAAGTAGAATTATACATGATTTCATGAAAGACTTTAGCAGTTTTAGCTATCAGAATTCGGATTCTGGTCTTCTTACCATTAGGTCGTAGAATCTTCGTCCGAAGTCGGAATGATCTGATTGACCTCTCACTATTTATATAAGAGGAAGAGATACTTTTACAAAAATAATTTCTGAATTTGGAGTTTTTTTTTAGGTGAAAAAGACCTGACACCGAGAGTCCAAAACTTTTCAGGCAGAATTTTGTAAGTTTTCAGATGGCGTGTAGTCGACCGTTTTGTCTTTCCTTTATTAGATCGCTTCTCCAATTGGTGTGCCATTTTAGCATGTTGTAGTAGACATCCATATGAATCATTTTTTATATAAATAACCCATAAATTCCTTACCAATTAGTGTCAGTTTCAGTTCTTTCGGAGGGTAGTGTAAAAACGTTTCTGACGGCATTTTTGCAAAACGACCCATAAACTTTCTAAATCATATGCCATGAACCTAAACACATTGTAATGAGTGTTTAGGTTGATAATGAACATATTTTATAAATTTTGTAACTTGTGCTTGAGATATTTTAACTCATTATTTCTATAACGTCTCTGTTTTTAGGGGGGGAACGAACCAAAACAGAGAGACAAACTTGTAGATGAAGATATGGAGATTACCATGAATCATGATGATGGTGATGTATGTTCTCCAACTCAGAGTCATGATCAATCCCCTCCTGACATGATTTTTGATGAAAGCACTCCAAGTGGCGCCGTTGTACATAATGCTGATGTAATGGAAATTGTTCCAATTGAGTATCTGAATGCTGGAGTTAGCTTCGACCTCAAGTTTGATAGGATTCTACAAAAACACATGTGCATTGGGGGTTTTACTATTCCGTCCGACCATGCTGAGTTGTATACCAAGATATGGAAGAGTTTGGCCATTTCTTCGTTGGTAATCCTGAAAAACTATCGTACTCTGGAGAGGAATGTGTCTGCGTTGCTGACAACTGTGAATGAGATGATTGTTTTTCCCCGTAGAGAAATCTCTAAGATAGTACTTCAAGAATAGAAGGATGCCTTGGGCTAAAAGAGCTGATCTTAATGTCGCCTGGTCTCGTCGTTATTTAGAAGCTATTGAAAAGTATTTGTAGGAGAAAGGTGTATCTTATAGCTTGGAGACGGTTGCCAAAGCTAAATGTGAAATTGATATTCTTTCTCGGGATTTGAAGCTTGCGACTGAGGCTCTTGAGGAAATGGAGAAGGCATATGGTGAACACGCTGAGCCAGTTTTCAAGAAATATTTCTAGGTTTTCTTAAGTTTTTATAGGTTTTGAGACATATGGCTTTTTTGTGGTTTTATTTTGGGATTTTTGAGTAGATAGAGATTTCTAAATAATTTGCAAGGATATATTTGTTTTGAAAAGAAACAATACTTTGTTTGATTGAATGAATTGAAATCTTAAGTATGAATGCAAGATATTGCAAACATTTTGGAGGAATTATAAATATTGCATAAAACGGAGAAATAAAGCAAGATGGTGGTAGAATGCTTTAATCATTGGGATCCGTCAGTCACTTTTCATGTATGACCACCCCTTCTGGCTTGTCAGTATTTACAAGCTTGTAGTAACCACCAATCGAGGTTTTAGTGATGAAATAAGTCTCTCTTCAGAAGAGACTATTATCTTCTTCACCATATTTCCGACATAGAAGGCATTTGGTTCAGGCCCCTTAACTTCATGACATGTCTTCTGAATAACTGGGTTACTAATTTTCTTATCCCAGTAGAGACAATCCATACCCGTTTGATAAAATTTTGAAAAAGATCAGTTTCCTATTCACATCGCCGAGTCAGAGTAGGGTTGATATCCGGGTCAAGTCCCCAAGCTTTGATGAGACGTGGGATTGGTAGTTGCAAAGGAGTTGGTTGAATTGACTTACTTGTGTGTGAAACCTTCGAACATATGACGTCATGTCCTCTTCTTGTAACTGCTTCACATCCATATTCATTATGCGTCGAAACTCATCTGATAAGGAGTCTTCGGGATTTGCTGGCTTGTTTGATAGTTTTAGAGGTGTTGGCGCCGATAAAGGAGATACACTTGCTTTCATCTTGTTTCTACGGACCCACGGGCGTCCAAGAATCATGTCATAACTTGGATCATCTTTGACAATGTGAAACTTGGCATGTGTTTGAGTGTCACTTGTTTCCACCTCAAGAGTGATGTAGCCGTAAGCATTCCTGGACTTCCCTTCAGAATTCTTGATTACAGTGGGTGAGTTCGTAGCTTCGTGCCTGGAAATTCCCGCAGCTCTCAGAGTCTTGATAGTGATAATATTGACGTCGGTGCCTACATCAATTAGTGTTGCTCGAACTCGGTGTCCTTCAGGAAAGCAGTGGTTAGAAGTCCCTATCTGGGCTTCTCATTGTGTTGGATGACCACGTCTGAAGCGGACTTGGGATATGCAGTGTTACTTTCATCGAAGAGTAGACGCTTACTCGACACAACACGATTGAGAGAAGTAAAAATATCTTTTTGTTGCTCCTTTGACAAGTAAAGAAGTTCACATATGCGTTTTATCATGGATTGGCTAGTTTTGTTGACTGAGTCCCAGAGAGAGTGAAGTTCCTGACTATGAGGGGATCTTTGTGGATGCCTTCAGTTCTCAAGCATAGCTCTCCTGGGTCGATCTTTTCTCTGAAGATACGCCTTAAACCATTACATTCGCTGGTGGGATGGTTAAAAAATTTGTGGAAGTGGCAGTATTTTGGATTTGACATGTCTTCTTCGGTGGGTTGATGTCGCACAGGTGGTAACTTAATACCTCCATTTTGTACCCATAAATCCAGCAGTTCGAGGACCTTCTCCATGGGAAAAGGGAAATCTATAATTGTCAAATCCGTCTTGGTTTGTCATGACTGACGTGGAGTCTCGGCTGACCCTTTTCCTTGAGTTGATCCTGGGCTGTTGTTGGAGTTGACGCAGCGCGCTTAGTCTGCGACGTTGATTGAGATGCTGCTTTTCTCTTTCCTTCTTCCTTAATAAAAACACTTATGGAATGTTAGGTAGAATGTTATTTGTTCACCAGAGGTCTACTTCCATGGGTGTCTCCATGGATTTCTTCTTTGGCGGGCCTTTTTCTCTCCAACAAGGCTAGAGCAGATGTTGCTGATATTTTGGCGGCCTACTGTAGCTCAGAGAAGGTTTGAAATCGTAAATTTTCTAATAAAGCACGATAAACAGGAATCATACCATTAATGCAAAGCTCCACCAATTGTTCCTCAGTTACGTTCTGGTCATGGCAGTCGAGAGCTTGTGTTCTGAACCTCTTTACGTATTCGTTGGGGTGCTCGTTGTTCCTTTGGAACATTCTTCCCAGGTCCAAGAGAGTAATTTCCTTGGAGATAAAGAAGTACTTTTTGTAAAAGGCATTGACTATCTGAGATCAACTAGAGATGTTGTCGGGGGTGAGATTGTTGTACCATGTATAATCTCTCCCCGTAAGAGATTTGGAGAATTCCTTGAACCGCAACACTTGATTTTATTCATACATTCCTAATGATTCCAAGAATCGAGAAATATGTTCTCAAGCATGCTTGGTGCCATCGTACAGTGAAAATGGAGGAGACGAATATCTGCTTGGCAGTGCAATCCTTTGAATTTTAGTTGGATAAGGAGGTTGATGTTGATGGAATAAAAATGAATATTCCTTTCCACGGTTTAGCAAGAGCCTTTCCATGTTTTCACGAGTGATAAAGTTTTGTTTTTTGTTGACTTCTCTCTGGTACGCGATCAATGATAATATGTACCTCGTCATTTTCCTGGGTGTTAGCTCTCGATGTGCTGGATCCACCGGCAGTTTTGGATGCGTTCCTAGATTGCTCTATTTGAAAATGA
This sequence comes from Papaver californicum, assembly GCA_023531435.1. Classification (NCBI taxonomy): domain Eukaryota; kingdom Viridiplantae; phylum Streptophyta; class Magnoliopsida; order Ranunculales; family Papaveraceae; genus Papaver; species Papaver californicum. Next base: position 1,061,207 of record JAJJMC010021751.1, on the reverse strand, counting down.
CGCTCCTCTGGCGATAATTGCTCTGTCAAAGTCGTAAGAAAAGTAAGAACTTTTTTCTGGGTAGTGGCCGTATCTACTTGAGTTTCTGCCAAGGTATCCTGCCGTTTCATCAAATTGTCCATGGTAGGTGATGCCTGCTCTTTATTTTTGGCACCTTCAGTGGTATGGAGAGGAGTGTTGGTATTTTCAATGGTGGTGTTTTGAGTAATGATCTCTGAAGTTCCACCACTAGTGTTGTCGGGGTTAGTAGTGGTTTTTGAACCTGAATTGGTATTAGTTTCCGAACCCGACCTAAGATCCACCATTTTTGAGTAATTGAAGAATTGATTTTCGGACGGTTGAAGAATTGGATTCGTGACCGAGAGATTGATCTCTCACTGTGGTCGCCAATTTTTAATACCTAAAAATTGATTCTAATCAAAACAATGTATTATAGAAGTACTTTCTTTAGATTCGGAAATCAAAATCGTACAAGGCAAAACTAAACCACGATAGTAGCCGTTCCGCTTGCTTCGGTCACAAGGAGAGAAAATGGATTGATCTTAGGGGAGGGAAGCAAAGAAAGTTGAAGGAATTTGTATGTTGAATTGTGTGTAGAGACGTAGAACTATTGAGAAAATAACAGAGCTTGAGAGAATACTAAGCTTGTTGTGTTTTCAGATAGGCTAAGTAGCCTATTTATAGTAATTGGGAATACATGTATTTTTCTTGTAAAGTAGTGGAGGTAGTGGAGAGATGGAGTAATGGAGATTGTGGGGGTAATGGTGTAGCCGCCCATTATCCTTGAAAGTTTCTGGAAAACCATGATTCCATTATCTCCTTAACTTCTACAACCGTCACTGCTATTTTGTAACTTTCATATCATGGGGTGTTACCACGCCACATGTTGATGTAACCGCCAGACCAAAACCCCATGAATAATCCCCCCATGTACCATGATTTGATTTCTCGTAGGAATTGGTGGAGTCATGGACTCAGGATGATGCTAGCACAAGCAAGAGCGAAAAGATGCTCGAAAGTAGGAAGAGGGGAAAACTAGCGCTAACACGGCTAGGGCCTGTTTGGCGCGCAAGCATATTGGCTTTGCTGATTTTTTTGGGTTTTTTGCTCTTTCCTGGCCTTTTGACATATATGTGTGCTACTTATTGGTATTGGGAGTGTGACTAGGGTTTGCCAAGGCTAGCACTTGCTAGTGCCATGGTTATTTCCTATGCACCACTAGCTTTGACATTCATTAATGTCGTGGCCATATTTATGGCCTGTTTAGGTCTTTTCAATTGTATGAGGTTTAATGTTAACATTTATGCAATACATACAGAACATCTTCAAGAGATTCAACTGTGGAATTTTCAAATTGAATTTATGCTAGATGCAACTCTGTAATTAGATGGTATGCATCTAGTTTGTGTTTTTGTTCAGATATGGCTTAGCCTCTATTATGAATGTTCGTAATTTTGTATAATCAACATATTCTGTTTTATAAAAATAGTTCGCATAGATGCACATGACATAACAAGGATTTAGTTGAATATAACTCTGAAATTTCTATGGTGCATATATATGCAAAAAAAACTACAGGGCGAATCTAGCCAAGATCTGAATATCCCTTTCTCGATTTTCTTGCAGAATGTAGGATAGAAGTATGTATTCATAATTCTGATGCCGGGATAGGAATTTATGTATATTTATTTCATGCTTCTGCAGCTTGGCGAAAAACAATAGTACAATTTCCCCTTTGTCAAAAATCCACCATCAACACAAGTATAGGACAAACAAATCAAATACCATTTGCACATTTTAATGGAGTTAACCATCACTACGGGTCCATACAATTTGGGTATGCAATTCTTGAAGATGAAACTAAATCTACTTTTGTTTGGTTGTTTAACGAATGGCTTGAGGCAATGGTTGGACGTCATCCGACATCTATTATTACTGATCAAGATTCTGCTATGTGTGCTGCTCTAAGGATACTATTTCCTAATACGCGCTACCATTTGGGCCTTTGGCATATAAAGAAAAATAAATTGCGAGAAGCTATCTCATATAAATTACTCGAAATCTAAATCAACCATGCTATGCAAATATGCATCCATTGGACATACAATGTACATGATTTTGAAGAGATGCGGAATTCTGTGCTTACAGAGTATGATCTAGAAAATAATGAGTGGCTTACAAACTTGTATGAAATTCGAGGGAATTAGATTCCAGTATATTGTCGTGGTATATTTTTTGCTGGAATGAATACAACAGGCTGCGGCGAAGGAGCAAATACATTCTTTAGAGAATTTATCTCACCAAAAACCAACTTAAGAGTGTTTGTAATTATGTATGAGCAGGCATTGAAAAATATTGTTGAGACTGAAATTGTAGAAAATTATGTATCCGAGCACAAGGATCGTCTTATAAACGAGAACAACCTAATTCTGTTGCATGCATCAAGCATTTATACGCGTAACATCTTTGAAAAGTTTGTGAACAATTAGTTGATATTAGAAAATATAGACATTGATGGAGTTTTCATAATATATTCATTCAAAGTTAAAGAAGGGAATGCGCATTTTACTGTGAAGCTGAATCCAGGCACAAATGAAGCGTATTGCACATGTAAACATTTTGAGTTCATGGGATTAACTTGCAAACATGTGCTACGAATTTTCAATAGACTTGAAATCGAAGAAATCCCGTCACATATCATCTTAAAACGTTGGCAGAAAGGTGCACACTTGTTTAGAACAATTGATGGAACAACTACATGGGATAAATATGTATAGAGTCGCAAATATCATTCGTATACTATATGTATAACACATCAAAGGAAAAAAAACCACGCATGCACCATCAAATTGCATTAGCGAAAAATTATAATAAATATAGGTTCCCAAATAATATTTGACTATCCTAAGCATAACCCATCAAAGAATTTGATCAAAGCATGGGCTATCAGATAATAAGAAAAATATATTAGCAAAACTATCAATTATGCGAATAGGTTACTGTATCGTACAAAACCGGTGAAGCGACAACTAATTTCAATCATTAAATCAATAAATAAAGTTATAGAATCAATCAAATCAATTCATAATAGCCTTTGTGCTAAATATAATTCATTCAAAGTTAACCTATATGCTAAAGTGGTTTTTACATAAAACCTTAGTTACAAAGCTTAGTAAGATATGGAAATGGATTTCTCAAAACCCATTAAAATATATTATAAAGAGAAGATAAATATAAACCGTTATCGCCATCATTGGTACTCCGTCTTTGTTTCTCTCTCCCTGTCTTCTCTACGTCTCGTATTTCTATGCTTTGGCGGCATTTCCCCCTGGCAAACTCAGAAGAAAAGCTCTCCTCTTATGTTCCCTTTTCTTTTCTTTTATGCCTGTCAGGCGTCCACTTCCCTTCTCTCCTTGCACCGACTGGATATTGGGCCTCCTCCACGTGTTGTCAAGTCCTAACACATCCAGCCTCATAACAAAGTCTGACACCTCCACCGAAACCCAATAGAAAGTCAGCGCACTTTCTTTCTATCTTTCCAGACATATTCGGTCCTCACCTCTCTGCCTATATACGTCCTTTTCCTTCTTGTTCTTTGTGTCGTTGACCACTTTTTCTTTACCCATTCAAGTATTGTCCACGTAGGTATACTAAGACTTTGAATCTTTAGATGCAAGTGCCAGTAATTGTATCATGTTTCTCATCCACTGCGTTGTGAACGCTGCACATGTTTCATCCTCCTCATTTAGTGTTCACGCTGCCAAGCCTACTTTAGCTTTCTTAATGGTTGCGGACGTCCATTTCACCGTGTTTTGCTTGTAGCTTTGGATTTTATGCAAACCACCTATTAAGGTAACAAAATGGTAAATTTAGTATAACGTCGATGACTAGAAAATATAAATAAAATGGTTAAATTATACAAATTATGCGCATATCAGATATCCCCAAACCTATATTTTGCTAGTCCTCGAGCAAAACTAACCTAAACTAAGTCTAAGAAAAATAATGAAATTTTAACTCACTTTCATAGAAATCGCGACTGCACTTAGCATGTGTAACAAGTCTTTAAACCCCTAAGTCGCCTTGGCGGACGAATTATAGTCTTGTGAGGGTTTACAAGAGGTAAACCCACAAAAACTATACTCCAACTCCTATATACATGTGAACGATTGAGGATAGACACTAAATATGCTACTTAGTTGGTCTACTAAATTCTTTGGCTATAAGAATCATTACCCTATATGAATCCAATTGTTGTACACAAGTTTGCACTCACGGTACTAAAATTCATATATAAGAATTCAAAACTCTATTCATATAGTCGTACAATGGCCCACGATATTCATCATCTATCAAAGTTCAATCACATGAGTATATTTAGAAGATGGATATGGAGATAATGAAGTTTGTGCATGTTGACTAAGGTAAATGGTGTTTCCCAAAATATCTGTATGAACGCTATTGCCAGGGTGACTCCTAATGGATTGAGATATGCTCCCACTTTTCTTAATACTAATACTGACTCAGAAGGTATATACAAATGCCTCATCGTCAGTTTTATTTATTATTATTTCTTTTTTTTTGCAGAAATAAAATACAATAGGGCTTGATCTCAATCACTTTACTTCATCCCAGCGGCGACAACAAGGCAATACTAGGGCCCCACCAAATCACTTCGAGAAACGCAAAAATTTGCAAAAATAAAAACAGAAAATGATATGGTCAAGATTGACTCTGAGATATGGTGACGATTATCATGTTATTTCTAACACCTGAGCTAGGAATCCGTTTATGATAGACCATTTAGATGGGCACGCCATTTCCTATAGATAAGAGCTATGTTTCCATATACCTAGAATGGTTAGTGTCATCCTGAATAGTTCACAAGTTTCTAAATTTTGGAGTTTCTTATTTGCATCAATCTTCGGAAACTCTACCCCAAACCTAAATCTAACATTGTCCTCAATGTTTCAAACCATGCAACCTAGAATGACATGCAATATATATATATAAGAGAGATAAATAAATAAATAAAAGAAGAGGGATTGGAAGATTCACCTGATTAACGCAGGAAAAGTAGTATTCCATGTAACACCATCAAACAATAGTAATAACAAGGTATACAAAAAATGAAAATAAACAAAAAACCTAAAAAAATAATAAAAAAAAAGTAAAAAAAAAATCTACCTATTGGAATATACAGAAAGGATCGCCATAAACTAACAACCTGAAAATTTGGGGATCAACCCAAAATACAGTATTTACATATGACAGCTTCACACTTATGTTATGAAAATGTGGAAACAACGAAACTATCAAAAACAAAGGATTACCCCCAAACCAACTTTATACTACACATGGAAGTGCGTAAAGAACCAAACATGGGGATACTAATGGGATTGGAAAAATATTAATTGGTTCGTGCAAGGTGTCATCAGGAACATGCAAATCCTCTGGGTACTTGGATGCAAAGTAATCCAACAAAATTTTAGAAGCACACAATTCTAACCCTAAATTAGGTAACTTCTGAAAGTCAAGGCTTCTCGAAACAACCTCTAAGTCGGGTGAATGATCTTGTGAGATAGATTCATCTATGGAATTAGGCAAATCATCCACACTATCATCCACAAGGTTATCTATATATTATGTATGGAATTGAGAGTTACTATAAAACTGATCATTATCTGCATATAACATTGATATATAATCCTCATCATACGTTGTTTCATGTGATTGGTAACTTACCATATGCTAAAAATCAATCTCATGGTACTGGGGTTGGTACTCATGTGATAACCACATATCCCAAAGTGACGTGGATTTGAAGTTCCATACCTAAGACGATTATAAGCACAAATTTCCTTATACCGTGGCCCATACATATATTCCCCAATCGTCTGCTCAGATGACATCTCCTGAGAAGGAGTCATCACCCTCACAAAAGTACCTGAAAAGAAATACTAAAACAAAAAACAAGTAAAAAGGAAAAAGAAATCCTAAAATAAAAATAAAAATATTGTACAAAAAATAAAATAAAAACCTAACTACGACTAGAAAATCAAAAATACTAATTACAATATCCCACAACCGCTCCCTGGCAGCGGCGCCAAAAATTGATAGGCTTCTGGAAAACTTATATATATAATAACCGCAATCGCACGTCGTCTACATGAAAGACAACGACAAGTACGGGTCGAATCCACAGGGAGCGGGAAATTATTGTAATCAATATTCTTAATAAGCTAACCAGAAATAATATTTTTGGATTTTTTTTGAAAATGTAGATGAAATAAATAAATTAAACTAAACTAAACTAAACTAAATAAATAAAGTAAATACACAAAGAGAGTCGGTAACCAGGGTTTATAGTGTCCACCACTATTTTTATTTAATTACTGAAGTGAAACATAATTCCTAAATATTTATTTATTCTTCGTTCTATCGACATCACTTATTATATATATAGAGTCTCAAATATCATTAGTATACTATAAGCATATCACATCAAAGGACAAAACCCAAGCATGCACCATCAAATTACATTAGCGAGAAAATTATACTAAATATAGGTTCCCAAAAAATATTTGACTATACTAAGCATAACCCATCAAAGAATTTAATCAAAGCATGGGCTATCAGACAATAAGACAAATATATTAGCAAAACTGTCAATTATGTGCATAGGTTATTATATCGTACAAAACCGGTGAAGCGACAACTAATTTCAATCATTAAATCACTAAATAAAGTCATGTAATCAATTAAATCAATTCACAATAGCCTTTGTGCTAAATATAATTCATTCAAAGTTAACATATATGCTAAAGTGGTTTTTACATAAAACCTTAGTTACAAAGCTTAGTAAGACATGGAAATGGATTTCTCAAAACCCATTAGAATATATTATAAAGAGAAGATAAATATAAACCGTTATCACCATCATTGGTACTCCGTCTTTATTTCTCTCTCCCCGTCTTCTCTACGTCTCGTATTTCTATGCTTTGGCGGCATTTCCCCCTGGAAAACTCAGAAGAAAAACTCTCCTCTTATGTTCCCTTTTCTTTTCTTTTATGCCTTTCAGGCGTCCACTCCCCTTCTCTCCTTACACCGATTGGATATTGGGCCTTCTCCATGTGTTGTCAAGTCCTAACACGTCCAGCCTCAAAACAAAGTCTGACACCTCCACCGAAACCCAATAGAAATTCAGTGGACTTTCTTTCTATCTCTCCAAACATATTCAGCCATCACCATCTCAACTTTCTGAACTTTTTGTCCAAGTCTCTCTGCCTATACACGTCCTTCTCCTTCTTGCTATTTGTATCGTTGACCACTTCTGTTTTACTTACTCGACCATTGTCCACGTAGTTATACTAAGACTTTGAGTCTTTAAATGCAAGAGCCAGTGATTGTATCATGTTTCACATCCAATGTGACTATGAACGCTTCCACTACAAGAAAAACCGGTTTAAGCGACCAAAATCTTAGCAAGAGTTCAGAATTTTAGTCGCTTTAAGTGTTTAAGCATCCAAAAATGCAACTGCCATAAATTTTGGCGGCTATAAACCTGTGTCCACTTTTATTTAGCCATGAAAAAATGTCTTTAACCGCTAGATTCTTTGTTCAAGTAATTTATAGCAGCTAAAAAAGTGATCATGTAGTTATTTACTTTGAGGCACAGACTCGTAGCAACATAAAATTAATTGGTTGCTCTAAATGTTATCAAGAGCCCAATATTTTAGTCGCTTTAAGAGTTTAAGCTATAAAACTTGCAACTGCCAAATAGTTGGGCTGCTTTAAAGTTGTGTCAACTAATTTTTAGCCATGGCCAGATGTGTTTGATCGCTAGATCCTTTTTTCAAGTAATCTATATAGCATCTAGAAAAGTGCTCGTGTAGCTCTTTACTTTGAGGCACATACTCATAGCAACAGAAAATTAATTGGTTGCTCTAAATGTTAGCAAGAGCCCAATATTTTAGTCGCTTTAAGAGTTTAAGCTAAAAAACTTCCAACTGCCAAATAGTTGGGCTGCTTTAAAGCTGTGTCAACTAATTTTTAGCTATGGCCAGATGTGTTTGATCGCTAGATCCTTTTTTCAAGTAATCCATATAGCATCTAGAAAAGTGCTCGTGTAGCTTTTTACTTTGAGGCACATACTCGTAGCAACCAAAAAATGAATTACTTGGTAAAACCTCTCCCAGCAACTAAGTTTAAGCCTCCACCACCATTTCAAAAGAGAAGTCAGTTTTTGAAGTAGACATTTGAGATCTTAGTATTAATCCAACAATCTTATTAGGATTTTTTTAATGGAAACATGAAAAATCGTTCAAATCAATGTTTTGATTCACTATGAGCAAATATTTGGATGCACAAATTGAAAAAAAGAATTAGCATGAGTCGACTAAACTGACTATAATTAGGTTATAACTTTTTTTTGTTTCAGTGTGTTTATCAGTTCTATTTTATCTTTTAATACAACTTTTTTCGAAGTTTTGTTCCCTGGACTTAACCCATGAATGACTTCTATAAATTGAACACTAATGGCTTTTGTATGGATGGTTATGAAGGAATTAGAGAAGGTCATTCGTGAATCGTGGTCTTAATTCTGACTGCTCTTGTATGGAGCATAAGCATAATTGCGCCCCCTGCTGTTTATTGACTCGTTTATGCAGTCACTTGGAATTGAGGATTTCAAAATGCTCAAAAATAAGATCAAGCATAGACAAATACAGAGCTCTTTGAAACTTGTACGACCTAAAAGCTAGATTGCAGTAAAGTTTACATGAAATTTGAATATTTATAAGAATCACGTGAGGATGGCAGTTTCACAAAAAATCATTAATTCGGTTGAGGGTTTACACAGCTCAAAATGCTCACTATGAGTATAATTTCAAAAAGGAAAAATAAAATCATCAAGAATATCTAGTTACTACGATTCTTTCTAACCAAATCCAAGGAAATTTTAGTAAACAGTTATGGTCAAATATGTGAGGGGAAAACACGTCAAAGATCGTCCTTTCCTGGATATCTAGGGAAAGGAATTACGTCACGAATATTTTCAAGGTCAGTGGCAAAAAGTACGATACGCTCAAAACCTAAACCAAAGCCTGAGTGCTTCACAGTCCCATAACGTCGCAGGTCGAGGTACCAATCGTATGTCTCAAGTGGAAACCCTCGGTCCAACATCCTACAATAATAAGAGCGGAAATCTAGATCACTGTAACTGAATAAATACCTATATGAAATGCCGAAGCCGCATGATATTCACTACAAAAATGACGAAATATTGTATGACGCAAACATATGTTCACCTATGGATGCCCTTCTACAAAAAGGAAAAATTGAGCAATGTTGGAAAGCATTAACGTAACGTAATTGAATCAAGCCACTCAAAGTAATAAACATCACGACTCAAAAAGAAATGAATCAAGCCACTCAAACTAATAAACATCACGACTCAAACAGAATTGAATCAAGCCAACTCTTATAGAGGAATTTGAAGACGGTATGTAAGAAAATTGTTAATGCTAAATAGACCATATACACAGATTAATACCCAGTACAACAATTGAATAAATTAAATGTTTGTGTTCATATGTGAGTCTATGCGAGCAGGGTGAGAAGATTGTGAGTGAAAAGGTTTCACTCACAATACTTCCTTAAGATAGAGAACGGGGGATGCATCCATATTCAAGTATTGTTATTTCTGTGATCATGGAGTTTCCACAACAGACAAAATTCTTACACAAGAACAACAAATGGCAGCTAAAATAAACACAAAATAATGAAAAATACGAGGCAAACAAAAAACTGATAATATAAGACGATCATCTTTACTGTAATGATTTCTTTAAGTTAAAGACACATTATGATTTGAATATTTAAAGGATATTAGGAAATCCATACCTTTTTTCAATGACATCGTAACGTTCTTCCATTTGGCTTCCACCTATTAGTTTTCCAACCTACCAATCGAAAATAAACAATCCTTAAACATAACGGACTTGCAGCAATGCTTACGATCATTTTACTATCTTTACAAGTAACAACTGTAAAAGAGTAAGTAAATGCATATAAAACAAGCCGGAAGTAATCATGATAAAAGCATATTTCATGTCTCCTAAGAACATATAATTTTCATACAAGCATGGAGAACATAAAACTACTTTCATGGTGACATACCTTGGGTACTAAAACATCCATGGCCACCAGTCTTCTTGTCGTCACTAAGTCTCATGGAAAAGGCTTTGATTCCTTTTGGATAGTTTAATACAATAACAGTTTTCTTAAATATTACCTCTGTCAAGTATCTGGAGAGTAAAAAAAAAATTAGCTAGTATTCAGGTTAAAGAACTGAGGGAAAAACTGTAAAATTAGGGGGGAAAATATGGAAGTAACTTTCATGCTCAGAAGCTAAATCAATTCCCCATTCCACTGCATTCTCAAACTTCTTTTCTGTAACTTTCTCAAGAAGTGCTACAACATCTGTGTAGGTAGTTCTCTCGAAGGGGGTTGACGAAACAAGTTTCAAATGGTCTATTGCAGATTTATCAAAATTCTCAACAAAATTGCAAATCGTCAAGGCAGTTGTCAAGTAACCACTGGGATAGAAATATAACATATGCCTCTGCACAATTCATATCACCCTACAAAAAATGCACGCCTGAGTGTGAGTGAAGGCTCACAAGTTTCAGTGAAAAACTTAAAATTTGATTATAATCGTTGGCATGTTTTTCCTTAACACTAGGTTTGCTTTCGTTCTCGACAAAAAGTTTCCAACAATCAATGTTATAATCACCATCATATGCATTTAACTTATCTTGCATGGTGACTTTGCCTTTGAGAGGACTAATTCTTAAATTATATTTAAAATTCCTAAACTTTTGAGGAAGAAACCCCCATCACAATATGCTTGACCAAATGACTTGGCTCAATGAACTCAAATTATTGCTGAAATAAACAAGTGTTCATGTGAATCATGTCAATAGATCAACAGGATTCATCAAGCCATTCAATCTTAAATGTAACTCAAAATAACCAGAATAAAAAAGAAATGTATAGATTACATACCATCAACTTAAATCGGGCATCTTCTTTGTAGTTCTCTGAACACTCCTCCGATCCATGTATGACACCGAACAATACACTCGGACAAGTTTGCCTGCCCGAGTAGATAATTTATCTGCATTATCACCTACAGGTGTACCATACTCATCTACATCTACCACCAACTTCGGCTTAGCAACAATACTAGTTGGAGTAGTTGTAGAAGTATAAGTAGTTTCACTAGTTTGAGGTGAAGGAAACAGTTGTATGTGCGTTGTAGAGGGTTCACCAGTTTCCATCTGCAATTAAGACAAAGAAAAACTATAAGATCCACAAATTATAGACTTTAAGGTTGTTTCCTTTTGCAGACACTATGTCAAATACATGTAGGTCATACTTAGAAACCCTCTTTTTATTAGAGATAGGAAAAGTTAAAGAATATCATACTAAGGTTTTTTATCCAACTAGTAAAACTATCTTAAATTAAACAACTGGTGATGAAAAAGAAAAAGAAAAATGGATTATTTTGCACTTCTTAAACAAAAGATAAAAACATGATATTACTCATCAAAAATATGCAATATAAGTAGACAACTCACTAAGTTAGAACTCAACATAACCATGAAGCAGTCTCTATATTGAAACCATCTAACTGTAAAAGCAGAACAAGTTACTCAATAAACACAAAATCATGCTTTATGTTTTTCATATTCGTCCATGCTTCAAAACTCAGAAAAATTCATCCAAACTAACAAAATCCGCAAGTTAGTCGGAAAAAAATACATATAAAAAACAATCAACTTCAAACAAAACATTTACAGGAAGAATAATATGTATTAAATTGAAATCAAGAACACAATCATACTGACAAACAAAATGAAAACAGTAAACAGGTACTCTTCATAAACCAATAACTGCAGATTTCATATAAACCAAAGACAATACATGTAGTTATATCAATTATGCAACCATAAAATTCATTACAATTCAAACCCCCAACAAAAGAAGAAAACCCTTTTTTCAAAAACAAAACAAGAACCCAAAAACAAAGATTAAAAATCAAAAACCATTTTTTAAACAACAAATAGAAACCCTAAAATCAGAAAACCTAAAATCAGAAAACCTAAAATCAGAAATTGATACTACAAAACTAGAACAAAATATTGTTTTCATGAGATCACCTTAAGAGAGGCAGAGACAGCGAGAAATGATGTGAAAGATAGACAGATTTGAGAGAAAGAAACCCTAGGTTTTCATAAAAAATAGAATCAAGGATGGAGACCATATTATATACAACAATTTCGGGGGCAACTAAAATTTAGATTCGAAAACATTTTAAAATTTAGACTGATTTCACCGAAAATTTAAGGGGGGAAAGGAATTGGTAAATTTTTGGAGCGGGGAAAGAAAAGAATGGAGGGAAATGTTGGGGATTTTTGTTCTTCTCTCGAATCCTAGTTTTGGTAGATGTGAAAAAAAAAGATATGGCTAAACAAGAGCCACGTTCACAACTTATTATTGAGCCACGTTAGGAACTGGGTGAATAAAAATCGTTTTTTTCTCCTTCTACTCATTTGTAAAAAATATATTTAAAACGATGACATTAGCTTATTGAAGTGTACACCATCAAAAATAGAGTGTCGATTCAATTTGTAATCGGAGGTCCATATTTAAAACGGTATTAAGAAATAGATTTAATTGAATATATTTATGGTCATGGATAAATTTTCAAGACACGAGACTAATCATGTCTGGGATAAACAATAGAGTATCTTATTGGATACGTAACAGTGCCAAAATTGTATCACGAGGACATTATCATATTGAGGTGTACCCATTAAAAGTACATTCCGAATAAGTTTGTCGATTCAATTTATAATCGGAAGTCCATATTTAGAAAGAGATTAAGAGATAGATGTAACTGAATTAATTTCGGATCACGGATAAATTTTTGAGACACGAGACTAATATACACAAACAATAGAGTATCTCGTTGGATACGTACAATACTGAAGTTGTATCACGGAGACATTATCGAGTTGAGTTTTACACCATCAAAAGTAGTTTCCGGATAAGAATCTTTTGATGCAGACTAGTGTACAATGGACTATTTGGAAGTGTAATGTCCAATTCTCCTAAAACAACTTAGAAGAAGTTTATTTTGATGAAAAATGTCCCATCGATCGATAAAAAGAAGAGTGAGGTAGGAAATGGAAAGGGGGAGTTAGGGTTAAAGCAACTCTAGGGGGTGAGCATTTTGGCTAATTTGCTAATTATCATCCCACATTGGGATGGGAAAATATAAAAAAGGGATTGGTAAATGGGTATTTGTCCATTGAGGTGTTAGTTGACCAGGGATAAAATGATCATTTTACAAATCAATGGCAGAATAATTATTTTCATCAACTTTCAGACTAGGGGTAAAACAGTTATTTTACCAGAAAATGGACAAAGGGTAAAATGGTTATTTCAAGGTTTGCCTCAGGACTTATGACGTAGACCGACGTATGAGGAGAGATTGATTCAATCTGATACCTAACTTATATCCCTTAGGGATACACTGGTCTAGGTGCTTCAAAGTCTCATAAAACGTCCACGGTTGACTTATGTACCTATGTTGTTCATATTATGCTTAATGACCTAGTCGATTGAGTAAAAATCTTCAGCCAAATCTTAAATGTACATATGTTGGTCATATTACAATTAATAACCTAATCGATCGAGTAAGAATCTTTATTGAAACCCTAAATGTACCTATGTTGTTCATATTATGCTTCATGACCTAGTCGATTGAGTATGAATCTTCAATGAAACCCTAAGTGTACATATGTTGGTCATATTTTTCTTAATGACCTAGTCGATTGAGGAGAAAACTTTAGTTGAACCCTAAATGTATGTGTGTTTGTCATATTATGCTTGATGACCTGGTCGATTGAGTATGAGTCTTCAACGAAACCCTAAAATGTACCGTTGTTGTTCATATTATTCTTAATGACCTAGTCGATTGAGTAAGAATCTTTTCTATAACCCTAAATGTACTTATGTTGGTTTATATTCAGCTTCGTGACCTAGTAGATTGATCTAAGTTTATATTCCTCGAATTTTTTAGTTAATATCATTGTATGTCATTTGGGACCGACCTAAGGTTGATAAATAAAATAACTGTATATGTTAAAATAATTATCCAACTCCATAGTTCGTTGGTCTAAATAATTATATGTTTATACATCTACATAATTCGACTCATGATATGTCGTTGATTTATAGTCGAATCTTTGATAAATTCATCAGTCTCTAAAGTTCATTTGATCTCATTGGATACGCAATACAAAAGAGATTCAGCTGACTCTAAATTTCATACAATTGCATTTGATGGAATTAGGTGGATAATCATTCAAGGTAAATAAGTTAAAACTAATTAAGTAAAATTGGATTTAATCTGTGGATAATTAGTCAAGGTAAATATGATATAATCTCACCAACAATATGTCTTTCTAATGATTCTAATTGTAGATCAATATAATTATAGAATCTTAATCAGAAGTTGTTATTTATAATTATAGAATCTTAATTAGTAAACTTGTTCATATTGTTTGTTATCAGTTCATTCTCATAAACTTGTTCATATTGTTCTCGATGACCTCTTCCCCGGTACCATAATCCTAAACCTATCGATGTTCGTCATATTATCCTTAATAACCTCTTCCTCTAAGTCAGAATCTTCACTGGTACCCTAACCCTACCAATGTTTTTCATATTATCCTTGATGACCTCTTCCCCTCACCGGAACCCTAAACATGTTGATGTTCGTCATATTATCCTTAACGGCCTTTTTCTAAGTTATAATCTTATCGGAATCCTTATCCTACCGATGTTCGTCCTTTATCCTTAATGACCTCTTTCCCTAAGTCAGAAATTCACTAGAATCCTAAACCTACCGATATTTGTCATATTATCCTTAATTAACAACCTCTTTCAATAAGTTGGAATCTTCACTGGTACCCTAACCCTACCGATGTTTGTCATATTATCCTTGATGACCTCTTCCCCTCACCGGAACCCTAAACCTGTCGATGTTCGTCATATTATCCTTCACGACCTTTTTTTTCTAAGTTATAATCTTATCGGAACCCTTATCCTACCGATGTTCGTCCTATTATTCTTAATGACCTCTTTCCCTAAGTCAGAAATTCACTAGAATCCTAAACCTACCGATGTTTGTCATATTATCGTTAATTAATATCCTCTTTCACTAAGTTGGAATCTTCATCGGAACCCTAAACCTACCGATATTGTTCATATTATGTCTTTAATGACCTTTTCCACTAAGTCGAAATCTTTACCAGAGCTCTATCGTCGATAAAAATATCCAAATTAATTTATATATATATTCCTTGGATTTTTTTATACCAAAGTTTGATAATAAAATTGAATACACTAGTTCGTTTTAGCACAAAGAGAACCACACATACTTCTCACACACTTTTCTCAATCCGTATGAGAATCCAAAGTCGAATCTATACCATCCAAAAAAAATCATGATCCGTATGACTACCCTTATCCACCGTCCAAAACTTCTATTTAAAACCCTAAACGATTTTTCTCCTTCATTTTCCTTTCCCTCTTTCTCGGCTCTGCTCTCCTAAATCCTCCGCCGCTACCAAAACCCTAAACAGCAGCTCAAGTTTTTCCGAACAAGAAAACTAATCAACGGAAGCTAGATCTGTTGAAACTCTTTATTAATGATCTGTCTCTTCTTAGTGATCCTTCTTCTTTTTTCAGAGATTATTTCCAAAGGTAAATACATTACCTCCATATTCGAATCCAAGTTCAATCCCTCACTCCATTCATCGATCTTCAATTCTCACCCAAAAACAGACTTCTTCTGCGTTAAAGCTTAAGATGCAGCTCAGCCTTACGTCAATGATCGTTTTGAAAAGAGCAAAAAAACTAAAGATTACAATTATAGGTTTTGGTGATTTTGGTCAATTTCTTGCGAAAACTCTAGTTCATCAAGGACACACAGTTTTAGCTCCTTCTCGATCAGATTACTCTGACATAGCTCAAAAATTAGGGGTTCTGTTTTTCACTGATGTTGATGACTTGTGCGAAGAACATCCTGAGGTAGTACTTTGTGGTTTTATAGTTTCATTTCAGTAGACAATTTAAATCTTCGAAATCCAAAAACTCTTCTTTATCAGTGTTTTTTAATATGTATTTTGAATCTTGTATGTTGCAGTCCTTGGGTTGTGACTTGTATGATGGAGCAGATATCTATTGATTCTTAATTTAAACCTAAGTTTACAAAATGTGAATCTCACCAACTGTTACTTATCTTTTGTCATGCAGTGAAGCGGATGAGATATACAAAATATGCAGTGGGTTTTGATTTTCTTGTAAGTTTCCATCCTGATTCATATTTTTCTTCATTTTTGTTTTATTTTAAGGGTTTCATTTATGTTTTTTATGAGGTGTATTTCTTATTTCAGTGGTTTTATTTTTTGTTTGATGATTTTGCAGAAATTAGTTTAGTTTGGTTTCCTGATTCATATTGGTTTCATGTTAGGTTTCCTTTATATTTGTTGCAACAGTTTTTCCATCTCACTGATTTATCTGCAGGAAGCTTCTATACTTAACAATGGGAAAGTTGCACACTCAGATTGGAGGAATTATGACGACTTTAATGAGTATTTCTGGTTTGTCTTTCTTGACTTTGATATATGCTCAGGCTTCTTACTTGGATACTTGTTCATTATGTTGTCATTCTCGATGTATTTGCAGGTCTCCTACTTGCTTTGAGCTAAAATGGCCAATGAATAAGGACAGTTCGTTTCTGTTGCATCCTAGAGGGCGGAAAAGGGTAAGAGGGACTCATTTCTATATAATTTCCTTTTGTTATAACTGTTTTTGGGTGCTCAGTTTTTTTCTTGAATTCTCTCAGACAGCTAAAAGCAGTTTTGTGGAGCACCGGACATTTCTTCACCTCTATAGAAGTTTCCATCGACTATGGATATTTTTGGTCTTAATGTTTCAGGTTTGTTACATTCGACTGACGAAAAGTTGGTTGGACGCACCATATTATTTGCTTTTCAATGGTTTAATAATAGATGTGTGCTTGTTTCCATATCTATAGAGTCTTACAATTATAGATTTCAATGACGGAAGAATTGATCTCAATACTTTGCTTCATTTGATGTCATGTGCTTCATAGAAAGTAAACTGTTTTCCTTTTGCAGCTTGTATTTTCATTACTGTAGTCTGTACTATCTTATCCCCCAACTTTAAATATTCTGAACTATTGTTTGTTGTTATGTAGGTTCTCTTGATGTCCTGCTTATGTTTGGGGCATATACTACAACGAGAGGAATGACGCTGTCAAGGCTTTTTATTCGCTTTTTTTGGTTTGGCATCAGTTCAGTAGCTATAACATATATTTAAGTGTGAGTCCCTTATCCACTTTGCCTCTTATGATTACCTTTTAAAAGCAGTGTTGCCGAAAAGGTTTTCTGTAGCTAATATAAGCTTACATATTTCAGGATGGTTCTTCAGGAGAGGAATGAACAGAACTCTAATTCATCCTATTTTCGGATTTATATTCTTATTTTGGGTGTTTATGCTGCTGTGCGAGTATTTCTTGCGTTGTTTCTTAAGTTTCCGGCTTCTCACACTTTGTCAGAAAGGACTGATCAGTCCTTCTTTCAGTTCTTCAAGTGGATTTATGAGGTATTATTATACCCAATTGACCTTTTAGATCATAATTGCATGAGAATTGTCGGCCAATTTCTGCTTGTCCATGTTTATTGAAATTGTTGTTGATTTTCAGGAGCGATACTTTGTGGGTCATGGCCTGTTTGAGAGGATGAGTGATTATTTGAGGTAACTACTTACCCAAATGTGCATATACTTGTACTTTTATATCCATAATTTGTTGTCTTGTTGTACCTTATAGTTGTTTTGTCCATGATTAGTACATACAGTCTTCCATTCATTATTAGAGTCTCAAATTGTGCACTGATTAGAAGAAGCCTTTAAAGGATAGGTTCCTTGAGTATTAAAGGGCAAGATGATGTAAAGATCGAAGTTATTCGACTAGATTGGTGGCCTTCTGAATGGTTTCCAGATCATTAACACGGTTCAGTTGCTTCAAGAGCAAAAGCCAGACCAGTCAATCATTCTACAGGTTGTAAATAATGGTGCAACGGAGAAGATTGGTTGTCAACCTATGCCAAATGATTTAGAAGATGAATCCCTAGATGAACATGAAGTTGAAGATAGACGTACTGGTGATGATTTGCAAGAAGATGAGAACGATGATGCTGGCGATGTAATTGGTGGGGATACTGAAGTACATATCAGTATATGTATAATTGTAGAATCTTAATTAAAAGTTAATTAAGATGTTTTGGTTACTTTAATCTCAATTAAAAGTGGATAATTATAATTGTAGAATCTTAATTAGAAGGTGCTATATATAATTATATAATTTTAATTAGTGATACGTCAAGTATTAATTTTTTAATTATAATTATATTTTGGGATTATTTAAATCAGAATTTGCTTTTAACGAGCAAAGAAATTTGGTAGTTTAAAAATTTAAGCAACCAACTTCAGGCCAATCAAAATCAGAATTCCAAAATAATTTGGTAGCTTAAAAATCTAAGCAACCAACTTCGGGTAAGTTGTTTCATGTATCTATCAATTAGATATTTTAATAGCTCAGTTCGCTTTTAGGGAGCAAAACAATTTGGTAGCTTAAAAATCTAAGCAACCAATTTCAGGCTAAGTTGTTCCATGTATCTATCAACTAGGTTTTCTAATAGCTCCTAAAATCACAAATTGTTTTTAGAGAGTAAAAATATTCGGTAGCTTAAAAACTTAAGCAACCAACTTCAGGCCAATCAAAATCAGAAATCGTTTTTAGCGAGCAAAATTATTTGGTCGCC
Organism: Papaver californicum; assembly: GCA_023531435.1. Classification (NCBI taxonomy): domain Eukaryota; kingdom Viridiplantae; phylum Streptophyta; class Magnoliopsida; order Ranunculales; family Papaveraceae; genus Papaver; species Papaver californicum. Next base: position 1,042,221 of record JAJJMC010021751.1, on the reverse strand, counting down.
TAAAACCTTAACAAAGCAATTTCAGACCGAGTTGTTCCATGTATCTATCAACTAGGTATTTTACTTGCTTTAGGATGGTTGGTCTATCTGAAGCGATTGGTATTTTACTTGCTCTGTTGGTTGGTCTAGCTATTAAGCGATAAAAGTTTTACTTGCTCCCCGGTGGTTGGTCTAGCTCTGATGCAATGAGAAGAGTACTCGCTTTAGGAAAGTTGGTTGATTACTAGAGCGACTGCCTAGCTGCTCTAGACCTTTACAAAGCGGGCCTTTTGCAACAAGCGGACCGAGTGCCACTTTTAGTCGCTATAAAGGTTATAGCATCTCAAAAGGGGTTTTTAGCGACTTAAAACGACCTGTCGCTTAAACCGGCTTTTCTTGTAGTGTGCACATGTTTCATCCTCCTCATTCAGTGTTCATGCTGCCAAGCATATTTTAGCTTTCTTAATGATTGTGGACGTCCATTTTACCGTGTTTTGTTTATGACTTTGGATTTTATACAAACCATTATGATAAATTTGATACAATAACGATGACTAGAAAATATAAATAAAATGGTTAAATTGTATAAATTATACGCCTATCAGCATTCAAAATACAGTTCCTATGCACATCAACAGCGAATAGCACAACCTACTAATCAACAAGACCCAAACACTAAGACGAGGTAATAACCTTTTAAAGAGCGAATTATAGTTCATAAACAAACGTATGTAACATGTAAAACTTCCAAAACCAGATTTCAGATGATGATATATTGGTTTAAGAGTATGTATAAGTGTTTACAACATGCTTATACTGGCACTCTCTGCACAGTGTTTTAATCATTATGAAATATAACTATTTTATCCCAATAATTACTGAGGCACAAGTAGCATCTCTTTGTTGCCACTTAAATGCACAAGTAGCATACCTCAGTTAAGAAATCCCCCTTTAACCATTACGGTGCTCCCACAAACTGAAAACTTATTAGTTGGATAGTGTGCCTTTTGCACCATACAGTTCAATCAAATTCATGAAAACAGTTCCATCTCATGAATCAGCCGATATGTCAACAGCATATTCTTAATTTACATCTAAACATGTTTCTTTTCCTCGTTCTTTTTCGCTATATAAAACTAATTACTTTGCAATTTTGAATGAATAATATCTATCAACATGGCATGCATGCGTTCTTTGGATTTTGAAAATGACACTGATACTTATTTCTGAATCAGCCAGTCATGCACCAAGATGCATCTCTGTCAAATTGACAGCTTCAAGAAGAAAAGTAACACCAATGATATTATGTAGAAGGATCCAAGCAGCAAGGCATAACACCCGTACAAGTTACCGGGAGTTAATAAATTATCTGAAATTGATAAAATACGTTACAATGAAGACATTCATAGCACAATAGTTGAAATTCCCATACGTTATTACTTTGATAAAAACCTAACAAAACTGATTGTGTATGTTGGTTGACTAAAAACATGGATTTTCATTTTTCTTTCTTTTTCTCTAAGAGAAGTGGAGCTTAGATTTGCAGTGGTTTCAAAAAGGGGCTTCAGTTAAAGCAACAATATAAGCTATTAATTCTTTCAACAATGTTACGTCTGATGCTAATGGCTTTTACTACTTAATAGAAGTTTAACCTGTTCCCTTTGCTCAATGGTGCATGTACTGTTGTTTTCATTATCATTTGTGGTACGATCGTCAAACATTGGCTAGCAGAGCTTGGTTTCCTAAGCTTGGTGGTCGTCCAGCAGAACACATGCGAATTTTCTAATGTTTGATATTAAAGTAACAGTTCACTAAAGAACTGGTTGCAAGGAAGAAACTGTTAGGCTCTTTCTAATTTGGACGAAGAAGAACGTAGGTTTTTCTTTTGAATTGTTTTTTCCCCTAGTTATTTCCTTAACAAATCAGGCGAAGATATTGACAAGATATTTTGAGTAATAAAAAGATACGGAATTTTGTTTTAAGGTAGATACGATCCATATGGCTCGGCTTTGAGCCAAACGAATTCATTATAATAATTAGAGTTGGCCCAATATGGTGACCGTTAGAAAAACATGAAAATATTTTAAACTCTAAAACAAATAACAAATCAATTAGCAACTGCTCCTCGACATCGATGGTAAAATTTAACGTGTGTTATTTACACTAAAAATTACTTAAGATATTTCCCACTAATTAACTAGTATTATAAGGATCGTTCTCACAAAGAGCTTTATAATTGATATGTTATTTAGATTAACAAAAACATAAGAAAAGTAAATACAAAGAGAGATAGGTTGATTAATTAACTAAAAAGACAATAAGAAGAAGAAATTATTAGGGATTCCTTTGTCATTACAAAACATTAACTCAATTAACATATTTATCTATCTTTCATTAGAATTATTCATCACCAACCGTAGAATAATATCTAGTGCAGTGTTATCCCCAAAAATTCTCGTGTCACTGAATGCCGAAGCACTCGAACACTAGATTATGTCCAACTGAGCCACCAAGTAATAGGGCACCCAAGGTGTAACCCAATTGAATGCTTTAGGGTTTGTGAATTCAGGTTGATCCTAGCATCAGAACTCTTAGCGCAAGGTCATGCTTACTAGTGTTGTCTTCACATGTGATTGCTCCATAAAATCCCTTTGCAAGGTCTCACGTTCTCCACTTGTGTAACGAGTTATTCAACAATTAAACGAATATCCTAACTCTCTATTATAATTAGGCACTGAGGAGATATTACGTTATCATCATTAAGAATGTGACGTCATCTCTATCGAGGTGTAACAAACTTCTTTTATTTCATTTTTTTGTTGTTATGGTTCTTCCTCTCCCTTTTATCTTCATCATCATCATATTACTCTTCTTCATCTTCACCTCCTCCTCCTTGTCCTTGTCCTTCACCTGCTATTTTTTTCTTCTTCTTCTGATTCTTCTTATTCCTCTATCTCTTCTTCTCTTGGTACCTCTGACGGTTGATCATGAATTATAATTGGAGGGAAAGCGCCGCATGTATCAGTTCCCTTGTTACCTTCTCTCAATTTTCGGTGCCTCCTTCTCGAGGATGGGGTGTTTTAGAATTAGAAGGAGTTACTACCATGTTCCTCATTTTACCTTTATTCCTGAAACAAACTAGAAAATTTAATTAATACTTCAAACAATAATTATTCGGCTAGAAATAATAAAGTTTTATTTCCAAAATTACAAGTTCGATTGATAAATTCAAGCAACCGAACAAAGTTTTGTTATCCTGACAAAAAAAAACTAGAGCCGAATTTCATAACTTGTGTGATTTTGTAATGCCAAGAAGTTCGGTTGTTGTTAAAAAAGAAAAACTGAACCTTGCTTTTGTTCTTCATATATGAAGTTCGACTGATGTTTTCGTGTTTAATTATCAGCCGAACTGTTCATCAACAATTTCAAAATGAAGAACAATGTCAAGGTTCGACTAATTTTTTGGTTTCAATTATCAGCCGAACTTCACTCTGTAACTAACTAAAAACCCTAGTTGCATCCATCAAACCTAATCTATCAATTAAACATAAGAAAATAAGACATGTGTTTGTGGAAAAACCTTCTAATGTACATTTCCTCGCAATGAAGATTTGGTTCTTGCTCTCCAACGTAACTTAAAGCGATTTATGCTTCAAATCCTTCTTCTTTTTCTTCTTCACTAATTTATATATTGGAAGCCCTACCTCTAGTATAATTCATTGTGCGAGTCATTTTATAGTTGTGTTTAATCGACGATCAAAGTTCTAAGAAGAATCGACGATGATGAAAAGTTAAAATCAGGTTAGGGTTCGGCTGTTGTTGAAAAGGAAATTAAATTTTAAAAAATGATTCTGATTTGATTAGGTTTGGTTTCTAATTTAGTTGAAGGGAATTTTTATAATTTAATCTAACCAAGGGTAATATAATAAAGTACATATCCTAGGACACCCATTACACCAATCCTAGTGTAGATGGTGGGTTTTTGATAAGGGCAAAATAGTAAAATTATATCTCAAGACTCTAGTCTGAGAAATATTAAACCTCAAAATTCTGTAAATAATTTTTAGGTAGGTGCTTATTCCTTTCCTCTTTCAGGTCTCTATATATATATATATATATGGGCAACTACATATACGATCAAAATTACTGAATGAATTAATATTCATTACTGTATAAAATCATTAGAATAGCACTGGTGCTTACTATGACTTTCTCAGATTTTTTATAAGTTTTACATAAAATCTCAAACTCCTAGATGGATTGCCCACTAGTATATAGAAATTTGAGTATTATTTGGTGTTATATTCCGCAACTGGATTCCCTAAAAACTACCTTATGTCAGTATCCATGCTCAACTGAGCAATAATGACTCACTAAAATACCTGTATAGCTTTATATAGAAGATTACATACGAATCTATTTGATTAAAGTACCACAGTTGTGCTTAGATTCAAAGTCAAAATTGTGCTAGATACAATTTCATATCTTATACTAGCTAAACCCAGCCTAATGTGAATGGGTGGAAAGAATTCAATTCAGGGTTTTTGAAACGTTTAAAAATAAGTTCGCAACACTTATATGCGTCTCAAACGATCAAAGAACGCTTTCAAACCCTAATTGGAAAAGGAGACACTGGAATTAAGGCGTTACAAAGGCTATAGCACAAACCATGTACGTCTTAGTTTCAAGAAGAACCATGTGTGTCTTAGTCTCAAGACAAGACTAATGTGTCTTAGTCTAAAAGCATAAAACATGTGCATTTTTGTCTCAAAAACCAAACTTGTGTATCTTTGTCTCAAAGACCAAACTTGTGCGTCTTTGTCTCAACACCAGACTAATGCGTTTTAATTGTCAAAAAACAAATGTGTGATTCTTAGTTCTCAAGACCATATTTGTGCATCTTAGTACTAAAACCAAACCTTGTGCGTCTTACTTAAGTGATAAGTGCATAATTTACATATTTTAAATATCATTTTCTTACACTTATGTGCTATATTTTGTGTGAATTACTCGGTATTAGTTAAATTGCATGATTTATGATTGAAGATGAACTCTTAACCAATATTCTCAACCTATTGATTTTCTTCACCCATTCTTTGCTAGCATAATTAGTTTAATTACTTTAGCCTAAAGACACAAACCCCCCTTGTTACCTAAGTTTTCAAATACGAGTAACAACCCATACCTCTATGAGAAACGAACTTGTTCTTATCATTGTACTCTAATCCATATTTTGTGAAGTGAAAGAACTTGAAATATTTTTGGTTGGCTGACAACCGACCAAATTTTGGCATCGCTGCCGGGGAGTCATAGTGGATTGTTACTTGTAATTTATTTTTTGATTTCTTTTTTTGATTTTTAGTTTTATTTTGATTTTTATTTTTTATTCTAACCTAGTTTTGAGAATCTTGTTTCAGGTACTTGTATTCTATGTACGGTATACAATATCGAGCTTATAATGGTAATCAATTTGGTTTTCAATGTCAAACCTATGATAATTTCCAACCTTAGGGGGAGTATAACCATAACCAATCCTTTGATAATGATAATTATTCCACGTACCCTTTTGATTATTCTCATACATGCCAACCTTCTTATGGCGGGTATGTAAGTGAACAATTACAATGAGGGGAGGATATTTGTGCTTCTTTTAATGTTTCTTCTAGTGTGTTGGATGAAATGCGAAAATTAGAGGAGATCCTCATTCATGCCACTCAAAGCATACAGAATTCAAGTGAAGAATTTCAACGGAATATGGAAAACATCCGAAGGGAGTATGCCACATATGAAGACGAGCAACCTTTGGAAAATCTTGGAAACAATAATGAAGTTATACCAACTCCGGATCATGATAACGATCATTCACCTATTCAAAAGGTGGAGCCTTGGTATAATGAGACTTTTCCTTTAAAAAAATTCCTTGCAGTTATATTTGCTTCCGCAACAATATATGATCCTGAAGTAAAGAGTGTTGGAAAGGATGAGATTGAGATTAGACATACTAAATTCATCGATGACTAACCTTAAGTTATCTATGATAGTGATGATGAGTATGCAAGTGCATCATTTGAACCAATTCATAGTAACATCCCCAAAAGGTGCACAATGGAATCTTTTTGGGATCAAGATGAAGAAGAAGAGAAGTATACCATATATGAGAATGAAACCGAATTGAAAAATATTATGGAAGACCCAATTGAACTTACTGAGGATGATAATGATAATGTTGATGCCGAGATTCTTGTTGAGTCAGAAACTAATGAAGAACGGTTATAAAGTTTGATAGAGGACCACAATACATAAGAGGTTAGTAATTTAATAGAAATTTTTTAAAAAGATGAGGATCCCATAATTCAAGATACTTTAGAAGGTTAGACTACACCTTTGCTTATTAATCCTTTTCATTTACCTCGTTTTGGCTTGAATATATGTGCTTTGGAAATATTATTGAATTACTTTGCTTCTAAATATCCGTCGTTGGAAATACTTGATTCTAATAATATGCAGGTTAGCAAATAGGAATCTATAGAAGTTCCCAAATTCTATGTTTTCTTTCCACTTCCGAGTGTAGAAAGGACTAAGTGTGGGGGGAATTTCTATCGAGCGATAACTTTATTATTATTTTATTTACTAATATTTTTATGAAGTTATTATTTGCAATGCCGATGTTCGATGGGTGGATCCCCAAAATTTTCAAATTGTTGGTCTATGGGCGACCAGAGAGTCGGGCTGACGACGTTAAACCAAGCGCGGAATGGGAGGAAACCCATTGGTTTTGTATTTCTATCCTTATCTTTTTAGTTTTATTTTTTCTTAGTTTTGCATTCATTATAAGATTTCCCACCTTGATTTTATTTTGGATAAGTCAATTTACATTGAGGACAATGTAAAGTTTAAGTGTGGGAGAGTGGTAAAGCATTTAGAGTTTTAGTATTCACTTTTGTAGGTAAAAATTTTAAACTTTTTGTACATATTTGTATGAAAACCTCCAACTTTTAGAGATTTTAGAGTCACTTAGTATACTTCTAGCTAAGTTTTACATACGAAGTTCTTACCGAAATAACTGAACTTAGAAGTATTAGAGAACTATATTCGGGTTTCTTAGTTGTTGAGAGGCAGTAGCTGACAAAAAGGGAATAAAACCGTCGGTGGCGAATGCAGTATTAGAGAAGATGATCATTTATTACCCATATATGAGTGAGGCACCAAACCTTCAATTCTTTGTACCTGTCTAAATTGTCCGTTTAGAGTGTTTCATCTGCACAAACTTCGGGTAGAATGATGAGCTACCCAACCTCGCACCATTTCAGCACTATTTTTTGATCTCTTGAGTGCTAATTTATCAATCATGAGGGTGACATCAGAATTGCGGAAAAACCTTACCTTGTAGTTTGACTTGCAGTTGGCACCATTCTTTCTCTCGACAACAACAGGTCCATAGAAACATCATCATAATCAACAAGCGGAACAACAAAAATTTGAAAAAAGTTGAAGACGTTTAAGGTTTCCAAGCAACACTACAAGAGCAAAATTCAGATTTAAAGTGAAGTAACAATACAAGGAGAGCGAAGAAATCAAAAGAAGTGAATTTTTATGAAGTTTATGATACCGAGACAATATAAGTTGCGAAGAATCAAGTAGCCGTGGGAAAGAAAAAATTTATGAAGAAATTTTAAGCAACAAGAATTGAGCAGAAAAAAGTTAGAAATTGTCGAAATTCTACGAAGTTCAAGAGTTCATCATCTACAGTTGAAGCCGAAGACGTTTCTATGCGATGTTGTGAAAGCAATGTTGATTTTAGATTGGGTGAGAAGGTGAGTGAGTATTCCCATCCTCGCATAGTGGTTGATTTCCTTTCGTAGGGATCATCAGAAAACATGTATTTTCTTCCCATTCTATGGGATATTTAAATATAATTCGGAAGGTTTTCCCTTTCCACAATTCAACGTGTGCAGGATTTCTATCTTCATTCCTGCTTGCAAACATGAGAACCATAAAGTACGTCTTTTGAGTGCAAATTCATAAAACCCTATTGGTGAGGCAGAAGTCAAAACATTCAATCACTCTCAAACCTGAATTTTTTCATATGGCGGTTTTCTCCTAACTCAAGAGTTAAGCATGAGAATAATGTTATTTGATACATCTAACTTCTTATTATTAGTGTGCAGAAACTTTATATCCTCTTAGATATTTGGATGCATGTATTTTGGAATATTTGAAAGTTGGATTAGGTTTTATGGGTATACCTCCTGTAAACCCTCACGAGACTATAACTCGTCCACTAGGGACACCTAGGGGTTTAAAGGCTTGTTACACATGCTAAGTATGATCGTATCCTCAACGAAAGGGAGTTGTTGTATATTAGGTGTTTAGGTTTGTAGTTTGCTCGAGGACTAGCAAAAGGCAAGTGTGGAAGAATTTGATAAGTGCATAATTTACATACTTTAAGTATCATTTTCTTACACTTATTTACTAGATTTTGTGTGAATTACTCTGTATTATTATTACTTTTGTAGTTCATGTCTTTTATTAGGTTACATCTCTAAAAAAAATAGAAATTGAGCATTACAAGGGAATAATTGTTAAATACCCAGTGTAACTCAGTCAAATCCAAGATTTGTACCCACCATATTGTATAAAATTAAATTATGAAGCCAACGGCGAAAAAATGAAGTCATTCCGACTTCGTATAAAGAAGTTATAAGAAAAACAAGAACTAAGGGCAAAATGGTTATTTCAAGGGAAACCGCTATTGGCACTTTGTCGTACGCTAAGGGGCAGCTGAGATTCATTTGTTAAAGGCGCCTTCTCATTTTCTCAGGGCTGCCAGTGTTTGGAAAAATGTTATAAGCGTCAACAGTTTGGATAAGGGGCACCACCTTCGTCTTCTTCACTTAGTAACAATGAAACTCGGTCAATCTCTGGCTAGGTTTTGTTATGCTGATTTTTGGGATTTAGTGGATTCATTGGGTTATATAGATGGTTGGAAAGTATGGATGATAATCAAAAGTGAGTTTTAAAACAATAAATTTATGATTGCTCTGTACTTCCATTGATGGCCGAGAGTGCTGATGATCTGTGATGATCTTGGCAGTTTTAATGATTGATGTTGTTGTCAACTGGTGGATGATTGATAATGAATGATTAAGTGAAAACTCTAGCTATTAGCTAAATTGCATGATTTATGATTGAAGATGAACCCTTAACCAGTATTCCCAACCTATTGATTTTTTTTGCCCATTCTTTGCTAGCATAATTAGTTTAATTACTTTAGACTTAAAACACAAAACCCCCCTTGTTACCTAAGTTTTCAAATATGAATAAAAAACCATATCTCTCTGAGGAACGAATTTGTTCTTATCATTGTACTCTAATCCATATTTTGTGAAGTGAAAGAACTTGAAATATTTTTGTTGGGCTGACAACCGACCATTAAGCCACAAACATGTGCGCCTTAGTTTTTAGACCAAACCTGTGCACCTTAATTTTGAGACCAAACATGTACATCTTAGTCTCAAGCCTAAATACTAATGCGTCTTAGTACAAAAATAAAATCTCATGCGTCTTAATACAAAAGGAAAATCTCGTGCGTCTTAGTAGTTACTTTTAAACTAAGGCGTCTTACCCTTTTGTCCAAAACTAAGGCGTAACACCCTTTTGTCCTAAAACTAATGCTTCTTAGGCATTAGTACAAAACCTAATGTTAATGCGTCTTAGCATTAATCCCAAACAATGATGCGTCTTAGCATTAACCCTAAACCTAATCTGACTTAGGCATTAGCTCCTAAGCTCATCCACCTTAGCATTAGCTCCTAATGCTTGCCTATTTGGTTTTGCTTCACATATACAAGCCTCAAAACCCTAACTTGCCTATCAAAGGCCATACTAGGCCTCACTCATATATGTGGCATCTCACACATATATTCTATATTGGCTTCATATACGTATTCTCATACTCAGCAGCATACACTTATTTCTATAAAATAACCATGTCAATGAAAAATTGACTAAGTTGAACACACTGATTCTTATAGATAAAATAAATACATATTTTATTAAGTCGGTCTTATTAGACTCATCAGGCTAGTCAAGTAAGCCAAGTCTTTAGTCAAAAGACTAAGCAAGTCTCATTTGAATTGATATTATTAGTGATGCGTGTCGTAAGTGCAACAAATTACTCAAGATATTTTCTACTAATTGACTAGTAATATAGCGGCAGTAAGGATCGTTCCCACAGAGAGCTGTGTAAATGAGATGTTATTCAGATTAGCAAAACTATAATAAAAGTAAAATACTAAGGGGGATTGGATTGTGGATTAACTAAAAGACAACAAGAATAAAGAAATGATTAGGGAGTCATTCGACGTTACCAAACGTTGACTGAATTAGTATACTCATTTATCTTTCGTTAGAATCATTCATCACCAACTGTAGAATAGCAGCTAGATCAGTGTTATCCCCAAAACTCCTTTTATCACTTGATACGGAAGCTCTCGTCTACCAGATTCTATTCGTCTGAACCACCAGGTAGTAGATCACTCAAGGTATAACCCAATCGAACGCTTTAGGCTTTGTGAATTTAGGTTGATCCCAGTAGTTAAACTCTTAGATCAAGGTCCACTTACTGGTATTGTCTTCACTCGTAAATTCTCCACACAATCCCTCTGCAAGGTCTCGCGATTTTTACTTATGTACGAGTCTATTGACGATTACTTATCCCATAACTCAATACTAGCATTATAATGATCAATATCATAATTTGGTTGCGCACACAAACAATATAGAAATCAATCATAAACCCTAGATGAAGTGAAAATAAACGATAATGATTAAGACTCCAAATAAACTTGTATCACTAATAAAGCTTCACTTTTGGAACGTTGAATTCATCCGTAATCGAAAAAAGGTTTAGCTAATCATATTGCAAAAAAAAAGAATGGTTTCCCCCTAAAGGGGTAAACCCTAGGTTTAAGATGTGGAAGGTGTGATATGAGAGGTAGAATATATGAGATGACTTCCAAGACATATGATCTATTGCTTGAGCCTTAGATATCTTCTTTTATAGCCTTCAATGCGTGGCCCTCAAGTCTCCTCTCCTTCTAGGGTTTAGAATCCCATTAAAACTAAGTTTCCTTGTTTTCTAGGGTTTGGAATCCTTCCGGGACCGTGTTTTACTTGATTTAGAAGTCCATAAATATCCCAAGTACTCCGCCTACGGCTAGGAATTGGTCCCCACGACCTAGCCGTAACTAAAAATGATTTTTTTGGGTGATTTTCAGGGTCACTTACTGCTGGGTCGAGCTAGGCAATTCCTGGCCGTAAGTGAGCCTGAATTTTACTTTTCTTCCTTCACCGTTTCGGCCATAACTTCTTCATATGATGTCCAATTGACATCATTCTTTTTGCTTTGGCTTCGTCTCTTTGTTCGCTACAAGATAGTGTCTTCAAAATATTCATATCTCTTTATCACAAATTACAGATAGCTTAGGTGTTATCTCCTAACCGTATGTGAGCTTGGAATTCTTGTTTCAACACTTCAACTTGTCTACAGCTAGGTTGAGATGATTTCCCAACCGTAAATCTGACAAAATTTTTGTTAGCTTCCCAGTTCAACTGCTAGATTTATATAAAGTCCTAGTCGTAAGTAGATCTGAAACATGGTCTTTTTCTTAGATTTGTTCTACGGCTAGGTCTTGAGAATTTCCTTGTCGTAGGTGCTTCTGGATTTTCACTCCAAAAATGTATATTCATCTCTAGAAACTTCTTTTCATGCCAGAATAAACTCCTTTCCTCTTCATATCTCTTTTCAACACCATTTATATTAATTTCGGATGATTCACCTAAAGAAATAAATAGAATAGAAAAGAAGAGTAATACAAAGTAATATGCAAGATTTATAACAAATATTAGCATGGATTTGACACTAAAATCATATGAATTATGCATTTATCAAATTCCGCCATACTTAGCTTTTGCTAGTCTTCGAGCAAACACCTAACCTAACCTAACCTAACCTAACCTAACCTAACCTAACCTACACTAAACTAAAATACAACAATTCCCTTTCGTCGAGGACACGGTTATACTTAGCATGTGTAAAAAGCCTTTAAACTCTTAGGTGTCCTTAGTGGACGAGTTATAGTCTCGTGAGGGTTTACTAGAGGTATACCCATAAAACCTACTCCAACTTTAAAGTCACAAGCATCCAAAGAGCTATGAGGATATAAAGTTTCTGCACACTAATAATAAGAAGTTAGAAATTCCAAAGAACATTATTCCCATGATTAACTCTTGAGTTAGGAGAAAACCAACTATATGAAAGAATCCAGTCACGAGAGTGTTTTAATAAGCATTCTGCCTCGACTTCTGCCTTACCAATAGGGTTTTATGAAATTACACTCAAAAGACGTACTTTATGGTTCTCATGTGTGCAGGCAAGAGTAAAGATAGAAATCCTGCACACGTTGAATGGTGTGAAGGAAAAAGAAAAACCTTCTGAATTATATTTTGTTACCCCATAGAAACATGGGACGAAAAGAACCATTTTGTTTTCTCTGATGACCTCTAAGAAAAGAAATCAACCACTATGTGAGGATGGGAATTGTGACATCCTAAACTCTTTCTCGGGTTTTCCCGAATCCATTAGGTTTAGAAATCAAATTTTACACTAAGATTAGTGTGCCTTTAATAATTTTAGGTGCTTTAAGGGTAGATGATAGTTTCTAGATAGTGAATTTGTCTTAATCTAAATATTAGGTGCCTTAATATGCCTACATGCATGATACACATATGTCGCACTAGTAAATAGTCAAGGGCAGCTTTGTAAATTTTCTCAAAAAGAAAAATTAAAAAAAAACGAGAGAAGAACTCGGATACCATATTCTTTCCCTTATCTCTTATCTATCTCTCTGTGATTGTTGCACTCTGCAATTGAATTATATTTTATGTTGATTCTTTTAAAGGGTTGTTGTGTTTGAAGCTAGAGAATTAACCCATGACTCATTTTTAATTTGGGAACCATTATTTGGCGATTTAGAAGTTGATAACACCAAGGAACATGGGTATCAATCAGTAAAGGGATTTGGGTTGTATTTAAATACCAAAAATCAGCTAGAAGCAAGGTTGAAAGTGAGCTACTGCGTTGGTTTAATTAGGTGGTGGATGGGTGGGGTTTTTAATGTTTAGAGTTTACGGTTGATTTGGAAACTTGGGTTTGTTTCCTAAATCCAATCTGCATGGGAAGGAAAAGGTATAGACAAATCCTTCTTTAGTACTGTTTTGAATTCCACTTTTATGTATTTTGATTCTCTGATCCGTACTCAATGGAATTTGTGATTCATGCTTGTTCTCCTTGATTTTGATTTTGATTCTAGGGTTCATGAAATAAATTAGATATTTCTTATTATTTGATGTTTACACAATACTTCTTGTAACCCTAGTTTGATTAAACTAAACTTCAAATATGGGGTTTAATTGAACATGAAATTATGAATTTTGTATAACAGACTCTTGGCAACTAAGTTTAGGTCATGGAAGCCTAGCTTGAGTTTCGAACTTGCCTTTTTAACATTTATAATAGATACATTGTTAGAATTATAAGTTGAGATCTACCCGTTAGAACTCAATGATATTTGGATATCTTATTCTTAGATATGTTAGAAGAACTCGTCCAAAATTTCAGGAAGATCAGACTTGGGGAGGTTACAGAAACTTCGTATGTCAGAAAACTATAGTGCAGAATTTTTGCAATGTCGCAGAGTTTTTGAAATTAGAATGAGGCACTTAGAAAGCATGGATTTGTCTGATTTTTGAATATGAGTAACCTATTTTGGTGATGATTCACCTGTAAAAAATTCAAAACAAATGAATCATGTTAAATACCCCAAATATGGTATTTTTTGTAGTCATGTCTGTCAGAATTCAGTCCCTTTAGAGTATATAAAATCAGTCGTAGATTGATATCAACCCGTTACTTTTTTATAAAAATTTGTATAATGTATTTTTTATATTTTTGAATGTATGGTAAAATTTTGGTTATGATCTGATCAATGGATTACTGCTTTCTAGTTTATAATTGTAGCGATATCGTATAAACTAAAACAACTGAACTTTATTGAGTTATTGTGTAAATGACTTCATGTTACTTGGTTATCGGTGGTGATTCATACTTTGATGATAATTATCATGTTTCTATCTCCCATAAAATAGTTGTAAACCTTATTTAGACTCCATGGTTAAGGATGATAACGATCTTAAATTGTTTGTAACAATTGAAAGGATTAAATCTCTTGTTTGAAATTCCCTTTGTTTTGGTAGAATGCATGAACAATTGCACTTTTGGTACTTAAAACACTAACATGCAGATAAGAAATGTATGATTTATACATGCAATTAAACCATATACTATTGGGAATGGTTATGACAGAGGTTCTCATATAATTTGTGGATTCATGCTCACTTCATTTAAATTTATAAATTAGATCTTTTATGATCTATGACTCATACTAGCTACTGATGTAGGGTGCATGAATCGTTGTTTACTAGCTTAGACGCATAGTATCATAAACATATGTGTTGCTTCCTATAATTGTGTTGTGATTGCTTACATTACAGGTTAATTTTAGTATGTAGTAAATGTATGTAGAGTTAGTTCTGAGGGAATGTTTATAAGAGGTATGGACTGGTTAATGGTGACGTAATTCCCTGTTTATGGTTAGGTTGCTCATGTGACCAAGCTACAATTAGCCATGCTAAACGAGTCAGGATACAATGAATATATATATAACAAATTAGTATGTTCACATACATGTTAGACCTATGGTTAATTCTCATTTCGCATATGTTCATTTTATAAATATGATATCTAACCCTCTTGAATACCATTGTACCTAAATGTTTGATTCACTTTCTTAATCCGTCTACAGTACTTTAGACATGATTGTATTAATATGCGTCTTAAATGTGGGATGAATTCTGAATCGATTATGTGTATTACATGTTACTAAATTACTAATTGATTCGGTAGATTTGTCTTCTACAACTAAGTTTAATGTATGGTAAGGTATACACTCTTCCCGTAGTTGATGTTAAACTTTTTGTTGTATTTCTTTTGTATTGCCTACTCTTTGCAGGGCTTGTAGATCGTGAGTTTGGTTTGAGTATTAGTATAGTATTAATTAATTAAATCCTTGTTAATTGATATGTTGATATCACTTCAATATATTGTTTGTTCATAAAAACATTATGTTCTTTTGGAATTCATAGTATTATGAAATTGCTGTTTTAGATACCTATTATTCATGAATTTCAAAATGATATACAACTTTAGATTTTATGAAGTACATCTCTAGTTGTGTGGTAGATGTTGGACCTAAATTTAGAGAAAGTTGCTGCTAATACAGACAGTTCATTATCTATCAAAAAGAGATGATTGCTATCTAAATGAGATAGTTTTTATCATCTGGTTAGAAATAGTTTCTACCTAACACTATAGGTAGTTCATACTATCTAAATAAAATGGTTGATGAACTACGGTCGTGCTTGATCCCTTCGAGCTACGGAGGAGAGTACGTAGGCAGTCGCTTCGCGGTTCATCACAACTGCTTAAGGTTGTTAATATCGTCGGGAAAGAGTTGGCTACTGTCAAGCAGTTCATACCATCTATTCGGAGATAATTGCAACATTGGTAATATATATATATATCGTTGGTAAGAGATAGTTGCAGTACTGGCTGTTCATATTACCTTGATAGATGGTTGCAACCTCTTCAAGGTTGTTCATATTATCTAATGAGAAAAGAAGAAGAGAATTCATATTGTTAGTGAGACTTAGAGATGGTTAGTGCCTTTTAAGGTAACTCATACCATCTGAGAAGGATGCTTGCTATCGATGGTGGAAAATCATATCATCGATCTATAGATGATTACTAAATCTATAGAGTAGTTCATATCATCTGAGAAAGGAAACTTATTGGATTGGACTGACTGTGAGTTGTTAGGACATAATTGGAACCCCCACCACAGGTGGATGAACCGTTTGGGACAACGAGATTTTCAGGCCTTAATTGGCAACCCACCACATCTGTGGTTACTCGAAAGACCGTTTTGGAAATGGTGGCATGACATTGGGACTGATCATCCCTCACCCGTTTAAAACGGTGTGCATTCTCAGGCCGGCTAGCATCCCACCACCTCGGTGGCTACTCGAAAGACTATTTTGGAAACAGTAGTTGGTATCCGACTACCCTGACAATGAGATAACCCTTAAAACGAGCTTTTTGTTCAGCAGAACCCCAATATCAGAACTTAATGTTCACTTGGAGATGATTGTCACATGCACTAGGTGATTCATATCATTTGGTTGGTTATATAAATATCAACAGTGATATTTAAAAGTAAAAATGTGAAGTTGTTTGACAAATTCGATGATCCTTGGAACGAATATTGTGTTTGTCTGTATATGAAGTAGTTTGAAAAATTTGAACAACAAACATTTTCTTGGTAAAAATCGAGTTGGTCTCAACGATTTGATAGCCTGGTTCTTCGAGTGGCGTATCGGGAAGTTAGATCTTGCCAAGCGGATCGAAACCTGACCCGTTTGGAGCAAAAATTTCACGGTCTGTCACAGGAATGCTTACTTACTTTTTCACTCGGTCTAAAATCAACACCACTCTCACAGCAAATAGAAACGTCTTCGGTCTTTTACTTACCTTTTCACTCGGTCTAAAATCAACACCACTCTCACAGCAAATAGAAACGTCTTCGGTCTTCTACTGATGATGATGAACTCTTGAATTTTGACAAATTGTAACTATTTTCCTCAATTTTTTGTTGCTTGAAACTTTTTTATAAATTTCTTCTTCCCCACGGCTTTATTAAAATAAATAAAACTAAAGTAATAAAAATTTCTCTCTTTTTTTTTGTTAAAAAACTTTTTATTTTCATTAAATTGAAATAGAAACTAACAAATGAAACTAATATGGTCGTGGAAGAAGGACTTTACTACTTGATTCTTCACAACTTATATTATCTTGGTCTCATAAACCTCATAAAAATTCACTTCTTTTGCTTTTCTTTGTTGTTGTACTTAGTCTTGTCTTCACTTTTGATATAGAATTTTGCTTCTCTTTTTGTTGCTTGTAAACCTTGACTGTATTCAACTTTCTTCATGATTTTGATGTCGCTCCTCTTGTTGATAATGATGTGTTTCTATTGGTGCTTTGTCGAGTGAATGGTGCCAACTTCAAACAAGACTACAAGATAGAGTTAGCAATTCTGATGGTACCCTTGTGATTGATGGAATTAGCATTCAAGAGATCAAAAAGTGTGTTGAAATTGGTGCGAGGTTGAGTAGCTCATCATTCTACCCATAATTAGCGTAAGATGACATACACTCTAAAGGACAATTTTTTTAGACAGCTACAAAGAATTGAAAGTCTGGTGCCTCGCTTGATGTAATAGGTAGTCTTCACTAATGATTAATGAACAACTCTAATACTAAATTCATTCTGCATCGGTTTAAGTCCCTTTTTGTCAGTTATTGCCTCTCAACAACTAAGAAACCCGAATACACTAGTACACAAATGGTCTTTAGACACGCCACTTAATTATTGTTAGCCACGTTTTTTATTTTTGGCGTGCTTATATGTCATAAATCTATCATATAGCCACGCCATGGGTTATTGGCATGTCCATTTCTAGTGCTTTTAGCCACGTTATGGATTTTGGCGTGTCTGTTAGGTCCTTTAAAAACCATGTTCCCCAGTGCATGTCCAAAAAGCACCATTTGGCCACGTTAAGTTTGAGTTTGTTATTGAGCGTGTTCATAGACCAATCTATGGCCACATTATGAATTTTGGCATTCTGTTAGGTCCATTAAAAACCATGTTTCCCAATGCGTGTCCAAAAAACACCATTTAGCCACGTTAAGTTTGAGTTTGTTATTAAGCGTGTCCATAGACCAATCTACAGCCACGTGAAGAAATTATTAGGTGTCCAAAAAGTAGAATTTCATTAGCCACGCCATTTCAGAGGCTGCTTTGCGTGTCCAAAGTGTAATTTTTATTACATACGCCATTTCAAAATTGTTTTGCGCGTCCAAAGTGTAGGCATCATTAGACACGCCTGTTCGAGAATATCTTACTTCAGGGTACATGAAATGGGCTGTAACTGAGACTCGAGGCCTAAAGTCCAAAAACTAATTTATAAGTTACATATAAATGATAGGCTAGTCCACAGGTTAATTTTATAATTTAGCCCAGGTAAATTGCTTTTGGGTCCATCCCTGGAAACGGCTATGTAAAGATATTTTTTACAATATTTTTAAAGTAAAGATGGAAAAAGGCATGATGTATTGGATCAATCTATTTTTTTTATGAACACCTAAGCTGAAGTGGATCATGCAAATGTACATCTTTGTGAAAACTTGCATTACAAAGAAGAGAGCATCCTTGATTCAAAAGAAATTTCAGATTATTTAATAGATAAGGTTTCTTATAAGGTATTAAGTATCAAAAAAAAAGTATAAACCAAATGTTACGAAGATGCGAACATATGTACCATAACATGCTTTAAGTACCATCCCCATCCCCATTAGGTAAATCACCAACTAAGAAAACTACCCGAGATAATACCATCCCCATCCCCATTAGGTAAATCACCAACTAAGAAAACTACCCGAGATAAAAAATATCAAGCTCGCTCCATGTGTTTGTTAGCATAGTCGACATATTCAGACCTTTGAATCAATAATTAAAGAGGGCCAAAAAGTTCAACAGTTGGATGAGAAGTACTTCTGTCACCAAAATCCATAGCAATGCCTGGAAGCATAACAATAACCAAGTAAACAAAGAGATAAAATGAAGAAAATTGCACACAATTTTCTCAAAACATAGGAATAAGATTAAGCAGTAAATATGTTGCAAAATGCTTTCTGTAACAGACCACAAACCCTTCGTATTTGGTTGTGTACTGAAGAGATGAAGCATTGCAAGTTCAGCTAATATAGTTTGCCCAGTTACAGTAGGAGCCCTTAAGCGAACATTGTTGTCTGTGTGGTATATGACTTCCAGTAGGATCTCCTACGAGAACATTGTTGTCTAGTCTTATATAGAAGGCAAACATAACGTACGAACCACAATAAGGCCTGATATTTAGAAACTTTATTGGGAAGCGCCGGGAAGAAGGTAATATTGACCGACCCTAAAAGATAAGTGGCTGGCATGCACAATTGCCATAGATTCAGGTTGCTTGAGGCAGTTGATTGGAGTAAAGTCACGAGACTTTCCAACCCCTAGTTGAGCTTCGAATGGAAGATGAAGCCTGGAAACTAAAAGCAAAATAAAGAGAGGATGTCCAATTAGATAATATCATAATATGATCTAGTAATCCAAGGACTTAAGATACGATGCTAATCCTATGGAATATTCAGTAGATAAGAACAAGAACAAAGGATTCAGGGAAACACATTGGCCTTTGTATACCCACTTCACAAAATTATAGTTTCACGACAAACACTAAGCTAGCTACTATGCCTTTCTCCCTACATATGAATCTACAAGATCTAATCTAAACTAAGACAACAAAAGAGAAAAATATTTATCTGAATGGTCTATTCACTAAAGATAATAGCTTCTTCCACCAAAAAACTTTCAATAAGGTCATCCTCAATTACAATTACTAACAGGAACTAAGCTCGCAGGCTCAAGTTAATACAACTATATTTGAAAGAAAAGCTGGAACTACGGTTTTCAACACATGCAAATAAAAACTTATGACTTTATTTTTTACATTGTCTAGACCACGCATAAAGTTAAAAAATCAGACGTTAAAAATACCTCAATTGCAAGAACAGTCCGACATAAGCCTCATACTCATTCCACTTCATATGAGCACAAAGTTTATTACCTCCTCCAGCCTCCCAATCAAGAAGACCAAGAAGCATTTCAACAAGACCGACCCTACAATATTAGTAAATACACCAACATCAAAGAAAAAGCAACATTATATTGTAACGTGACTTCTAATAAGATAATAATTTAGTCATTCATTGCATGAGCACAATAAGACCACTAGTTCATAAACAAAGTGAAAATAAGAGTGAGATACATCCTACGTACCTGCTCTTAAAGAGTTATTCAGGATATCAAAACAAGTTGTTGTATATTCCTACAAAAGAAACTGTAGGGTGTAAGATCAATGAGAGTGACAGACATCAAAGTGTTTTTTCATTACAAACCAACAGAGTTTCAGTTTGTTTAAAACATAAAACAGTGATATCACTAGTTTATAACAAGAAATCTACGATTTTAAAAAAATATAATATATGGGGAAGCAAAAATTCTGGAAAACTATATCAAACTCCATAGGAACCTTCACAGTTTTTTCTTCTGAATATATATATGTATAACCTTTGTTTATAATTTCTCCAAAGATCTACAAAATTTCTATGAAAACTAACAAATTGAATCCAAGTGAAGAAATAAAAAAAGAAGAACAAGAAAGAAAACCCTTATTTTAATGTTCTATCAAAACCTAGACAGACATTAAACCACCATTAAAATTTTCATACAACTGATTATATGTCAGAAGAAGAAAACCCCCTTTATCAGTAATTGGTGTTAGTCTATTGAGACAGATTAAAACCAAAAGATCTTTTCCAAACAACAAACTAATATAAAAAAATATCAGAAACCCTAAAATTAAAAATCAAAAATAAACTAAATGTTTGATGAAAGTACCTTAACAAAAAAACTACTTTTCAAAGACTTGTGTCGAAGGCCTCTTTTACGAGCAAAAATTTTGGAATTTTTAGTAGATTTT
Organism: Papaver californicum; assembly: GCA_023531435.1. Lineage (NCBI taxonomy): Eukaryota > Viridiplantae > Streptophyta > Magnoliopsida > Ranunculales > Papaveraceae > Papaver > Papaver californicum. The sequence continues at coordinate 1,021,423 of JAJJMC010021751.1, read as the reverse complement.
GGTGAAAAATTAGGAGCGGGAGATGAAAAAATGAGGGGGAATTTTCGAAGCTCAATTTGTTGAATTATTGGGAGTTATAAGTTTATGTTATTGAGTCCTAATCTTTAAGAAACAAAATCTTTGTGAGCGGAAGATGAAAAAAATGAGGGAGAATTTTGGCAGCTCTGTGGAACGAAATATGAGATAGACAAGGGATATATAAGTTGTGACAGGACTCTAAGATAAAAAAATACTTTACACGTATATACATAGAATTCAATCATATTTTCCACATTTAACTTTACATGTGTATATATAAAATTCAATCATATTTTCCACGTGTAGCCTACGCCAAATTCATCATGAATATGTTTATATATGTCAGTAATTTATGGATAACGAGTTATATATTTGGATTATGTTGGAACTTTGCATATATCAAAGGGATGATTAGGGAATACAATGTTATTTTTTTGGGACATAATTATTATTTTTTGTTGTGATGGCAGCTTTTGGGTCGTTATCAATTTTCAATCGAGGGATATCGAGTAAAATTGAACGAGATTAGTGAAATTAAGTGATATCAAAGGATATTAAATGCAATTAGTAAATAAGAGGTAAAACTGATAGATAAATGGTAAAATTGAATAAGATTAAGGGGTATCAGTTGAAATTGAGTGATGTCGATTTGTGAAAGTGAGTATGATCTAATAAAATTGAGTCAAATTGGACTCGATTTGATACAGTTGGGTAAAAATTGTTGAAAAGTGATTATGATCTGGTGAAATTGAGAAAAAAAAATGGACTCAATTTGATGCAATTGGTTAATATTTGTTGAAGTGGGTATGATCTAGTGAAATTTAGTAAATGGATACTCAAATTGGATGCAATTGGTGGATAATTAGTGAAAATAACAATGATCCAATTAAATTGAGTAAAGTCAAATTCAATTTGATGAAATTGGTGGATAACTAGTATAATTGAGTTTGATCTAATATAACTGAGTAAACTTGGATATTATCTTAGGATAATTAGTGATTGTGATTATCACTTAGTGATGCGGAGTAAAATTGGACCCAATTTGATACAATTGATGAATAATTGTTGAAAGTGAGCAATTTCATGCAATTAGTGAATAATTGTTGAAAGTGATTATGATCTAATGAAATTTAGTAAAATTGGACTCAATTTGATGCAATTGGTTAATAATTGTTTAGCGGGTATGATCTAGTGAAATTTAGTAAATGTGGACTCAATTTGGATGCAACTGGCGGATAATTGGTGAACGTAAGTATGATCCAATGAAATTAAAAAAAAAAAAAAATCGATTTGATAAAATTGATGGATAACTAGTAGAATTGAGTTTGATCTATTAAAATTGAGTAAACTTGGATACAATTTTGGAATAATTAGTGAAAGTGAATATCATCTAGTGATGCAAAGTAAAATTGGACTCAATTTGATATAATTGGTGAAAAATGGTTGAAAGTGAGTATGATCCGACGAAAATTTGAGTAAAATTGGATGCAGTCGGTGTATAACTTGTACAATTGAGTATGATCTAGTAAAATTGAGTAAGTTTGGATGTAATTTTAGGATAATTAGTAAAAGTGAGTATCATATAGTGATGTGGAGTAAAATTTGACTCAATTTGATACAATTGGTGAATTATTTTTAAAAGTGAGTATGATCCAATGAAAATTAAGAAAAATTGGATTCAATTGGATGCAATAAGTGGATAACTATTAGAGTTGTGTAATGATCTACTAAAATTGAGTAAGCTTGGATGTAATTTTATGATAATTAGTGAAAGTGAGTATCAACTGTGATTTGGAGTAAAATTGAACTCAATTTGATACAATTGGTGAATAATTGTTGAAAGATCTAGTGAAATTGAGCAAAACTAGATTCAATTGGTGGATTAACTAGTAGAGTTAAGTATGATATGGTAAAATTGAGTAAGCTTGGATGTAATTTTAGGATGATTAGTGAAAGTGGGTATCATCTAGTGATGTGGAGAAAATTTAACTCAATTTCATACAATTGATTAATAACTGTTGAAAGTGAGTATGATCAAGTGAAATTGAGTAAAACTAGATTCAATCGATGGATAACTAGTAAAGTTGAGTATGATCTGGTAAATTGAGTAAGCTTGGATGTAATTTTAGGATAATCAGTGAAAGTAAGTATCATATAGTGATGTGGTGTAAAATTGGACTCAATTTGATATAATTGGTGAGTAATTAGTGAAAGTGAGTATGGTCCAGTGAAATTGAGTAAAACTGGACTCAATTGGTGGATAACTAGTAGAGTTGAGTATGATCTTGTAAAATTGAGTAAGCTTGGATGTAATTTTAGGATAATTAGTGAAAATGAGTATCATCTAGTGAGGTGGAGTAAAATAGGACTCAGTTTGATACAATTGGTTAATAATTGTTGAAAGTGAGTATGATCCAATAAAATTGACTAACATTAGATTCAATTGGATGCAATTGGTGAATAATTAGTAGAGTTAAGTATAATGTAATAAACTGCATAAACTTGAATATAATTTTAAGATAATTAATGAAAGTGAATATATGATACAGAGTAAAGTTAAAAATACAATTTGGAATTTTTTAATAAAAGTTTGGACTGAATTTGATGTAATATAAATGAAGTTGAAAACAAAATTACACGTAAGTTGTAATACCAAAACATTAGCTTAAGCCGAATTCACCGGCTCATTTTAGCACACAGAGAATCGGTGGCGCCACGTGTCCCATCAACCATTATCTACCGTCTAAACCACAGGATTGAAACCTAAACTACTTTCTCAGTTTCTCCAAAACTGCCGCACTTCTCCATTTCTGTTTTTTTTTCTCTCTTCAGAAAAACTAGCAAACTTCGTATACTATTCTTCTCGTTCGTTAAAGAAGTGTTCTCTCTTTAACATTTCTTTAGTCTCAATTTGTCTTTCTTTCTATGTTTACCATATAAAAAAAAAAAAAAAAAAACCTAGCCATCATCTAAAATTCTTCCTCTCTCGATAACCAGATAAATCCCGAGATGAAACACAAGTCATCACCAAAATCAACTACACTAGTGGCTCGGTTACTGAATAATATCTTCTTTTGTAGAAATTCCAGGCAGAAGAAAAGTTCTAATTCCAACCGATTTAAGCATTGCGGTACCTGAAGGAACTTTGCTCGTATTGTTAATTTCATTTTCTACGACCTGTTTGTGTTAATCTTTGGATGCTCAATTTTTTACTAATTTCATGGGTATGTTGTGATTTGTAGCACGGGATTGGCCTCGAAGCATTCGATAGGTGTTGGTGTTATTGATGCTGATAAGTACAACTGAGGTTGAAAAAGTTGAAGACTTGGATTCTACAGAGAGGTTCAGGAAGTTTTGGATCCACCGGGGTTTAACATTTTATCATTTGGGTATACGTAGTTATACGAATCTTCATACATGTAGGAGACGTCTCATCTTTGATTTTCTCAATGGGTATTTGATGAATCCTTTATGTCAAGGTTTAATGGATATGTGATCTATTCGGTTTCGTATCTTCTTTGGGTGATAGACTGATAGTTGAGACGAATCTCTTTGGTCTATTTTACAGCTTATTTCCAGACTTACACCTTTGCAATATCACTTGGATGTTTGGTAAATCTCTCGGTTAATAAGGATGGATGTAAGTATGGAAGGTATTAGCAACGTTTAATGGTTTAAGAAGATGATATCACTTGAATACTACTATTCTGTTTGTTCATAGTACTGATATGATTGATCCTTATTTTGAACAAGGTCTGTTTTGTTTTGATTGTTTTGAACAAGGTCAGTTATGTTTGTTGGTATGATTCAGATTGTTAGTCGTACTTAGGTTTTTGGTTTGCCGCAGTTTTTGTCCCTACATGTTCTTGAGCCTAGTGGTGTTCTTTTTATTTCTTCATGTCCATTGTTCAATATTACTAATTGATTCTAGATCCGAGGAGTTTAGATTTTTGCATGGTAAATCTGAGGAGTTTAGATTTTTGCATGGTAAGCACGATGTGTTATGAATGCTTAATATGAATCTTATTCTTAGTTAACCTTTTCTAATTGATTTTTGCGCATAAAGATATGATGATTTATGTATGCAATTGTAATAGTAAATTTTGAGAATCGAGTGTTACAGGTGTGTTAGCTTGTCAATGCTCACATCTTCTCCATTTGGAATCTCACATTATGTTAAATGATGCTAGGCTTAGTCAAGTGTTAAAACTTAATTCAGTGTTTGACACGGTTACAAGCGTAGTATATCAAAGCGTACTCTCGTTGGAGGGTGAAGTTCATATCTACTGCTATAACCTGTACATATGTACCATATATTTTCTATTCTGCATCCCTATAGATTCATTCATGATTTGCATAAATCACTAGCAATAATTTGTTTGAGACGAGTCTGATAATACTAGAACAACCTGAGTTTTTCTTAGCTCAACTGTCCTATCCATTAGAATAGTAGGCCTAGAAATGCAAGGCAAAATTCCAGAACTTCGCCTCAACCTAAAATGAAAATCTATCGTTAGCCACGATAAATGATGATATCATGTCTGCTTTGCTTGTGTATATATCTCTTTTTTCCTCTTCTCTGTAGTCTTCTCTTGCAAGGACTTAAAGATGGAACCAAGAAACAGAAGTATGAGTCCATGAGAAAATCAGTTGTTATGTGACAAAAGCCATTTCAAAAGCTTATGATGTGCCTACTGCCAATCAGGTATGGTGATCATTTTTGAAATTGTTTGTTCTCATTATGTTGACATTTGTCTGTTAATTAATGCCAAGCTTATTTTTTTGCAGGTATACTCACCCTACAATGATAAATCTAGTGTGTACTTACTATTCCACTTTTACCTGCAACAATGGACACAACAGAAACAAAACCTTCAAAGGCTCTGGTGTTCTCAACAAGTAAGAATTCTCAAGTTGTAGTATGATATTTTTTTATAAACAGTGTATTTCGATGAATATCACTACAATCTGAATAGGATATGTGGTCAAATGTTATTGTAGTTACTATATAACGTTTAATTAGGTTAGTAAGATTCTTATTGATAATGATAGCTAGCACGTAAAAGTTTATACACTTTTATTTATAGGCATGACAGTGACACCCATGCAACAGTACAAAGATTTAATCACTTTGATGTTGGCTCCATTGATATGGTATGATGTTGTTTTTATTGCGACCTAGGAGTGTCTGTGCTGAAACATTTTGGATGCAATTTATCCTCATTAATATCATGTCCTGTTCAGATGCCTTTATCTGGAAATGATATCGAAATGGATGATAAACATATTTTTGTGTCTAATTTGTTCCTAATTCTCTGTATTGTTAGTGCTCGATTTTATACTTATTGTCTGATTTTATGTGGTTGTAGGTATTTTTGGGAAATAAATATTTGTGGAAAAATTAGCTCAAAAAAATTGATAATGGCACCCGGGGAAATTAATAAGGCACCCATGTTGGTTGATAAAGGCACCCCACTTCTGGATAGGGGCACCTCTCCTCTTTTGAATTTAAATGAGAAAAAGGCGAGAATATTTCTTTTCGTGTGAGAGAATTGTCTTAATGATTTGGAACCGAGTTTTGCGGGATTAAAACATGTTTTTATTATCTCAAAGTGAACAAACAATCAACACAGATTTAAAAAACGTTTTCGGAAGTGTTTGCTGCCGTAAAAAATGGGCGGAATATTCTTGTATTAACCGGAAAAGGGATTTAGTCCTTCAGTTGGATTGGTACGAGTTTTAGTTAGTTTCAGAGAGAATATCTAATCCTGATCGATTAAGGAAATCTTGTTAGGGTTTTACAAATCTATATAAAGGAAGAGATTGAAGAAAAGAAAGAGGGGAAGGTCGGAAACAATTCATATAAGAAATATCTTTGAGATTTGGGGTCTGTTAG
>JAJJMC010021751.1:993613-1015499 GCA_023531435.1 Papaver californicum | reverse complement strand
TTGCTTATGATTTACAGTTAATGTTTTAGAAATCTACTTTTGGCAAAGAAACAGAGTCAATAAAAGAGCTATAATTGTTACAGAATTATAATCAGAATTGATTTTGGTGGAATATTGAGTTCCAGTTTCTCCAAATATTGTTAAAATCTTTTACTTATTTTCTAGTTTAAATTAGAATTAGGTCTAAAATGAATCTTCACAAGTCTCAGTAAACGAACTATTTTTACCATTTTTCTAAAACGATCAACAGAGCTGCAATATCTTTATTTGAAAAAAGAATCATGCTTCAACTTTATTTTTAATAATGATATTGGAGCATGATGCAGTAAAATGAATTCTTTTATTTTATCATCTTGGTATTATGCTTTGTTAGGTGTCGCCTTATTGATGAGCATAAACTATAAACTACTTTCAAAATGAGTTGAAGAGGGCACATAACTCTTCAGAATCATATAGGAGTTCGAATGTTTGGTTCTTTGATCGATGTAATATGGCACAACCGACATCATTATCTAATTGATTTTAGCTTTAACTGTCGAATCATTTTTGTTGATTTATCATTAAGGAATAATACACATTGTAACTATTTTTTATAGGGATTGTCGCTTCCCACCACCAGGCTGCTGTAGTTGGGTCCGATACACAAACTTGTTTTTTTTTATGTCAGTTAGAACATTAGACAATATAGATATGTTCTTTTTGTATATGCTTTACAGAGTTCTAACTGTTACAATCCAAAATGATTATGATCAACATTAATGGCATGTTCAACTTGAACTAACCTAACCCAGCTCAGAACATTAATCGCTGGTTCACCATAATAGCATCCCTCGCCCAAGTACTTCTCCCGCCAACCAGAATAACCCTGATATTCACCTTATTTATTTTGATGCTTATTATATAGATTCAAAACGTATTATTAGATATGGTTTAATTTTTCTTGATAATGCAGGAAACTTCTGGGGTGCCAAAATAACCCCAAGCACAGCATTAGATGCTCAACACGCTGAAGCTAAGTCTCTTCTTGTAGCAATACTATGGGCTAGCGAGCTGGAACTTAAGCCAGATTACTTCAAAGGGGACTGAAGCTATTACCAACTTTATCAATGGTTCTAAATCTAGTGTTAAGTGGACTACCACTCTTATAATAGAAGATTGTAAACAATATCCCAATTCTTTCGGTGTTTTATGCTTTTAAGTTTGTTAACGGGTCATGTAACCTTATGGCTGATATACTTGTCAAAACTGGTGTATTTTTTCCAAGTCATAAGTCTGGATGAATGGTGCTCCTCCTGACATGTTTAACGCAATTGGTGTTGTTATAGGGTTTTCCTGAACTACAGGGATATGTAATGTTTTTCGGATTATTAATAAAAATTCTAGATCAATTTAAAATAGTTTTTCATAAAATGGTTTGAAATGAATGACTCGATATATTGGACAATGTCAGATGCATCAAAATTTAATGGCTGATATTTCTTTAGAAATGAACGGCTTGAAATAGACCACGTGTGTGGTGTAAGATGCATTTAGTTTGACGGTCAAGATTCTATCATCTTTCACCAATTTTGATTTGAAATTAACAGTAAGGATTGACACAAGTGAACGGTGATAGATGCATCAAATATGAACGATGGAAATTTCGTCATCTTTCACCTAACCTATAACGAATATACGGTACAAGATTGCATTGCATTTCGTGTGGCTAAACATCACATATAGCCATGTTAAACATAGATTGCGTGTCTATAGGATTAACAATAGACACGTTAAAAAACAAACTGCGTGTCTAAAGGATAAACATTAGACATGCTAAAAAATAAAATGCGTGTCTATAGGGAACTAATGGCTACGCTAAAAAAAATTGTGTGTCTATAGAGAACCAATGGCCACGCCAAGTGGGATAAAAACTTGACTGACAACTTTTTTTTGCACCATATAGGCACTCCAATTGTCTCATGGTGTGGCTATTTCACCCTATTTAGACACACCAATACTGGCGTTCCAAAAATACACAAAAATTCAGCTTACATTAGACATGCCATGAGTGAAAAGAAATGACGTGTCCAATACATATGGCCACGCCAAATTAGCGTGTCAACGGACCAATTTTTTACTAGTGATATAGTTCTCCAGTACTTCTTAGTTCAGTTATTTTGGTAAGAACTTTGTATGTAAACTTAGCTAGAAGTATACTAAGTGACTCTAAATATCTAAAAGTTAGAGGTTTCCATGCAAATATGTACAAAAAAATAAAAATTTACCTATAAAAATGAAAACTCTATAAGTTAAATACTCCCCCACACTTAAACTTTACATTGTCCTCAATGTAAATTGACTCCTACAATGCAAAATCAAGATGGGAAATTCCTAATATGATATGAAAAACTACTAAAAATCAAAAGATAAAGATATAAATACGAAACCAATGGGTTGTCTCCCACGCAGCGCTTGGTTTAACGTCCTCATCCTGAACTTATGGTTATTACCCGTAAACCAAGAATATGAAAATCTGGGGATCCATCCAGACAACAATCTGCAGTTCTAATAACAACTTCATAAAAACGTTAGTATAAGATATAAATATTGAAATTGTTATTTGGTGGAAGTTACCCCCATATTTAGTCTTTTCTACACTTGGAAGTGTATAAAGAATATTAACAAGGGAACTTTTTTAGGTTCCTCTCAGTGAACCTGCACAGTGCTAGAATCAAACAATCTAGTGGTGGATAGTTAGAAGCAAAATAATTCTTAAGAATTTTTGTAGCACATATACCAAACCCTAAGTGAGGTAGCTCCTTAAAAATCGGGTTAACAACTTTGTGGGGAACTATTTCGATTGGGGGAGGAGGATCAAAAGATATAGAATTATACAAAGGATTAGATAAACCTTTCACGATCTCTTGTATTACGGGATCCTCATCATTCTTAAAGAAATCCAATGAATTATTTACCTCATGTAAATCGTGGTCCTCGATCAAACTCTTTAAAAGCCATTGTTCATCAGTTTCTTTTTCAACCGAAATCTCAGCATCATTATAATTCTTGACAAGCTCAATTGGGTCTTCCACGAAATCAATCAATTTGGTTTCATTCTCAATCACCGTCTTTTCAATAATCTCGTCATCGAAAACAGGGTCCTCTTCAAGAAAAATTTTCTCGGTGCAGATCCTAAAATCTTCATTTGAGTACGTTACACCATTTATAACAATAGATATGTCATACCCAATCTCAACATTTTGAATAAGCGAATGATTATTATTATGATCCGGAGTTGGAATAACTTCAACATTGTTACAAGGAATTTCGTAAGGTTTCTCATCTTCATAATCGTCATCAGAATTTTCGTCAACCTCATAATCATTATTGTCCCAACGGCGTTGGAATTCCATATGTATGACCCTATTAATTTCCTGAAGAGTTTTCTATGATGCTCCCTCTTCTTCCAGTTGATCGTGTTGTTTAGAGAGTTTTTTTATGTTAATACGTTTTCTACCATTACTCACAATAGAGTCTCTAGACCACATATCTTCCTTTTGAATGGGTGAATACTCAAAAATATGAGCAATAAGAGTGGGTATTGCTATGCTATCATAAGTTTTTAGTTCCAAAAAATTTGACATCTGTACATTACTAGAAAACCACTAATTAGAAGTATAACTATCCTCCCATCCTTATGATTGTTTACTTACATACCCGCAATAAGATTGTTGGAATGTATGGGAATAATCATAAAATTCTGTAGGGTATTGGTCGTAACCAAATGATTGGTTTTGATTATACCCATGATATGGTTGGTAGTTCTCATAAGACTGAGATTGAAAACCATATCGATTACCACTATTATATGATTGATCTTGTGCATCATATCGTGTTATTTCCGAATGTAAATATGACGACTCATAAGGAAAACGTAAAAAACAAATAAAAATAAAAATAAAAATAAAAATAAAAATTAAATAAAACAAAAGTGATACTTACAACCTATTTTCAGAATTTACCTCCTGCTTTTGACGAGCGGATAACACCTTCAACGAGTTGTTGACACCACGAAAACCTAAAAATTTGAAAAACACTAAAGAAAAACGTGAAAATATTCTAAGCTACTAAACAAACTAAAACAAATAACAAATCAATTTGCGACTGCTCCCCGGCTTGGCGTAAAAAATTTATGCGTGTTGTGAGTGCAACAAATTACTCAAGATATTTCCCACCAATTAACTAGTATATAGCGGTAGTAAGGATCGTTCCCACATAGAGCTGTGTAATTGAGATGTTATTCAGATTAGCAAAATTATAATGAAAGTAAATATTAAGGGGGGATTGGATTGTGGATTAACTAAAAAACAATAAAAAGACAATAAGAATAAAGAGATGATTAGGGAGTCCTTCGTCGTTACCAAACGTTGACTGAATTAGTATACTTATCTATCTCTCGTTAGAATCATTCATCACCAACTGTAGAATAGAAGCTAGATCATTGTTATCCCTAAAAATCCGTTTATCACTGGATACAGAAGCTCTCGGCTGCCAGATTCTATTCGTCTGAACCATCAAGTAGTAGATCACTCAAGGTGTAACCCAATCAAACGCTTTAGGCTTTGTGAATTTAGGTTGATCCCATTAGTTAAACTCTTAAATCAAGGTCCACTTGCTGGTGTTGTCTTCACTTGCAATTGCTCCACACAATCCCTCTGCAAGGTATCGCGATTTTTACTTATGTACGAGTCAATGGACGATTACTTATCTCATAACTCAATACTAGCATTAGAATGATCAATATAATAATTTGTTTGCGTACCCAAACAATATAGAAATCAATCATAAACCCTAGATGAAGTGAAAATAAACGATAATGATTAAGACTCCAAATAAACTTGTATTACTAATAAAGCTTCTGGAACGTTGAATTCATCCGTAATCGAAAAAAGGTTTAGCTAATCATATTGCAAAAAAGAATGGTTTCCCCCTAAAGGGGTAAACCCTAGGTTTAAGATGTGGAAGGTGTGATATGAGAGGTAGAGTATATGAGATGACTTCCAAGACATATGATATATTGCTTGAGCCTTAGATATCTTCTTTTATAGCCTTCAATGCTTGGCCCTCAAGTCTCCTCTTCTTCTAGGGTTTAGAATCCCATTAAAACTAAGTTTCCTTGTTTTCTAGGGTTTGGAATCCTTCCGGGACCGTGTTTTACTCGATTTAGAAGTCCATAAGTATCCCAAGTACTCCGCCTACATCTAGGAATTGGTCCCCACGACCTAGCTCGGGTGATTTTCAGTATTACTTACGGCTGGGTCGAGCTAGGCAATTCCTGGCCGTAAGTGAGCCTGAATTTTACTTTTTTTCCTTCACCGTTTCGGCCATAACTTCTTCATACGATGTCCGATTGACCTCATTATTTTTACCTAGGCTTCGTTTCTTAGTTCTCTACAAGATGGTGTCTTAAAAATTTTCATCACAAATTACGGATAGATTAGGTGTAATCTCCTAACCGTTTGTGAGCTTGGAATTCTTGTTTCAACACTTCAACTTGTCTACGATTAGGTTGAGATGATTCCCCAGCCGTAAATATGACATAATTCTTGTTAACTTCCCAGTTCTACGACTAGATTTATATGAATTCCTTGCCATAAGTAGATCTAAAACATGGTCATTTTCTTTGACTTGTTTTACGGTTAGGTCTTGAGACTTTCTTAGCCGTAGGTGCTTCTGGATTTTCACTCCAAAAATGTATATTCAGCTTTATGTATTTCTTCTCATGCCAGAATGAACTCCTTTCCTCTTCTTAGCTCTTTTCAATACCATTTATATTAATTTCTGATGTTTTACCTAAATAAAAAAATAGAATAGAAGAAGAGTAGTACAAAGTAATATGCAATATTTATAACAAATATTAGCATGGATTTGACACTAAAATCATATGAATTATGCACTTATCAATTAGTAGTACTTAGTACTTCAAAAATTACATGAGACACCAAATGTCACAAATGGGGGGATATTCATTAGGATATTGGTTTGGCGGTCTACGACACGTGGTGCAACAATGCATCCACTACATAGAAAACTCTGGAAAGTTCGATCAACAGTTGAGTAGGGAAGTGGTAGGTTGAGAAACCGTCCATTCAACCTTAAATAGAGTGGGGAGCAGTTGTCAACCCTTTCTCCACCTTTTCCACTTCACCACTACTCAACCACCGACACTTTCTTCCAGATAGGAGGTCATGTGAACGTTTACAATAACTATGAATATAAAATAAATTTCTCAATCTATTGAACACAACAAGTCTGAACATGTCTGGATGGAACAAGAATTCTAAATCGAACTCTGAGACAAGTCTAATATCGAACAACTCGATCATTCAACTTTCTCACACAGAGAAATTGTTCATAGCTATTCACACCTATTACACCCCACATAGTTTGATACTCTAGCCTCAATATTTCTCTCGCTTCCCTCCCTAAAACCAACCCTTCTCCTTCTCCTTTGTGACTGAAGCAATACTGGAACGACCATTGCTTGGTTTAGGACAAGATTATACAGATTGATCTCTCGAATCTAAACAAATTACTTCAACAGTACAAATGTTTAAGGATTAGACGAAAATTCATCTGTTCACCCCATTTTCCCCAATTTACCATATGAATTCGTTTTGTCCACAAACAACTGGTATTCAAATTGTGTAAGATTCAATATTTTGGCAATAACCCTAAAATAGGGTTCATGTTGTATTAATGGGACGAGCCCAACATGCCGAGAAAGTTTAAGAGGACAAGTGGGCCTGATCGTTTTATATATATTGGGCCAGAATTGGATTTGCACATGGAAACCGCTGAATGTTGATTATAGGGATGAGCATGGGCCGGTTTTTGCCTCATCCGCATCCAATCCAGCATTCAATGGATTTACATCCAATGGATGCACGGATGGACGAATTCGATGCGAATGATCCAATGGATTTGTTCCATAATTAAAATTTATAATATAGAAATAAAGCCAACAAAAATGACTTCTTATAAAACCTACACATCATATATCTATAATATAAAAGAGACTGGTGTCTTACTCTGGGACAAATCCGACCATTGAAAATAGGTTGTGAACTGATGGGATTGCCCGATTCGACTGTTTGTCTTTGGGACAAATCCGAGCGTTCATAAATATTCTCTAAACACATTGACGACAGTCATACCCCGACCCGGCCTTTAATCTTTTTCGGGGTTTCCTAATACTTATTAATAAACTTTCCTAATCCATTTCCTAAACGATTTTTTTCTTTTATAGACAAATCCGAACGTTTATTATATCTCTCTAAACACAATGACATCAGAGATTGTGTCCTGGCCCGACCTTAATTCAAGGCCCTTAATTCAATTAGATTTCCTATTATATGCTAAATTGATTACCGGTCTTATAATTTAATTATATTTCCTTATTCAATTTAATTTCCTAATACAGGAATTATGCCCCGACCCATTTATACCTGGCTCTTCCCCTATCCCAGCTAATCATAACTGGCTCGTTCCTAGATCCTAGGTTTTTTTTCTAGCTTCGCCTTTTCAGTCCTTGTTCCTTGGACTCCTTAATCCTTGTTAATTACTATTTTGTCCCCACCTTTAACCCAGACTCGGTTAAATTTATTCTATGTTCCCATTTTCAACTCTTCATTTTTTGTTTCTACCACCAAGATTACAACTGAAGTCCAACAAATACTGATCGTTTTAGAAAGTGGTAAAATAGTTGAGATTCATTTTAGACCTAATTTTAATTTAAACTAAAAAATAAGTAAAAGATTTTAATAATATTGGGAAGAACTGGAACTCAGGATTCCACCAAAATCACTTCTGAATGATTTCTACAATGATTCTTTAACAATTATAGCTCTTTTATTGACTATGTTTCTTTGCCAAGAGTAGATTTCTAAAACATTAGTTGTTAATCACAAGCATGGCGCATCAAAAGCTCTTAAGTCCCAGCATACACCGTCAAACAAAATCACAACTAATTAAGAAAAATCATAAATCAATGCAAAAGTCATTAAAGAATCAAAAATAGTTACCATTCATTCATGAAATATGGCTTCCTCCATTGTTCCAGTGGTTGGATTTAGCTCATCATGCTCAAAACACTCTCAAAAGATTGGTACATGGCTCAAAAGTGCTTGAGAAGAAGAAAATAAATTAAAAATAATAAAACAGGAAATCTGCAACGTTTTTTGGGCATTACAGATTAACTGTTGCAATGGAGCTAGAAGATAAATGTTGCAAAACGAAGATAAATGTTGCAGATGGGTTGAAGGAACCGTTGCAACTGAAGATAAACGTAGCAAAGGTGAAGATATCCATTGTTGTTCAGTTGAAGAAATCGTCACCTATTCTTTGTTTTTCACTACAGTTTCATGTTTTCTTCCCGAGCCTCCCTACCTGATTTTTCTTCCTCCTCTTTGCTATTTATAGTAAACCCTAACTAGTCCTCCTGGATCGATAAGGACTCAAATAACTCTCCAAAACCGAATCAAACTCGTGTAAATCCAAATCATGGAGTAAACCCTTTTCCGACTGTAACACGGATTTTCACCCATTTTCCCAGATTTAAACTCTTGTAATTTACGTGTTTCATCATCTAATCATTGATGCTTCATGTTGATAAGGTTTAAACTCTTTAAAATCCCCCAAAAATCGGTTTTGAAAATCACAGCTAACTCTCACGTAAAAGAAACATCTCCCGCCATTTCCGTTTTTCAAAATCAAAAGGGGATGCCCTCTAACCAACATTGGGGTCCCATTATCAACTTTCCTTGGGTGCCTTTAGTATTTTTCTCGGGTGCTTTTATAACTTTTTGAGCCGATTTTTCCACAAATGTTTATTTCCCAAAAATACCTATAACCATATAAAATCACACAATAAATATAAAATCGAGCACTAATAATACAGAGAATTAGGAACAAATTAGACATGAAAATGTGTTTATCAGATACCTACTAGAAACTTTAGGGTATTTTCTCTTAAATTTTTTCGAATGATCATGGCTAAACACCAAGATCCAAAACGATTAACTGGTGATGGTGATAGGGTATTTGTTCTTTCTTATAATCGTTTTTTTTTCCTCTATTTATTTTCTATTTTCTGTGGGTATTTCATGCTCTTAAATCTTTGTTTTATGTCTTCCTAATGTGTAGACTGATGTACTTTTAATGGAGGTTGGCGAAATTTGGGTGTTTGGATAGATTAATGAAATTGATCAGCTGAATTGATTTTGGATTTGTTCATATTTCTTAATTAAATTTATATTCCTGCTCATACTATTTTGAATTAATCAACTTCTAATTTATATTGTGATAACCGTCACAATTTGGGATGAAGTGTTCTCCGTTGCTGTTTGTCTTCCCCTTCATAAGGATTTATGATTTTTAAATTAGTTGGATAGACGAAATATTGTTAAAATTTAGGAAGTAATTGTTGTTTTACATAGATGTAGATCAACCTCAATTTCACAAACCATTCGAATTGATTGTTGAACCTCCGTGTGAACTCAATTATGCGAAGTTGGGGTTAGGGTCCTTAGGCTACTGTATGTTTCTACTGGGTTTGGTGGTACAACTCCTCTGACTGAACTAATTATCAATGTAAGTTGTCTGATTGTCCATTGTTGTCTAATTGGGTTGTGTATGAAGAAGTGAATTCAATTTTAAAGGATAATTGTTTCGACTATTAGTTGTTTTCTAAATCTCTAGAAAACAACTGTTTCGACTATTAATTGACCTCGACAATGTGGATCATTGCTATGATATTTTAAGAGGGCCACCATGGAAGGGTTGGGAGACCTCAAAATCATATTGCAATGAAGCAACAATTACTATTAATCCCACAAGGCTCTGGGTGAACCATACTGTAGCGTCTTATAACGTTAACGCTTAATATAAGGTTGTTCTTTGCAGTGGGTAGGGATGTTCATGGCCGGTTTCGATTCGGTTTTGTACCAAACCAAAACCGTAACCGGTAAGGTTGGTTTTCCAATTATTTTTCTATAACCGTTCCGTTTACCGTCGGTTCGGTTTTTCCTCGGTTTCGGTTTTTTCTCAACGGGTTTCGGTTAACCGTTTAGAAAACTAAAATTCAAAAAAAAAAATCAAAAAATTTAAAAAAAAATTTAAAAAAAACAAAAAAAACAATTTTTTTTTAAAAAAAGTGGATTCTTCCTTAACTAGAAGAAAATTCTTCCATAACTAGAAGAGAACTAGGGTTAGAAAGTTAGGGTGGGATTATATATCAAGGACAATGAAGGGTTCAGATTAGATCTATCAAAAACTAATCAAGGGTTTTAAATAGTCGGTTTTCCATGGTATAACGGTTCGGTTTTTGGCTAAACCAAAACCGAAACGGTGACTACCGGTTTCCATACTTTTTTTCCATAACCGTTCAAATAGTAAACGGTTCGGTTCGGTTTTGACCAATTCGGTTCGGTTTTATCGGGTTTCCGTGGAAACCCGTTACCATGTACAGCCCTAGCATTGGGAGAACCATTCACGATATTTATGCGCATTCTACGTCCCCGTGAGTCTACATTTTCTTTATTTGGATTGGTTGTTCTTTGCCAATCGAGTCACAATTCTTTAACATGTTGATTATATTGGAGCAATAATCAAAATGAAAACAAATAAAAGTTATTGATACTTAGCTCTTTTGTATTGGAAGTGATCGATTTGACGAAACGGATAAGCTCTCCAGATCTCCGCAACAGTAACATGACAAAACTTTAAAAAACATAGTGAGTCACGTGTTCAACACGCTGTCCTTAAGACATTAGCGCCCGGCGACACTCAATAGTGATGTTATAGCCTCCACAGGGCGGATGCCTCCAGGATAAAACACCCTACTACACCTGCTACTAGCACTCGTAGATGCTCAACTTGAGCTTGGCAACTCCGAAAAAACCCTCAAGGAAAATCGCGAAAGCTTAAGAAAAACAATAGAAAAATATTTTTCTTTTGGTCTCTCCAAAAATATGAAGAAACCCTTTTTCCTTGGATTGATCCTTTAGGTTGAGAAAATAGCTTGTTTATATAATAAACTAGTACTACTTAAAAAGAGTGATCTCTCCAATGTGGGACTAATAATTTTATATAATCTCTTAAAACAGCTTAAGATTGGAAACTCTCCATTGTGAGACTAATGAGTTTTTCATTCATAAAAGAAAACAATAATCTATTTATTTTCTTAAAATCTTA
This sequence comes from Papaver californicum, assembly GCA_023531435.1. NCBI lineage: Eukaryota > Viridiplantae > Streptophyta > Magnoliopsida > Ranunculales > Papaveraceae > Papaver > Papaver californicum. Next base: position 1,004,267 of record JAJJMC010021751.1, on the reverse strand, counting down.
AAATTCATATTTCATATATATTATTTTCCAACAAATTACTGTTTCACGTTGTTATTTTCCACCATTATCAATCCTTAAACTCTCAATTACCGTATTGTAAGTGGCTTATGTGTGTATTGTTTACTCTTTTAATTTCCTTACTCTTTGTTACTTAATCTTTTTCTTTCTTCATTTTTTTGCAGTTTTTAAGATGGCACAGCGGCCCCAGATGCCAGTCTTAGGTGAACTCAAGTCTTCCTTGACTTTATGAGATCTTTCATATTATGATTTTGACATTTCCTTTCAGCCAAGACTATTCTTTCTTACCTGCTGATATTTTGTCATTTTATATTCGTTTCAGTAAGGAGGAAAACCTTTCCAATACTGGAAATCATCAAAATGGACTTGAAACACCAGGAAATAAGATGCAATTCTGAATTTTCTTTCTTACTCTTTGTTATTTAATCTTTTTCTTTCTTTATTTTTTTTTTTTGCAGTTTTTAAGATGGCACAGCGGCCCCAGATGCCAGTCTTAGGTGAACTCAATTCTTCCTTGACTTTATGAGATCTTTCATATTATGATTTTAACATTTCCTCTCAGCCAAAACTATTCTTTCTTACCTGCTGATATTTTGTCATTTTATATTCGTTTCAGTGAGGAGGAAAACCTTTCCAATACTGGAAATCATCAAAATGGCCTTGAAACACCGGGAAATAAGATGCAATTCTGAATTTTCCATGTACCCATCCACTCCATTAAAAATTTGATATATTCACATAAGTGGGGCCTCTGTGGCACTGAAAGCTTCTGTATTTTCTAAAAACAGAGAATTAGCAGAATGGTTCTGAAATATTGAGGCATGAAATGGTTCTTCTTTTGGTTGAAGGACCCTGGAGTCTCATAATTAGACCCCTCTTTGTGAACTATTGTTATTCCCATTCTTTTGGTTGCTCTAAGTAACACAATATTGATATATATACAGTTCATCCCTCAACATTGATGAATAATTTGCGTCTGTCTTCTTTTGTAGATGAAGTTCATTAACGTCTGTCGAGACCTTGGCTTGGGTGATGATGGATTTTATTAATATATATATATATATATATATATATATATATTTTTACTTCTCGCCTCTAATAGAATCTATCAACCCTACTCCGTATTCTAATAATATCTTAATCTAAATTCCATTTGCAGCTTTCACCCTCTTTCTCCTTCGCCGAGATCCAGGAACTTCACATGGGTTATGACATAGGTAGCTGAGAAAGGTTCGAAACCGAGAACTGGATAGTGTTTTTATCGTTGTTAGACTCCTGGGATTCATGCCAAACTGAATGTCCCAAGGAGTTTTTTCCTATTCAAAAATGTGGGTGTAGCAGCAAGCTCAGTTGTTTCCGCCTAACTCACGAGTTTGTTCCCACCTTCTCTTCTTATTTGCTTTCATTTTCAACACCCTGTCAAGATTTGCATAGCAAAAGAGAAATCGAAGTTGAACGCGAAGAATTTTAGGGTGTTTTGGTACTCTCAATTGTTTTCTTTCTGAGGTATTCTCTTTTGACCTCTTCGTCTTCTTCTTCCCGGTTATTTGCTTTCTTTTTCCTCATGGATGCATCACTGAAGTTGGGGATAATATTCACTCATGGTTTCTGGATTTGAGAGTTTCTCCCACTAAGGGTTTCTGGAAATGGGGATTGAAGTCGGGGATTTTTCTACACAGACTATTAATGGTTTTGATTGTCAGATATATGCATTATAACCTTGGAGAAACATGGGAGAAGCTTATGATGGTAGCTAGGGTTATTGTTGCCATTAAGAACCCACAGGACATAATTGTTCAGTCTGCTAGGCATTATAGACATATGGCTTTTGAAGCTTGATCGCTAATTTTTTGCTCAGGCACTAGCAGGAAGACACACCTCAGGTGTACGTTCACCAGTCAGATGCAAAAATCCAATGTCTTCTATTCTGTACCGACCAAAGGACTGGCCATTAGGTAAACCTCTTCTCTTTTGTAGACATATGTGACTGCTTGCACCTGAGATTACTCACCGATATGCATTGCTTTTATGTTCAATGTTCAATATATTTATGCAACTTTCTCCTTTCCATCTTTATCGATATTTTGCAGCCAATCAAGGAGGCTGCTCTTGGTAACATTCTCACCATGGCATACCGTGACACCACTACAAGAAAAATAGGTTTAAGCGACATGTCGTTTTAAGTCGCTTAAAGCCCATTTTAAGTCGCTATAACCGTTATAGCGATTAAAAGTGGCACTCGCTCCGTTGGTTGCCCAAAGCCATGTATCTCAAAGCCTTGAGCGACCATGCAATCGCTTTAATAATAAACCAACTTACCTAAAGCGAGTGCTTTACTCATTGCTTAACATCAGACCAACTAACATGGAGCAAGTAAAATTTTGATCGCTTAACATCTAGACCAACCAATATAACAAGTAACATATCAATCGCTTCAGATATACCAATCATTCTAAAGCAATTAAACTACTTAGTTGATAGATACATGGAGCAACTATTTATGGAATTGCTTGGTTAAAGTTTTAAGCGATCAAATATTTTGCTCGGTAAAAGTGATTTATGATTTTGATTGACCTGAAGTTGGTTGCTCAAGCTTTTGAGGTACAAAATTTTTTACTCTCTAGAAGCAGCTTGTGACTTAGGAGCTATTAAACTACCTAGTTGGAAGATACATGGAACAACTAAACCTGATTTTACTTGGTTAAAATTTTAAGCGATCAAGTGATTTTGCTTGCTACAAGCGATTTCTACTTTTGATTGTCCTGAAGTTGGTTGCTTAAACTTTGAAGGTATCGAAGTTTTTACTCAAGTTGATTGTTTAAATTTTTGAGCTTCCAAATTATTTTAGAATTCAGATTTTTAATTGGCTTAAAGTTGGTTGCTGGAGTATTTAAGCTACTCAAATTTTTTGCTCATTTTATTTAAATAATCCGAAAATCTAATTACAATTAAAAAAAGTTATAACTAAGTTTGATATAATTAAAATGAAAACATCTAATTAAGAAGTTTAGATAATTAGAAATATATATATTTCATTTGAGTATCCCACCAAAAAGCACAACCCAATATATTGTTTCATACACATACCCAACAAGAACCAAAATACATATAAAGTTGATGGTTCTTGTATCATCATAATGTGTAGTTTCACTTCCCAAAAGAACAAAAAACATATACTGCACATACTTTGTACACCAAAAAAAGTCAGCAGTATAAGTCTTACTGAGTACACAAAATGAACACCAAAAAATAGTCAGCAGCTGTTTTTTTGAGAGCAGCAAGTTGGGTTTCATTTCTTTCGAATAAGGTGAAGCTGCCGGAAGCGACTTTTGACTTACGAGGACGCTTGGCCCCATAGCGACGGGGATCAACAACCTTTGAATATATTTCTTCGGGAGTATAGTTCACTTCGCCTAGACGAACTTGTTCACTCAGCCGGTTCATTTCAGACTGCATAAACATTATAAAAAAACAGCCAACCGATTAGTTTACACCTACCACCAGCACATTTAATAGTGCACTTAATGACATGGAGATGACAAGGCTGCTTAAAAAATAAATATATTACACACATAATACTTAAATAAAGCATTGTTATTAAATGGACTTCCCCCTTCAAACAACAGACCAAGCTCATATCCATGTCTTTTTATTCACATGTAGACTATTCGGTTATTCGATAAGCAAACATCATCAATTCATCATAAAAGAAATGAACGCATGAAGTTGAAAAATAATATCCTACAGACTCTTATCCAACTTCAAGGCTCTAGAACTGAACCTGAACCTCCAATTTACCGCATTAATAAAAACAATCTCCTATAGATAAGAGAAATATATTCATGCTGTGAAACAATCTCTAAATGGTAGGCAAAGATATAAGTTAATCCTAGCAGGATAAAGACTCAGTAACTGTCCATTGTGAGTGCAAAAATTTAGTGCCTGCCGGAAAGGAATCTATTTTCTAGTACCCAGATAAAATTTGCCACAAAAATATAAAGTAAACAACTAAAATTTGCACTTGAGGATCAATGAAGTTACTGGTTGTTATTGACCCAATTAAGGATCTGTTCCGCCCTTGGAGATTCCGATGCTCAATTGTAACGGTACCACTAGGTTGGATTGAAGCCTGAAAATGGAACATTCATATCCAATTAATGTTAAATGTCACAGCTGGTGTACACAATTTATGAATACTCCCAAATTACATCTTTTGAGTGATGAACAACATGTTTTAGAGGTTATAAATATATCGTACCAGGGTGGGACGACCTTGACGTCTTGGTATGATACTCCACTCTTTGCTCACTTGTGCATTATGTTTCTCAAGTTCTTTAAGCTTTATTTCCTAATCCAAAGTTCACTTGGGAGGGAATTATAATCACCAAATCCTTCCAAGGATTATTTAGAGGACTAGATTTTCGCTTGAACGCAGTTAGCCGTGTAGCTTCTCTCTGCAAATGCCAAGTTAAATACCGCACAACAGAAGTCACCAAATTCATGATAAAAGAACAAAATTCTCTATGTTACCAGTCTATGTCCACCACTCAGCAAGCCTCCACACTCACCTACTTGTGTACCGTAACCCTTGCAAAAATAAAATTTAAGAGTATTAAAGCATGAAAATGCTGAAAAACAATAGGGAAAAAACCCAAAGAGAATAAACCTGTGGAAGGGATATAATGAAGTCATGTGCATTCGCATCCTAGGCTTCTCTAATCACACATCTTCTTTGGAAACATTGTCATCTGGAGGCCGTATGTGATGTTTTCTCCAACAAAAACTGAGAATATAACTGGTTCATGCATCAAATTGTACGTAAATAAATTTTAACAGTAACTTCTAGAGCAACGAATAGACGACTGAAAGTCTGAAAATCAAAAATCAAATGCAATGATTCAAAAAGGGTGAGTGCTGAGGAAGCAACCTGGTTTACTATAGAGACTACACGAGCCCATTCACTCTTACTAAATGTTCGTACATCCTCTCATGCTACAGTTATGCGGCCTCTGGTCGGCTGTTGAAGATGAAATACAAAAAATAAAGTAAACAACCTTCACTGTGATACATAAACTGGAATTTTTGAAGGAAGGGAAATCTAAACCTCATAGAAACGAGCCAATAGATGAACGATTGTACTTTTTCTGGATGAATTTTGGATGAAGGTAGTTTGATTGCAGTAAGAAACAAAAAGAGATTCGATAGGGAGGCAGAGAGGTTTAGTGAGTGAGGCAGAGAGAAGGAGGCGCTGAAAATGAGAAGTGATGAAATAATTTAGGGTTGGGGTGTTTATATCTAAGGGTACTAAACGTAAATAAAGGGAACTTCGTGGTCAATAAATAAAACAAATAGGGTTTGATTCATCTGACGGTTTAAGATTAAAAGTTTAGGTTGATCGGATGGTTCTAGATTTTTCATCTTCTACTCATACGGATCGTTAATCTGACGGTTTAAAATTAACATCTTATGCTCATACGGATCACGAATCTGACGGACCAAAATTAACATTTTTTTTATATACGGATCATAATTAGAACATCCAATAAAGCATACGCCTCTCGATGGCTCAAATTATTTGGAAGTGATTGAGAATTCAATACAATTCAATACATAATCTCTTTAATTTTATCTATCTTTTTTTTAAATCAATCTTATATATTGCTAATTGGCCTCACTCAATTTCTCTTCGATTTCATAAGTTTATCCACTTATCCATCATTTTATGAACTCGTATGTTAGGTTTATTAATCAACTTTAGATATAAAAAAACAAAGAATAGTAAAAAAAATAATGATTGGGGATATTTTTATCGACCTTTGATTATACATAAATGTTTATTTTGAAACAATTCAACTTGTGTGTTTTAATTTTGCTTCATGAGCCCTCAAAGCAATAGATACGATTTACCCAAAATGTCAACATGTTAATAACAAATGATAAAACTAAATGAGATCGAAACAATTTAAGTGAAATTGAGTAATATTTAAAGAGAAAAATTGAACGAGACTGACTAATTTGAAGTGAAATTGAGTGAAACAAGTGAACACCTTAAGAGAAATTTAATGCAATCAACTAAAATCAAGTTCGATTGAAGGATACTAAATAAGATTAAGCAATACTGAGCGAGGTTAATGAATATTATATGGGATCAGACAAGGTAAATCAATATTGATTTTGAACTCACTAACTAAGCTTCGATCTATTTTGAATTCACTTGATTTTGTTATATTTCACTAAAAATCACTCAATGTTTTGTCAATCTCACTTGAGTTCATTCAATTTTCATCAATATCACTAAAATTACCTCAATTTTGTAGCGAACTCACTTTACTAGGTCAATTTTGATCGATTTTTCTCATTTTTTTTATCAAATATCCATCGACCTTATTTGACCTTGGTCAATTTCACTCGATTTCACTTTGATTTATTAAATTTTATTTAATCTCAATCAAACTTATTCATTTTGTTATCGATCTAACAAATCTAACGATATCAAACTACGATTTCATCAATCTCACTAAAATTCACTCAATTTGTAATCAAATCGACTTGAATACACTCAATTTTGATCGATCTTACTCAAATTATATCAACATAATTATTATCCCAACTGTTGTAACAAGAGATCAAACGAGAACAATAATAGAGAAAGAAAATCCTAATCTAACTAGATAAGGAAAACCCTAATCCGACTAGAAAACAGATTCAGTGACCGGTCAGCGAGACCACTGACGAGGGGCTCTGCCCCTCGGACTCCCCGTAGTCCGGTAAACGACTGAACTGATTCAAAGCATATCAACACCAACCAAATACAATATCATAATCATCAGCACCAAGATTAAGACCGTTTGTATGAATGTAATTCAAATAGGTTAGGTTAGATTCAACAGATTTTAAAATAACGAAAAAATAACACCAATTTGTTTTTACAAAATTTAGATTCTAGACTCGTACCAATGAAGCATAGGAACAATAAACACCATCTGCAATAGAAAATTGAAGCATCTGCAATATCATCACTGTATATACCTCTTTGATCCCGAGCGAATTTATAAAGAGTCTCAAATTATATCAATTGTTGATCAATTTCACTTTGATTTATTGGATTTTATTGAATTTTGATGTGAGAAATATGTGTGATTTTCTTTGTGCTAAAACGAATTAGTGCATTTAATTTTATTATCAAAATTTAGTATGAAAAAATCCATAGAATATATATAAATTAATTTGGATATTGTTATCGACGATAGAGCTCTAGTAAACATTTCGACTTAGCGGAAAAGGTCATTAAGACATAAAAAATCCATTGTTTTCTCCAATTATCCATCATTTTAACTGAACGTCCACCGATCTTAGTCAATTTTACTCGTAACCTATCAATTTACTGATTGAGGATATTTTAATCGAATGTTTATCGAGTTTAGTCAATTTCACCTATGATACATTAATTTTATATAATATCGGTCGATATCACTAACCTTATGTTAATTCCATGATAATTTCACCAAATGTCGGTCGACCTTACTTAATTTTTATAAGATTCAATTGATTTATCCAGTTTAAGTCAAATCGAATTTCCTCCCATTTCACTTAATTTCGCTTGTTATCGGTCAATTATACCTAATAGTTGAAACCCAAAGTCAATTTCCCCACTTTCACTCGAATTAGTTCAATTTTTTATCGAACCGACTAGAATACACTTAATTTTTATCGATCTCACTCGAATTATATCAATTTTTCATCAATTTCACTTGATTTCACTTTGATTTATTGAATTTTATTCAATCTCAATCAAACTTATTCATTTTGTTATTAATCTAACAAATAACAATATCAAACTATGATTTCATCAATCTCACTAAAATTCACTCAATTTTGTATAAAACCGACTAGAATACACTTAATTTTGATCGATCTTACTCAAATTATATCAATTTTTCATCAATTTCACTCGATTTCACTTTGATTTATTGAATTTTATTCAATCTCAATCAAACTTATTCATTTTGTTATTGATCTAACAAATCTAACGATATCAAACTATATTTCATCAATCTCACTAAAATTCACTCAATTTTGTATAAAACCGACTTGAGTACACTTAATTTTGATCGATCTTAATCAAATTATATCAATTTTTCGTCAATTTCACTCGATTTCACTTTGATTTATTGAATTTTATTCAATCTCAATCAAACTTATTCATTTTGTTATCGATCTAACAAATCTAACGATATCAAACTATGATTTCATCAATCTCACTAAAATTCACTCAATTTTTTATCGAACCGACTTGAATACACTCAATTTTGATCGATCTTACTCAAATTATATCAATTTTTCATCAATTTCACTCGATTTCACTTTGATTTATTGAATTTTATTCAATCTCAATCAAACTTATTCATTTTGTTATCGATCTAACAAATCTAACGATATCAAACTATGATTTCATCAATCTCACTAAAATTCACTCAATTTTTTATCGAACCGACTTGAATACACTCAATTTTGATCGGTCTTACTGAAATTATATCAATTTTTCATCAATTTCACTCGATTTCACTTTGATTTATTGAATTTTATTCAATCTCAATCAAACTTATTCATTTTGTTATCGATCTAACAGATCTAACGATATCAAACTATGACTTCATCAATCTCACTAAAATTCACTCAATTTTTTATCGAACCGACTAGAATACAATTAATTTTGATCGATCTTACTCAAATTATATCAATTTTTCATCAATTTCACTCGATTTCACTTTGATTTATTGATTTTATTCAATTCCACTTTGATTTATAATTTGAGTAAGATCGATCGAAATTGAATGTATTCAAGTCGGTTCGATAAAAAGTTGAGTGAATTTTAGTTATATTGGTGAATCATAGTTTCATATCGTTAGATTTGTTAGATCGATGAAAAAAATGAATCTTTTAAATTTACATTTTATTTGCTGAAATCATAGTTTCATAGTTCAGGGTTCATGGAACCCTATATCGTTATCCACCTTTTAAATTTACAAAATTTACATTTTTTTTGATGAATCTTAATTTCTAAAATTTGTTAGGTTACGTTGCCGACATTCGAAATCCAATATCCACCTTTCAAATTTCTATTTCAGTAAGATGGTAACTAACACATACAATGGTAACTAACACAAAATGGTAACTAACACAAAATTGAAACAAACACAGAATCCGTATGACCATCCAAAAAAAAATCTGGACCATCAAAAACAAAGCAGGATTCGTATGAGGTACCATCACCACCGTTAACTGTTTTTTATCAAAGCCCTTCACAAAAATATCTCTTTCATTTTCAACATTTTCTTTTCTCTCTCTCCCAATTTAAGCCGCATCACCAAACTAGGGTTCCATCACGAGAAGGTAAACACCAACTAGCTGATCAAGTATTAGTAGACCCTGTTTATAAAGATCGAATTGAATGGGAATTAGCTGAGGTTTTATTGAATGGGAATGAAATTTCATCAGGGAAAAATGTTAAAAGCCCTGTTTCTGATTTGTTAGAGATTAGTGAAAGATTTGGTTGGGATAATGATGATAAGGTTGGTTGGAGTAAGATCAATTTTTGGGTTTAGTTGGTGGTGGTGCATGATTTGTTAAGTATTTGTGATGAAACCCTTGGATCTGTTATGAGAATGAATGCTGGTGGTGGTGATGTTGGTGCTGGTGATTCAGGTAGAATTTGGTGGAGATTTGACTGAAATTTATGGTTGGTGATTTTTGCTTTTTGTAGTTGTTAATTGTGGATTTTTTTAGCATCATTGTTGCTGCTAAAGTGCGTTGATTTGGGTTTGTTCTCCTGATGTTTTCTTAGGTTTGAAAAGTGATGGAAATTATGATGAACATTTTGATCACCTCCACGGATGCCGTCACTAACCTTCTGATGGTTTGGTAAGGGTTACTGGTTTTATGCTTGCTGTTATTTATGGTTACAGAGATGTCGTTTTAGATCTATTTTACATCTCTATGTTTCCTTGAATGAGAACAATCTGTGTTCACTTCTTGATTTTATGTTTTTATTTGGAAATTGTACTTTGTTTAAGATCTGCAACTATGGGTACAGTTTTATCGATGCATGGATTTTGTTTGTCAAAGTGTATTTTTGTTTCCATTTATGTATTGGCTTTTACTAAATCTGCAGGCATGACATGATTGAATTCATAATGGTAATGGGTGAGTTGAGGGAAATGGGAATAGTGAAGCATCTGCTACTGCATCAATGCAAAATGGGTAGGAACCTTGATTTTTGTATCAATTTTTTTATCGTTTTAACTATGTTCAATGATTTACACAGTTTCTTACTGTCCCTGGATATATATCTTTAGCATCTCTTAAATGGGTTTTCTCTCATCTAAGGTTGATCCACAAATGAAAGTGTTATATTGGGCTTCAAAAAGTTTAGTCGAGATCAAGCCATTCATTCTGCATCTCATGAAGACCATTTCAATTCCTAGGCTGCTTGTCCAAGACAATGACTACAGTTGCCATGGTTCCCAGCACCAGCAAAAGAACACTACTTCCCACTGGGTGCTTGAGGTATTGTTGAACATTTGGAGTTCATTTGGAGACTACTGGGTGCTTGAGGTATTTTCATTACTATACCTCA
>JAJJMC010021751.1:944995-992442 GCA_023531435.1 Papaver californicum | reverse complement strand
CTCGATTTCACTTTGATTTATTGAATTTTATTCAATCTCAATCAAACTTATTCATTTTGTTATCGATCTAACAGATCTAACGATATCAAACTATGACTTCATCAATCTCACTAAAATTCACTCAATTTTTTATCGAACCGACTAGAATACAATTAATTTTGATCGATCTTACTCAAATTATATCAATTTTTCATCAATTTCACTCGATTTCACTTTGATTTATTGATTTTATTCAATTCCACTTTGATTTATAATTTGAGTAAGATCGATCGAAATTGAATGTATTCAAGTCGGTTCGATAAAAAGTTGAGTGAATTTTAGTTATATTGGTGAATCATAGTTTCATATCGTTAGATTTGTTAGATCGATGAAAAAAATGAATCTTTTAAATTTACATTTTATTTGCTGAAATCATAGTTTCATAGTTCAGGGTTCATGGAACCCTATATCGTTATCCACCTTTTAAATTTACAAAATTTACATTTTTTTTTGATGAATCTTAATTTCTAAAATTTGTTAGGTTACGTTGCCGACATTCGAAATCCAATATCCACCTTTCAAATTTCTATTTCAGTAAGATGGTAACTAACACATACAATGGTAACTAACACAAAATGGTAACTAACACAAAATTGAAACAAACACAGAATCCGTATGACCATCCAAAAAAAAATCTGGACCATCAAAAACAAAGCAGGATTCGTATGAGGTACCATCACCACCGTTAACTGTTTTTTATCAAAGCCCTTCACAAAAATATCTCTTTCATTTTCAACATTTTCTTTTCTCTCTCTCCCAATTTAAGCCGCATCACCAAACTAGGGTTCCATCACGAGAAGGTAAACACCAACTAGCTGATCAAGTATTAGTAGACCCTGTTTATAAAGATCGAATTGAATGGGACTTAGCTGAGGTTTTATTGAATGGGAATGAAATTTCATCAGGGAAAAATGTTAAAAGCCCTGTTTCTGATTTGTTAGAGATTAGTGAAAGATTTGGTTGGGATAATGATGATAAGGTTGGTTGGAGTAAGATCAATTTTTGGGTTTAGTTGGTGGTGGTGCATGATTTGTTAAGTATTTGTGATGAAACCCTTGGATCTGTTATGAGAATGAATGCTGGTGGTGGTGATGTTGGTGCTGGTGATTCAGGTAGAATTTGGTGGAGATTTGACTGAAATTTATGGTTGGTGATTTTTGCTTTTTGTAGTTGTTAATTGTGGATTTTTTTAGCATCATTGTTGCTGCTAAAGTGCGTTGATTTGGGTTTGTTCTCCTGATGTTTTCTTAGGTTTGAAAAGTGATGGAAATTATGATGAACATTTTGATCACCTCCACGGATGCCGTCACTAACCTTCTGATGGTTTGGTAAGGGTTACTGGTTTTATGCTTGCTGTTATTTATGGTTACAGAGATGTCGTTTTAGATCTATTTTACATCTCTATGTTTCCTTGAATGAGAACAATCTGTGTTCACTTCTTGATTTTATGTTTTTATTTGGAAATTGTACTTTGTTTAAGATCTGCAACTATGGGTACAGTTTTATCGATGCATGGATTTTGTTTGTCAAAGTGTATTTTTGTTTCCATTTATGTATTGGCTTTTACTAAATCTGCAGGCATGACATGATTGAATTCATAATGGTAATGGGTGAGTTGAGGGAAATGGGAATAGTGAAGCATCTGCTACTGCATCAATGCAAAATGGGTAGGAACCTTGATTTTTGTATCAATTTTTTTATCGTTTTAACTATGTTCAATGATTTACACAGTTTCTTACTGTCCCTGGATATATATCTTTAGCATCTCTTAAATGGGTTTTCTCTCATCTAAGGTTGATCCACAAATGAAAGTGTTATATTGGGCTTCAAAAAGTTTAGTCGAGATCAAGCCATTCATTCTGCATCTCATGAAGACCATTTCAATTCCTAGGCTGCTTGTCCAAGACAATGACTACAGTTGCCATGGTTCCCAGCACCAGCAAAAGAACACTACTTCCCACTGGGTGCTTGAGGTATTGTTGAACATTTGGAGTTCATTTGGAGACTACTGGGTGCTTGAGGTATTTTCATTACTATACCTCATATCCTATCAATTGTGATAGAAGGGATGTCGTTATCTTTTACAAAGTATATTTCATTACTATACCTCTGCATTTACAAAGTATTTTGACGAAAAACATGGATTTTATGCAGGCTGTGAAAAACGGAGACACAATTTTTATGGGTCAATACCTGTTTACCGGAAGTGAAACTACTTCTGTTTGGCTTGAGGTAAGACATTGGTTGGTTAATGGTTCTTGTTGAGAAGATAATTTTTTGGGTTTTCAAGTCTGAGGTGCTAATTAGAACTTGGAGAAATGACCTACCTGGTTGCATTGGTATTTTAAACTGAACTCTAAGTTAAATGTTAGCTTCCTTCATTCCATCTTACCTTTTAAATTCTAAGTTCAGTCGGTTTCCCTTGTATATAAACTTTCAAGTTGAGCGTAAGTTTAAGCCAAGGCACCATGTTTTTTTCATGTCTGATCTAAAATTATTTCTATCATTTTCTTATCAACTATAATATTTTTTTGGCAGGTATCTGAGGTGAAGGGGGCTGATGTTGTCTGTGTCGTAAAGAACTCAGCTACTTCGTCTGGGGAATTTTTCACCTTGCATGTCTCTCAGGTTCACATTGATTTGCCAACCTTGAATGAGAAAGATAAAGGAGTAAGTGTTGTTCTATCTGCAATTATTTTGTCTTCTTGTAGATAGCAAAGCAAAGGATGTAGAGAGGTTCCGCTATCTGCAACATTGTTGAACAGTAGTGGCACTTGATGATGTTTTAACTTAGTTCATCAGATATATCACATGGGACGTTATAAGTCTACTAAATTTTACATAATCTTTTACGTAATTCTTTATTTATAACTATTTCAGGTGATACGCACATGGGGCGTCAAAAACAGCATTGACTTTCTCTCACTATCATATACTCGACATGCTGAAGATGTCCGCGAAGTAAGTAACTCCTATAATTAATATTCTAAAAACGCAGGAAGACTTTCAACTTGGAAGGAGCCCAACTTAATTTGGGATATCAGCTGGGAAGTCTAGCCCAACTCAATTCATGACTAATACTTTGACTTGATGCATTCATGAAGGCAATTTCCATAGAAGGCTTTCAGCTTGCAGTATGGTTGCAGATTATGTCATTAATACACAATAGAATAATTTTTAACGATTAAATGTATACTCCTGTAGTGTTGCAATGGTCCCAAAATGCATATCAGTGATGTAATGGTCGGAAGAACAAAATAGAGTAATTTCTACTTCTGTAGTGGGTAAATTGAAGAAAATGTATACTCTAATCATTCAATTAGTGATGTTTTAAGATGATAATAAATTTTAATAATTTAGACATTAGTTTTTCACTCACTACCTCGAATCCCGATATTTCCAGTTAAGCAATAGGATTGGAATATAATATGTGATTGGTTTTAGTTGGATAAAATTTCAGGGTGTATTCATATTAGATATGTTTAGTGTTTTAATTGAACTTCCAACATATAGAAACATCATTTTGTTGCTTATATTTCAATTGTCACAAAAATATTTTTTGTGGACCTTAACTACAAATATTTTGCTTTGACTTACTTTCATTTATGGACCTTAACTACATATATTTGACCAAAAATGGAGTAATTTAAACACAAACATTATTTTCGTTTTTTAAGTCTAAAACACACACACAATGATCCTTAAATTGTTTATCTGGTCAATAGAAAACCAAAAATATATGATCCAACGGATATAAATATAGATTTAGGAAATCATTATTTATTGGAGTTTTTCTCAGGTTATTATTTTTTTTTTCCATAAATACATATTCCTCGATATTAAAATATACGAATATTTTACTAATAAAAAATATATAATAATCAAAGAATAATCAAAAAAGGGTGTTATAACCAACTATAATCGTACTAAAATTGACTGATACAATTTTTTCCAATGAGTCACACGGATCACAATCCGTATGACTAGATAGAATTATATATAAAGCGTTGATGGATTTCGATCACATGGTCTATCTTTCTCCCTCAAGTAATTCATTTTTTAACATGTGGTGGTGGCCTAAACTTAGTTGCTGAGAGAGGTTTGAGCAACCAATTCATTTTCTGTTGCTACGAGTCTGTGCCTCAAAGTGAATAGCTACATGATCACTTTTTTAGATGCTACAAGTTACTTGTAAAATGGATCTAGCAATTAAACATATTTGGTTGTGGCTTAAACTTAGTTGCCGAGAGAGGTTTGAGCAACCAATTTATTTTGTTGTTGCTACGAGTCGGTGCCTCAAAGTGAATAGCTACATGATCACTTTTTTAGATGCTACAAGTTACTTGTAAAACGGATCTAGCAATTAAACATAATTGGTTGTGGCTCAAACTTAGTTGCTGAGAGAGGTTTGAGCAACCAATTTATTTTGTTGTTGCTACGAGTCGGTGCCTCAAAGTCAATAGCTACATGTTCATTATTTTAGTTGCTATAAATTACTTGAACAAAGGATCTATTGATTAAGTGTATTTTTTTCGTTGCTAAATAATAGTGGACACATGTTTATTGCCGCCAAAAATGTTGGCAGTTGCAATTTTAGACGCTTAAACTGTTTAAGCGACTAAATTTTCGAGCTCTTGCTGAGATTTTAGACGCTTAAACCCGTTTTTCTTGTAATGCACGGGTTCACAAGTGCAATATGTTTGTATCGGTATCAATTGAATATTGGCAAGGATGATTTTGCGAATGTGTATCGCCATTCACCCAGGACACAAGTGGGGCATGATGGTAAGAACATCCAACTAATGACTAAGATGCACTATACAACTATGAAATATTTAGTCTTTTGCATCTTTCGAGTTCATCAAATATAATTTTTAATACTCCCTCCGTTTTAACAAAAGTGTTACTATCACTTTTTCATTTTAGCCTAAAAATAAGTCAAAATAAAAAAGTGATAGTAACATTTTTGTTGAAACGGAGGTAGTAATACTTTTAGCTGCTAAAGTTAGTTATTTCTCTTGGTTAACAATTCTTAAAGGCTTATTTTGCTCAATCATTTATGATAAGTGGTTGTGTGAATTGAGTAATTTTTTTTAATTATGTGTTCCTATAATACATTTAATATCAATTATCTTATTTATTGGTACGTGGATCTATTTTTACTGGCGTTTTTGAGAGCGATTTAAAAAGAATTTGGGGTGACTAATTTATACACATCCAATAGATATGGCTATGGATAACCTAATAGTAGGTAAAAATACCTATATATCCTTTCACTAATAAAAAAATTACCTATATACCTTTTCATTAATAAAAGTACAAAAGCTAAACTCATTTCATTTCATTTCTAACTACCGATCAGAAATAGTTTATCTTCCTCTTTTCTGCTTCTTCTCTTCGTTCTATCTACCGATTGTGCAAAAAAAAAAAAAAACCTCGTCGTTAATTGCGGTACCAATTCATCATCGTAATTATAATCTAAAGATGGCTCGACAAAAGCAAACAACCCGTCAGGCTGATAATACTAATTGGCCAAATTTTGTCGAGAGAATAAGAAATAGAGAGATCGTTGAAGAACATAGTGAAGAAGATGAAGAACACAAAGAACACGAAGATGATGATCTAGATAAGGAGACTGATTCGGACAATCATCCTCTCCAGCACTATCGAATGGCTCCAATAAGGTAAGGGTTTACCATTATTTGTGTTTATTTTGCTTTAATCGAAAGAAATCGTCAATAGAATTTCTAGGGTTTTCGGTTATTTGATATAATCGGTAGTTTCGTGTTTGTATTTATCTACCGATTGTGATTGTGTTCTTCATCTCTCAAGAACATCGACCATAATCGGTAGTTATATTTAGTCATTAACTATCGATTGTCTTCATGTACCAAAATTTAGGCTTAATGGGTAGTTTCGTATATGTTTAAACTCTCAATTATGAAAGTTAGTGATTCCTCAAAAACATCGGCAATAATCGATAGATTTAGTCATTAACTACCGATTGTCTTCCTGTACTAAGATTTACGCTTAATCGGTAGTAAATTTTTTTTATCTAGCTACCGATTATGTTAGATGGTTTCAATCGGTAGATAGGTTATGTATTTGACTTCCGATTGTTTTAATCTTTTGTTATTATGTTTACTTGACTACCGATTGTATGTGTGTCCATAGCTTAGAGTTTTTTGTTCTAATTTTAATAATCGGTAGATAATGTAGATCCCGAGCTACCGATTATGCACAATCGGTTGTTAATTGTTTAATTGACTACCGATTATATGTGTGTCCATAGCTTAGAGTTTTTTGTTCCAATTTTTATGCATAATCGGGAGATAATCTAGGTCCCGATCTACCGATTATGAACAATCGGTTGTTAGTTTGTTTATTTGACTACCCATTATGCACAATCGGTTGATTTTTATATACTTTCTCTACCGATTATGTAGTGATTAAACGGTGTTTTCTTGGAAATAATTGTTCTTTATTTTGTTTTTTTAGGGAAAGGCAAGCTAAGTAAGCCCAGGATACAATTGTTTCGGGGCCTTGTCGTGAAGGAGGGAAGAAAGTAACAGCTAGTGCAAGAAGAGAAAATAGTACTAGCGGAATCTCTATCACAGAAGGAACTCAACCAAGTGTTCCAAGAGTTAAAAACCAAGAAGAAGGAGAACCAAGTGTTCCACAGGTTAGAAACCAAGAAGAAAGAGAACCAAGTGGTACACAAGGAGAAGTACATGGTACAAATAAGGTAATTAAGAAGAAAGGAGGACACCAAGTCCCCGCCTCTTTGAAGATGAAGGGTATTGAAGCATGCCAAATCCCTTGGTTACCAAGAGATGGAGAAGATCTGTTAATTTGGATACAAAGACTCTTTGGCCAAAGAAATTTATTCAACTGAGGTAATAAATATAAAACACCATTCTAAAGATATTATCTTTTTATTCGTAGAAATGTTAACCGTTATTCTAATTATTTTATAATTTGTCGTGTATATTAGGATCATTCTCATGCGGCTCGTCTACTCAAACCTACAACTGCAACAAGAAAAATAAAAGACTGGTCGTTAGATGGTGAGTGTGAAAGGTTCAAGCAAATTATTTATCACTCGGGGTTATCTACTGCTGCCGAGAATTCAATGTTAGAGCATGATCGGTTTTCGATATCAGCCTTCCTGGAGAGAATATACCTGAGACCGATACCTTCTACATGCCCTTTGGAGAGATAACAATCACCCCAGATGATGTGGTGCAGATTCTTAGTCTCGCTGACCATGGTACAGCCGTCAAGTTTGATTATGTGAAGCAGTTAAGCTGGGATCAGCTTTATTTTTACACTCAGAAGTTTCTTGGTTAGGATCGAGCGACATCCGACATTGAGTTCAACCGGTGCTTTCGTTACAAAACAAGACAGTTCAGCATGGTTCACTTGATGAATATGTTCAAAGGCACTAAGAATAAAGAAGAAATGAATCCAGAGTTTAGCAACGACGAAGTGAATGCTGCAGCCACTGCATATCTCCTATGTGTTTTGGGATGTGTCATTTTCCCCAATTGTAGTGGCAACCGGGTCGACGCCAACCTTCTACAACTTTTGCATCCTCTCAATAAAGTTCGTGACTACTCGTGGAGCACCTCATGTCTCCCTTTTTCTTAAATGAGTAATAACCCCCAGTAAAGACTGGTCTTGATGGAAGAATTAAGAAAGGCATCGAGGGAATCAACTAGCCAAATTACCGGGAATATGAGCCCACTATAGGTATTTTGGTAACTCTACTGATGCTTTGATTGTTATTTATTTTTTTCTCTTTTAAGAACCAATTTACTCATACTTGGTTTGATATGTACACTAGACATGGATCTATGGCCACTTACCGTCCCTCAAGTTGGCCAAAGAGAATCCGGTGTGGGAGAAAGGAACACCCAGAGGAACAAAATACATCTTCGACAACTACCGTTCAAGGTATAAGAGCAGGAGTTGATTTCTTTGAGGAGGAAATTAGACTTGATGGCGTCCAAAGATGTATGCTTTGATCCATACATGGAAGACCGATCTAGTGGACATATAGCGGGAAGGTATGAGTTGTCGTTTTACTATGAACCCTTGTAGTACCCCACTGGATATGTTATGTACAATGCCTCTAGGGTGATGCGTCAACTCGGTTATGTCCAAGAAGAACCTTGGAGTCACATGCGTGGCAGGTTCAAATTGGGCATGGAGAATTCAAGGACTCTACCATAGTAGTTTACTCTGGTAACCCATCCGTTGAAGATTGGAATAACAGGATGCAATATATGATCAACGATGGGAGACCTGTCAACCGAGGTGATGAAGTAGATCCATGCTATATGGTATGGTACCGGGAGCATTCTCATCTTCATGTGATCCGTGAAGATAAAGGAAAGACCACCAGGGTGTCCGATTATAGTTGTATCATCAAAGACAAACCTTTTGGTTATGAAAGGCGGGTACGTAATGTTATTTCCTTTTGATTTTAATATTACGGCTCAATATTTTAGATAATAATCGTTTGATCGTTACTGCAGAAAAACAGAAAAAAATGTTTGAGTTTTTCTCCAGGAAGATTGATGGGTGTATAAATGCGGGAGTGCCTTTAAAAATTGAGAATATAAAAGAGCATAAATACCTAATAGATAACATTGATAATGAAGCTTATGCAAGCATTTTGGGGAGAAAGCTTCAAATAAGCCTAAGAGGCTAGCAGCAAAGCACAGTAAGTGGTTCATCGAGTGCTGATGGTGAAACCAATGTCCCTGAGGGTGAAGCCAATGTTCCTGATGCTGAAAGATATGTCCCTGGTGCTCGTCGTCCTCGTACTAAAACCATAAAATCTAGAAATTAGATTGTGGTTGTCTTGTTAGAGAACATCATTTTCAATTGACTTCCAAGAAACTTGTTTACTTTATGGATATGTCCCTGGTGTTTAATGTTCCTGGTGTTTAATATTCTAACATTATGTTTACTTTCTAGATGATGAATGGATTAGTTTATGGATGATGAATGGATTATGTGTTCTTTTTGTGAATTATCGATTGATTTGCAAGAGACTCATTTTTAATAAGTAACTTTGTTGAAATTTTACATTAAAATCGGTAGATAAGTGGTTTGCATCACCTACCGATTAAGCATGTTCATCCACAATCGGTAGATAATTATCTGCCGATTAAACCTACTGATCTAAAATCAGTTGATAATTATATACCGATTACACCTACTGATGGATTTGCTTGGTTTCTGGACACATTTTACATTATAATTGGTAGTAAAAAAATTTCTTAGACTACCGATTATACTTGTTGAAAATGTTGGAAATTTGATAATTTTTTCAATTTTGAACTTGGGGCAACATATACAATCGGTTGTAAACAAATTTCTTAGACTACCGATAACACTTGTTGAAAATGTTGGAAATTGATAATTTTTTCAATTTTGAATTTGGGCAACATATACAATCGGTAGTAAAAAAAATTCTTAGACTACCGATTATACTTGTTGAAAATATTAGAAATTTGATAATTTTTTCAATTTTGAATTTGGGGCAACATATACAATCGGTAGTAAAAAAATTTCTTAGACTGCCGATTATACTTGTTGAAAATGTTGGAAATTTGATAATTTTTTCAATTTTGAATTTGGGGCAACATATACAATCGGTAGTAAAAAAATTTCTTTGACTAGCGATTATACTTGTTGGAAATTTGATAATTTTTTCAATTTTGAATTTGGGGCAACATATACAATCGGTAGTAAAAAAAATTCTTAGACTACCGATTATACTTGTTGAAAATGTTGGAAATTTGATAATTTTTTCAATTTCGATTTTGGGGCAACATATACAATTGGTAGTAAAAAAATTTCTTAGACTACCGATTGTATAAATCAGTAGACAATGGTGATCCCGATACTTCCGATTGTTTATATTCGTACGAACTTAGTGTATATATTTTATGTACACTCTTGTTACACCAGGCCTCAACGGTTTTTTTTTTTTGAAAAAAAGAGTCGTTGGGACTCTAATCTATATAAGGAGGGTGACCTCTTCTCATTTATGCACCTCCAATACATTTTAACTCTTCAACATCGAAGTAATCATCTTCAAGATTAATGGTGAACGGTAGAAGAAGATTTATCGCTATGTAGACGTTATGTGTAATTCTATCCGAGGCGAGGAGAAGAACGTAGGTAAAATGGTGTAATGAGTATGAGTTATTTGGAGAGTATTCACGAACATTTTTGCGTTGACAACGATAACCCAATAACCGTAATTGAGCTGATCTTTTTTGTCGATTTAATTGCATAAGCAGAAAAGTTGATCCATTTGTGGATTTAACTTATCTTGTCAATCGATAACGTTTGAGGGGTGAAACTAATGATGAAGTTATACAATGGCGACGATGGAAACGATCAAATTACCGTTACGAAGCTCATTTCAATATCATTAAGGTGATGGACAGATTGAACCCGTTTAAGGTTCGTCCATGCTGCTTAAGGTGAAGGGTATTATCCAGACAAAATATGAATCACGGAATAAAGTTCTTTGGCTTCTTTCATTGAATTTAAAGACATAAAGTAGATCATAACATTACACTTGATTAGTTTTGATGCCTAATTGACCAATAGTCGTCATCGAAATACTCGTGATCAAAGTACTTTTCATTTTCTTTCAATACATCATAGCATGCAAAATGCGTGAACTTTCTGCCATACATTTCCCTATAGTACTTAAGAGCATGAGGAGTCTGAAAAAAGTAA
Source organism: Papaver californicum (assembly GCA_023531435.1). NCBI lineage: Eukaryota > Viridiplantae > Streptophyta > Magnoliopsida > Ranunculales > Papaveraceae > Papaver > Papaver californicum. The sequence continues at coordinate 981,636 of JAJJMC010021751.1, read as the reverse complement.
TGAACAATTTGTTAGTATTATATTGAGATCATAATTGATTTGATTAACATCTATTTGAGATATACTTACATATCCATTGATTTCGAGCTCAGGGAAACTAAACTTGGCACTGTACAAATTAGTTCTAAAACAATCATAACGATCATAGAGTTGTTCGAATCTATCCCTGACCACATTCCATGTTCTTTCACCTCCATTGTCATCTAAACCCACAAAAACTTGGAAAACCCGGTTCCAAAAAGCTTCTACAGTTTGAGAAGAGTTAATTTTTAAATGAGAATCATGCTTCGTGGTAACCACCCACGCCCGAACAGCTGCAACATCTTCCTTGGTGGACCAGCTAGTAGCCATGTTTGAGAAGTTTGAGGTTTTTTTGAGAAGATGAAGAAAAATGAGTTAGTTTGAGAATTGTAGGGTTTTTTGTTGAGAGAAAAGTTCCTTTTATATACAATATACACCCAAAGGCTAGTGTAACGGCTAAATTTTCTAAAAATTTGGTCATACACTGTTCAAACGGCTATTTATTCCTACCAAATACGGTACAAAATCGGTTATAATTCAGTAAAATCGGTAGATAAGGTTTGATACTTTCTACAGATTGTGGGTTTTAGTTAACAATCGGTAGTTAATTATGTTCCCGTACTACGGATTATAGCAAGACAAGTTCTGTACACAAAAACAAGTATAATCGGAGGATTAATTTGTTAAAAAATAACCGATTACAATGGAATCGGTAGATAAATTTTTTCTTTAAACTACCGATTACAAAGTGTAAATTTTTTAAGTTTAATTCAATTCTGGCTACAATCACAATCGGTAGATATGTGATTTTGGAAACTACCGATTCTAAATCGATAGTTAAAATATTTCACCCACTACCGATTGTTTAATAAGTAGTAATCATTCTTCACGATACTACCGATTATACTCTAATTTTGGCAAATGCGCGTGTAATTGGTAGATATGATACTCCATTATCTACCAATTCTGGGACGTCCATTGCATTAAATACATGTAAAAATGATTATTTTTTTGTTAACGATCACAAAATATTGCATTAATATTTGTTTATACCCACTGTTCAAAATATATGTTTAAAACCACATGATCAACCAAACTACTCACCATCCTCGGTCAAATCAATTGGGTCTTTGACAAAGTTTGTTAAACGATCCCAACGCTTCATATTGGACTCGTATTGCTTCAACCACTCCTTACAATGGTTAGTTGGGAAGTAATCCGGCCACCTACTCAATGGAGGTAATGGAAATCATCTGTCAACCTTAAACCGATAAAATGATTGTTATTAACCCATGCCATAATGATTCGTCTATCCTTGCCGACTCATCACAAACCGTCATTGTGGGTGTAAATGTAATACCCACTCATAAGAAAGGAGGACATAAATAATGTACCACGCAGTTCAATACATCCGTTAAAAGATACCCATATTTCGGCATTACCATCCAATACTTGGATCCGATTGTCTTCAATCCATTTTGGCATTTTACACGAGTATATAACTCTTTGAAATCTTGTTCTCTAACATGTCTATATCCTTCTCTCACCATTTCAATATAGAATTCCTTGTCCTCTAATAGTTGGGAAGCCATCCTATTTCTTAAATATTGTCATTGAGTGATATTCTCGGTAACCGCCTCACTAAAGTCTCATATTTGTTTCCAAGCAACGTGAAAACCACAGTTGCCATCCCCATCGACATCGTCGGTGGACAAAATAAATGGTATAATGAGTAGAAGGAGTTGTTCCAAATACTCATCGTATATTGTATACGTACCTCGATTCGGTCTTCCGTGTTTAGGTTGGGTTTGACTTAGTTGAGAAGGAATTGTATAGACCTTAGGTTTGACTTGTCGTGAGATCGGTCCACCTTGATCCTTCCTTGGACGGCCCCTTTTCCTTAGAGACGACACATCTTCATACTCAGCTTCAGTATGTTCATGCCTAGAAAGCTCTCGTTGACTAGATAACCATTCCTTCAACTATTTTCTTTGAATTGACCTCAGCTTTTCGGTATTCGGCCTACCCATCGCCTTTCCTTTCATTGGTTCTTCAACAACCTTTATACAGGGGTGAAGGGCTTCCTCTAAATGGTGCATCAATATTTTCTTTTGTGTCCCATTTGACGTAGAGTAACGCTCGAGTATTCGTGCAAACATTTCCGTCTCCACGAACGACGCATCATCAACCACCGGGGTGCTTGGAGTGAAAGATAATTGCTTCCAAAATGGATGAATATCATTAATGTCAATCACTTCAATATACCTACCAAGCATGTGACGACACGGGAGTCCGATACCTATCATCGTCTTGCAATTGCAAGTCGTAGTCTCATCATCGTGATCTCTGTACAACTCCAATTGTTGTATCATGAAATTTATTGCCCACCAAGAAACTTTGTAAACTATACCCCTTAGAAGATTTTTATATTTTAAATGTGCCAACGGGAATCTATGCCGACTTTTTTTTCCATACCGTAAATCTTAGTGAGGCCACGATTGGTGAACTCATGGATTGCTTCTTGGACCGACACAACCCCATTTTGACTACCGACTAGTATTTTCTTTAATCGGTCATGAGACCCCTTTGCAATGCTTGTTGCCTCGTTCTTGAAGTTCTGATATTCATATGTTCATGCAAACACAAACTTATCCTTATGTGGTCCCAACCATTGTGTTTTGCAATACTTAACTGGTTTGGGATAGTTCTTGCCCCATTCATCCTCAAATTTCTTCAAGTTGTATTCATAAACTTCCTCCATCATCGACCAAACTAGCTTATCCCATGCTTTTAGAAATAAAGACCACTTTATTCCACCCTCGACCCATTTTTCATCAGCTAACCTTTTCTCTTATTCTCGTTCTTCCATGATTAGTTTACTAATACGTTCATCCTCTTCCTTCGACCTCTTGGTATATTTGTTTTATTTTTTAGCTTGGATATGATGTCTATAATTGGATTTGATGTTGCATTGAATGTGCCACGTACAAAGCAAATTCTGGGCTTCCGGAAACACTACCTTTATTGCGTTCATCAAGGCTTGATCGTTATCCGTTACAATAACCCTTGGAAAATGATCATCATTATAAATCGACCTTAATGTTTGCAACATCCAAATGAAACTCACATCGTACTCAGCATCCATTAAACCCCACGCCACCGTAAATGTGCATTTTTCCGAAGTGTGGAAACCAATGTTCAACAACGTCATGTTGTACCTGTTTGTCTTGTAAGTAGCATCTATCAACAAAATTTGATGAAACCATTGAGCCAATTGGATCATCTTCGGATGTACAAAGAAAATACGAATCACCTTACCATCCCTTTCTTCTTTTCTAAATGTGTAATTGTGTTTCTCGGCTAACCACTCTGATTGTTGCATAACCATTCGACCATCCCATTCCGTCCTTTTGATCGTTGCTAGCGCCGACTTAATTATTGACAATGAAGACAAGTTTTTGGGGTCGTTCGCCTTTATCTTAGATAGGATTGCACTCGCTTTCATTATGTTCTTCATGGACTTCACCGTCTCCATTTCCTTTGGTTTTAACTTGGCATCCATTACGTGCCCAACAAGACTTTCCGGATTTTCGTGGTTGTGACGATCATTAGCAACTCTAAACATTTTCCATACTTTACCTTCCTTACCGTCGGGCTTACTGAAGATAATCTTAAATGGGCATCCAATCTTCTTTGAATTACCTCGGTATTTCCTCTATGTCTTCTTTACGTATTTACGATCCTTTCCACATGACTCTTTCGCTCACCACCTCTCTCACAAATCATTTCAAATCGATCAACTCTAACGCAATTTTTCTGAAGTACAACACACATTTTCTCTTTTGCCTTGTTGATAAGCCATTCCTTTGCCTCCGTTTTACTTCCAAATGTCTTAATGCGCATATAACAAAACAAATATCATAAGCCTAACCATGTAACATGCATTCTTATAACAAGGCAAGAGTGGGTAGGTATCATACCAAATTATTTGCATAGTGTAGGGAAGTATCAGGACCCTCATATGAAACATGATTAACCCATTCAATAATCTACATAAAATGACAATGAGTTAGAAAAAATGATCGGTAGATAATTATGTTCCTTTACTACCGATTAACAACAATCGATAGATAATAATATTCCCGTACTACCGATTAACAACAATCGGTAGTTAATTATGTTCCCGTACTATTGATTATAGAAAGAAATCAAGACAAGTTTTGTACACAAAAACAAGTATAATCGGAGGTTTAATTTGTTAAACAACAACCGATTACAATAGAATCGGTAGATAATGATATACCATATACTATCGATTATAAAGTTAGCAAAATATAAAATTTGTAGGTTTGGAGAAATTCATTTTTGGGGCGACAAATTTAATCGGTAGATAATAAGTATTCTTAAACTACCGATTAACAACAATCAATAGTTAATTATGTTTCCGTACTACCGATTATAGCAAAATATAAAATTTATAGGTTTGGAGAAATTCATTTTTGGGCGACAAACATAATCGGTAGATAATACGTATTCCTAAACTACCGATTATACAAACAGAAATTCGAAAAAAAATCAATTTGGGGATTTTGTATAATCGGTAATAAGTCATCTTCACGAGACTACCGATTATACCATAATTTTGGCACAGTAGTATGTAATCGGTAGATAGTTATTGAACCTTCAATAATATGTTCTTCATGATGTTTCTCACCTTCTTCCTCATACTCATTCATGTTTGTTATTGATTTTAGGTAAAACCTGGTTTCCCCAAACTTCTTCTTCTTCTTCTTCTTCCTCTCTAACACAGTCTCTATTTCTTTTCTAAGACTATAATTCAAATATTTTTCTAACAATAACTATAACCAAAATTAAGTAACTAATTAATAAAATTAATTAACTAATTAATCATCATTAACCCTAATTAAACAATGACAAATTAGTCATTAAAGAAAATATATGGATAAAGAGTGTGCTGATATTACTTTTTAGTGACCTTATTTTATTTTATTAGTCGCCCCAAATTCTTTTTGGGTTGTCCTCAAAAACGCCAAACTACTTTTCTACAGGGATCTAAAACACCAAAGATCGGGGAGCAGATGAAAGTGGTGCTCCAGGACCGATGTTGGTGTTACTGAATATGGTGGTGATGTTATGATATAGAATAATCAATGGGGTGGCAATGCTCAATGGGTTGCTGCTTCTCCAGCCCTTGAAGCTGGTGCAGATTGGACACCTCCAGGTTATATTTTTGTACAATAATTATTTACACACTCATCACTCTCCTATATGTTTTCAGGTTTTAGTCAGTTATTAATGCTTTACTAATAATGCTAGGGATCTTACATCTGTTTTTATTCTTCTTTTGAAATGGATATCCCTGTAGTGAGGTAGGTTCATCTTGAGAGTCAGTAGCTCTACCATCATATTGATGCGCCATGTCATCTCTCCAGCTGCTGGCAGGGAATGAGGGGAGCATCATACTCTTATATTTCTGTCCCGTCTTTTCTCATTTATTCAGGGTGCTATTAGAATAGTTATAAACTGTTTTTTGTTTTTTTTTCCAATTTGATCATCTCTTTCATATGTTAGGATACCTTCTTCTTTTTTACCATTCAGGGATATTATGTCGGGTAGACTATCCATATTTTAAGATTCGGATGGGTAATGATGTGTGGTGATACGAGTAAGAAAAATCTTAAGACTAATTTATTCTTTTTCAATTTTCAAATTTTCTTGGGTTTTTAAATAATTTTTGTAGGTATTGTACTTTGTTTTCGACCTATCCATTGTGGTTTTTAGTTAATGTTTAGTTCATTTATATAACTTCTCCGTGTAAACCTGGTAAGAGATTAATGGGAGAATAATGAAAAAGATAGATCGTATATAGATAACTAATCATCACTACATGTGATGAGATAAAGACTAATTACATACTTTAGCTAAACTTTGGCGTTGCATATTCACATGAAAATATATTAAACCATGTGAATATGCAGATATTTAGCACTTTAAGTAGGGTGATATCACCACCATGGGGTAATGAAATATAGAATTATGTCAGACTGAAAAATATATTTGAATTCGAGGGAGACTGGGAATATCCGTCAAACTTGGAATATCCGTCATCTTGGTGCTTTTATCGATCCAGATAATAAGATTTTGAGGGAGTATTTGGATTTGAAGAACGTGAAGAAAAAGAATAGAAAGACAAATACGCTTTAGACTTCGAAAAGAGCAGTTAAGAGGTATGAAAATGAACCTGAGTATAAAAACTTAAATGATAAAATCTCTTATTTATTCGTCGAGTTATTAAAATCTGATTTGAAGGTAGTTGAATTGTTATGATTTGTTCGCCTCAAAATGATGCCAACTCGAATTCTGAGTATGAAAATTTAAAGGAAACTCATTAAATATGCTTATTTAATTCGTAATCGGCTAAGAAGAGAGAATTCAGTTTTTTCGAGGAAAGTGTTGGAGTTGCCTGAAGCTTACATGAGTTCTAAGATTAGGGGATTATTGTTGTATAATCAACCATGTTTCATCTGTTGATATGAAACAATACCCATTTGTTGATTGATTTTCTGAACGAATGTAGATGTTTGTAGATCTTTAATGTATCAAATAACACATTATTAAGTAAATAAACTCACAGTTTATTCTTTCATGTCTTCTCTTTGATTGAACTGGGAATTAAGAAACCAATCCATGGCAGTCTTTGGTGGGTTTGGAAGTTCCTTATCTTCTTATAAAAATAGTTATTTCCTTTCAGTTTGTTTTCAATTACTCCTACAAAACAAAGTTAGATGGTATACTCTTAGTTTACATTACTTCAAATGATTAATTGTCAGTTTTTTGGAAAACATATAGACAGTGAGCTCTCGATTTGTGTTCCCACCACTTAGTATCTGATGAGGGTAATTAAAGTAATGACCATGAGTCAAACACCTCTTATATCTCATATTTGTTGACTAGGGTATCACCCGTGGGCTATTTCACAGGATCGTTTACTAGGTTTTTTAATATTGTGAAATATCGATATATAATCTCAAGATTTTTGATTTTATTCCTATCGTACATATATTTAGATAATCAAAAACAGGATGTATAAATACTTAATTGTGCGCAAAGACCACAATTGACTGGAGATTGAGAGACAACAGACCTTACAAAATTCACATTTTAATTGGTGTTCGAGAACTCATATGACGCAGCCGGTGAACGTAAAGGTGCCTAAAGGTGATAACCACAATTTTAGAAACAACGGATTCAAGTAAACACATGAACTTTTTCCGTCGTGTTTGGTTTGCATATCATCAATACCCCGGTTATAATATAAGTTAGCTATTTGTGGTGATTGTCACATCCCCAACCACTGCACAAAAATCTTCTGTTTCAAATCATCACTTTGTTTTTTTCTTAGATCAATGGAGATTACAAATTCAAATACTGAAAATGTATTTCATGAATCTTTCACTCTTTCTATTTCAAAAAAATAATAATAAACATACATTTAGTTAAGGTGCTCAAAAGAGAATACCCATTATGGGATCGTAACTATCATCAGAAACATCATATGGAGGATGGGTAACAGAAGGGAGCGGTGTTCCACATGAAGATATCAGCTGCCTATATACATGTTAGTACACAGGTAAAGAAAATATGATTTGAACCATCTGTAACATGATGGAATTCATGAGAATTAATCTATAAACTTAAGAGTGGTCGGATCCCATTTCACAGAAAGTAGCCCGGAAATGGTTTTTGTATTAATCAACATTTAAAATTTCAATAGGAGTGTGTGTGTGGAGGGGGGGGGGGATGTGTGTCAAAATGGGATACGAAAAATAAAAAGACCACGACCAACACTACAAAACATAAATTATAACAACCTTTTGTGTTGCAACAAAATCTTCTTTATCTATCCTAATACTTAGAGTGAAACAACTGTTGGAAGCAATGAAAAAAGTAATACACTTTAATAATCAATTTTGCAACTGAAAATCAAATTTTAATCCTCAGGTGGAAAAAAACACTATAAACATAAACTATGCTTTCAAACCTTATTTTGGCAGGTAACAATAATCGGTGTTAATCATATGGTGAGTACTGATTGTAAAAGAACACAACCAAACGAAGGGTGTCAAACTTGCAAGTTGCAAAGGTATAATCGTCAGATATCTACACGAACATTTTTACATAATATATAATACGGTATGTTTACGTAGCATAAACATATGAATGGGAATAGGTATTTTAGCATCACTATACTCATATCGACACAGTGTAATTTCAGAATGGATATAATCTTGTGTAAAATTCAATGTGTGGAATCAGATTGTAAGAAAAATAATTACCTATCTCGAATATCGTTGGCTCTGGTAGCATTCATGGAATAGAGTGTGAGTTTTCTTATGAAATAGACTAAACATGTAAGCATAATTTCTTTGAGGATTAATAAGTTGACAAAGGATTGATCAAAATACATATTTAGAAAGGGGACAGGGATGCCTAAATAATTCTTTATAAAATTTGAGCAAACGGCAACCATAGCAGGGAATGCGTTGAGGTCTTGCAAAATCGGGTCATTCCCCAGTTGATAAGTACAGAACCCCAAAGGGTAATCTTTAATTTCAAACCCCTGACATGGAATGGTTTTTTGTAGTTAGGTAAATTTTAAGCAGATGAAGTCGTGGAGGCCCCAAAAACATAATGATAGACACACAGGGGAATGCATACCTATGATTTTCAAGAGTCAATTCACACATGGGACATGCCTTTCCATCGATCCTATTAAGCCGTTGTACATCATTGATAGTTTTAAACACACACTAAAAGGACATTTGGAATCAAAAGGTTTCAAAAGAAGATGACATGATAAAAATGGTTGATAACTAAATAATTTGAACATGTATAATATGGTATACCTGTAAGATATGTTCAGTATGGTCGACTGCAAGTATGCAAAGTCTATGGATGAGAATTTATAGGGTGGAATGGACCCAGAGCGAGAATCTAGAGGACTGATGGTCGTGTCCGTCTAAAAAAAAACTAATACCAGTGTTAGCTGGACAAAACTTTACAGTGGAAACTTGCAGTTTCCCGAGTACAAACGTCCTTCTTGGATTTTCTCATCAAATTCCCGTATTAGATTGTTAGGGATTAACGCGTGTGTTTCCTCGCCCTATACAACCAACAATGTGTCAGTGGATGAAAATATAGGATAAAGATAATTTACTTTTTCTTTTAAATATAATTGAGGGCAAATTTAGGGGGCATACTTTTTTATCAACGATGACCATGTCTACGTTGGTGACATCATTGGTGCATATAAAATTCAACTCTTCTCATTTCTTAGTAACGTGAACTTTAAGGAGGGTTGATTTTGTTTCATTCATGGATAGAAAGGACTTGTGTATGCCTTGCGATGTTGAATAAAGTACCTTTTGAGTTTTATCGATGATTTGGGATGCTATGAGTAGTAAGTGTATATTCAGTTGTACAAGTTTAAAAGGAGAAGAATAAAAACTCTAAAGGTACAGTGGTAAGAAAAGTTATCGTTCGCTCGAACTTGTGAAGACTGATTTTAGATTTTAATAAACTAATTTTTAAACTAAAAATATGCACAAAAGATAAAAATAATATTCACAAATACTGAGGTTATGGATTTCGCCATTAACCAATTAAAGTGATTCAATCTAATTAATATTCATGCAATTTTTACGTTTAATTTGATCATAAAATATTGCAACAAGTAGATTTTCAAAATAACAATTGTATAACAAAAGCATGGAACATCTAAAACCTAGGCCAAAGCATGTACCATCTAACGAAATCACAATTCCTTAACAAAAATCATTAAATCAATTTTTAACCAAGGCAATTAATCATAAAAAAAATTGCAAAAATTAATTAAAATAGAAATATACCACTTTTATTGAAACAATGGCTTCCTCCGTCACCTCATCATATGGGGTTTAGCTCATCTTGCCCAAGACACTCTCAAAAGGTTGGTACATAGTTCAAAAGTGCTTGAGAAGAAGAAAATAAACAATACACATTAAATCAGGAAAACTGCAACGTTTTTAAGTGTTGTAGTATTCACTGTTACAAAACAGGTGTTGCAGATTCAAAAATACGCTGCAGAAGCAGCTGTTAGAAAAACGACTGTTTCTTGGTGTTGTTAACTTCAAAAGAATTAGCCACATAATCTACGACTTTTCTTGAGTGTAGTCTGTTCTTCTTCTTCTTATTTTCACGAGATGAACCTGTTTTTTCTGATTTGATTTAAATGTGATTTTGACCAAAGCCAACCCCCTTTTTGATGATCACCCACGTCTTATATTTATACTACATCAACAACCAAGCTTTCAAAACTCAAAAATATCTTCCATTTACTTCCAAAAATCTCGGCAGATCAAAGAGAGGTTCTTCGGTGATTTCCTAACTGATTTTTTTCCTCTCTTGCCAGGACACGATTCACGTGTTTTCCATATTTATCTCGATCAATTAATCGACCCAAATCCGAGATTATTTTGTTTCTCAAAACAAGACGTGAATATCAAGATTTTATTTCTTACATGGGACTTGTTTTGGTGAGAATATTTTGGACGGAATTTGATATATATCTTGTGTATAATTCCCGTTAAAAATGCAAGAATAGATTTTTGTCTTAAAACTGATTCAGAAATACCCAAAAATCACGTTTGGAATCTTCACATGCGATAATGATATATTCCCGCCAAGATTTTTCTTTTTCAAAAGAATGGGTGCCTAAGGTGCCCCTATCCAGAGTATATATGCCTTTAACAATTCTTGAGGTGGGTGCCTTTAACACTTTTCAGGGTGTCTTTAACACTTTTTAAGCCAATTTTCTCCACAAGTATTATTCTTCCAAAAACCCTAGTTAAAAGCACATAAAATAATAATATTAGTACAAAATATGAGAACTATTAACACAAGTATGTGACTAAATAAGACACATAAATATGTCTATCATACCCAAACAAAACTAAAGGTAGCATGGAAAATAAAAACTATCAAAATGATTTCCATATAACAGACCCAAAATATACATATTAATCATTTCCATATAACAGACCCAAATATACATATTAATCAATCTCACTCATCCTTCTATGACAGACATCAAAAAATAATAATTGGTAGTATAATTAAACCACCTTTGCATCCATTTGTGTTTGATCAGTTATGGTCAGTTAGATTAGAACGATGGGATATACTTTATGTTTCTGCATGACATATTTTTTGGTTAATCCCAAGTGACATTATATCCAAGATTCTGATGTACATAGATGAATAGTGCCAAAGCAAAAGATTGAGACATCGTACTAGGACAAATTGAATCAGTAACCCTAAGAATCAGAAAAACAGCCAAACAAATAAGAAAACAATGATTAATTATTCTGCAAATAGACACTTAAACATCGATGAAACAATTTATGAGATTTCAATCCATAATTATTGTAAACCGTTATCGAATTAGGGGGGAAACCAAAGAGGATGTTGATTGCTTTCAACTTTAACTATGCCCATGATAATATCCTAATTTAAGAACTACCAAGATCTACTACCAAAATTATCACAAATATAACCACCTAGCATAAAACAATTGACACCACATCCAAAATTTACGGTTTAATATATATCCAAAAGAGATTGATGTTCCACAAGAATAAGGGAAATGCAAGGTTATTGCAGCTTTTGAGTAGTTGTTGCATGTGGATATGGACTACCAAATAACATTTTCCACGTTTAACAATAAGAAGAAGACCTATCCAAGCTTCATGGTTACCCGATTGCCTTACCCTGTTATGCTTCCCCCACCAACCACTCCCTCAAATTCTGTTCCCACAATTCCCAAGGATGAATCTGACCTTGATGTCGAAGATGAGATGCCATGCAAACAGACAAAGATAGAGTCCAACATATCAGGTCCAATATGCTCAGCAGTGCAGAAGACTGAAGCACAAAAGATCTTTGGTATATTATACTTTAAATCTTGAATTAAATATGTACAACGGATTTCTTCTTCAACCCTACGGCGTGATGCAAACCTATCATGCGCCTGTATAAATTAAACTACATCAAATAATACCTAAAGCAGTCGATTAGTTAACAACGGAGACAAATCAATAACCATTGGAAATAAAAATTCAAACCTAAAATTGATTGAATTTATGTTGGATTAAAACCCAGGAAATAAAGTTTGAACAAAGATGTGAGCATTGCATGTTTATGAGTCTCCTACCTCAGTTCCTCAAATGAATGTAACCACACACTGAATTAAATACCTTAACTTCCTGTTTAGAGCAAATATAAAAAGATTATCAACTTCTATAAATAAATTTCTATAATAAGAATCGAGAAAATAAAAATCCCATGAAATAAAAATTCCAGATTAAGAAAGAAAAATAAGGGAGATTTAACAGATCTCACAGTTTTAACAAGCTTTTAGATTCTTCTTCTTCAGTAACATGAGCTCCACATAACACTTTACTCACCCCATCACACGGTAAAAAAACAACAACAGAACATCTCAACGACATCAGAAAAATAGAGGAAAGAAATAATAAGAACCCTAATTTTAAATACATGAGATTGGGTTTAATTCAATTGACCTGGGATTAGAATGGATCATTTAAACAAATTTTTCATGCGTATCCCATTGACTGCAGAGAAGAAGCCGGATATGCTCTTTAAGAGAATGGTTTGTAACCGATTGTAGCATGATACTTAAATGAACATGCATATGGAAGAGAAGGAGATGAGTTTGTTCTTGAGCGATTAATGAGGAGTAATAGAATATTTAATAAGGAATAATGAATTTATTCGGTGGGGTTTTAAATGGATTGTAAACAACCATATGATCAAACCTAGAAATTTACACTGGGATGATAGGGAAATCACATTCGCTAGTTGTAAAGGCTGGAGTATAACCTGGCCGCTGGGTGAAACAAAAAACGCTCTTGTTTTATAAGCATAGATAGATAACTTCATGTGCCTCACTCCATCAACTAAAGTGATTTTCCCTATTTACCTATATGTCTTATTTGAATCAATCACCAGAACAAACAATGCACAATCAAAGTCATTCGGGTGACTTAACAAACCTCCCAGTCCAAGATATATTGAAAAGATGTATTATTTTTCACTCAAGACAATAGGAATCAACAAAAGGAGATTCAATCTTAAATTCCTCAAGATCAATAGGTCATAAGAATTCAGAAATCAACAAAAGGGCGATCCAATTTTAAATTCCTTATTGAAGCAGACAATCATTAATCGGCCTGCAATGGTTGTGGGGTTAAAAGAGAAATTTAAGGTTGAATCCACCTTTTGTTGATACCTTAATTCCTCTTTTAAGGGTGGAGGTTCAATGGATTTTTTGTTACCGTCATTGAAAACTTTATTTATTGTAACTATATCCCAAAATTAAGCTTTCTACTCTTGGGTTGTCTTCGGAAAAATACAATGTATCTTGATTAGAGAAAGCTAAAAGCCTACATAAAAAGGTTAAGCCTCCGCCGTTGGTCGGGGTGATACCTAGAATATATATAAAAGTACAATGGACAACACCCCAAGAAAACAAATCCTTGCAACATACACCACTTTATCATATACAAAAATGGAACCATAAAATCCCCAAATAAATAAAAAGTCCTAAACTATCCCCAATTTTCTGAAAATTATATAAAAATTCACTTAATCTAACGGGTCCAGATGTCTAACGGATTTTCAAGATTGGATCCGGGCCCAATCCATAATCCGTTGGATTTCAAAAACTATATCCATATCCAGTCCATTAGCCATCGATCCGAACATCCACTAACAAAAATACTGTTGGACCGGGTCGAATATGCGGATTTCGGCCCAAATACTCACCCCTAGTTGATTACGCCTTTGATATGACATAACAAGTGAAAAAAAACCAAGGTGACCATATTTAGCATACAAAAACTCCTCCCATATTATTCTTTATAAATAAAAATATTTGAAATAAAAACCCCATTTTCATTTATAATGTTTAAATTTAGTTTTTACCGCATTTTAAAATACCAATTACCCTTTCTTTATTTTTATCGAGTTCTTCTTCTTCTTTTTTTTTACTCCTCCTACTCTTCTTCTGCCTTCTCCTCCCCACCACCAGCAACAGTAGCTCCGCTGCTACCAAACCAGTGAGAAAAGATAGATCCGAAGCAACAACACCTCCGTCTCTTTCACCAACACCTTCGTCTTCTTCTCTTCTTCTTTCTTTTTATTTTACTTTTATGTTCACCAATAATAGCTTTGTCCCATATCCGCCACTAACAACACCTCCGTCTTCTCCACCAACACCACTAGTACCTCATTCTCTTTCTATGTCCAGATCAGCCACCAACAACACCTCCTCCTCCCCCATCGCTTCCTCCTCGTTATTTCCTCCCCACCACCACTACATGTCCAGATCCACCACCAACAACACCTCTTCCTCTTCCTTTTATCCTCTACAAACATCACCAACACCTCCTGATCATCATCGTCGAAAATCATCATCAAAAAATAATGATACATCATCATTGTCGAAATTAGGGTTTTTTGGTGGTGAAACGTCAGAAAAATGATGAAACCAAATTTGGTTTCATCAAATCTTACAAAAAATAAACAACGTTGAAACCATTGTTTGTGTTGGTGGAATATCTGAAAAATGATGAAACTTTTTTTGGTTTCATCATTTTTTTCATCTGAAATAAAATAAATGATGGAACCTTTTTTGGTTTCATCAAATTTTAGAAAAACTAAACAACGCTGAAACCAATTTTTGTGTTGGTGAAAACAATAAGTTTTATAGAAACCAAATTTGGTTTCATCATTTTTCTGCCTAATTTTTATCGTTGAAACCAATGTTTTAGTAATATGGTAAGTTTTTTTTATGGTGGTGTTGCTGGTTTGTGGTGGTGGTGTTGATGATAATGTTGGTCGGTGGTGGTGTTTTCCGGTTGATGGTAGTGGGATAATGTTGGTGTTGGTGGTGGTGATGGAAGTGGTGTTGGTTGTTGGTGGTGTTGGTTGGTGTTGGTTCTGGTTTTCGTTGTTGCTGGTGATGGTTGATGGTGGTGCTCGTTGGTGGTGGATCTGGTGGTTGTTAGTGGTGCTCATTGATGTTGGTTTTGGTGGTGAAAGTGGTGTTGGTTGTTGGTGTTGGCTGTGGTGTTGGTGGTGGTTGGTGGTGGTGGTGGATGTTGGTTCTAGTTTTCGTTTCTGTTGGTGGTGGTTGGTGGTGGTCGTTGGTGGTGGTGGTGGGTGATGGCGGTGCTGGTTGGTGGTGGTGGTTGGTGCTGCTGTTAGTTAGTGGATGATAGTGGTGGTGTTGCTGGATGATGGTGGTTGTTGTTGGTTGGTGGTGGTGAGGTTGTGCTCGTAGTGTTGGTGGTGAAAGAGAATAAAGATTAAGAGTGAGGTTAATTTTTACTTTTGTTGGGTTGAATTAATGTAAAGAATAATTTAAAAGTGGGGTTGATTTTTATTTTTGTTGAGTCGAATTAATATAAAGAATAGTTTAGACAAATTTATTCAAATGAGGTTTTTATTTCATTTTATTTTGACAGGAATTTTAGTAATAAGGGGTATAGGATAGTTGAGTTTTAACTAGGGTTCCACAGGAACCGACCGGAACCGAAGAACCGGACCGGAACCGTACCCCAAAAGAACCGAACCGATGGTACAAGGTACAGGGTACGGGTACAAAAAATGGGAACCGAGTACAACATGGTACAAGGTACAGGTACTACCCCTGTACCTGTACTCTGTACCTGTACCTCCTCATGATCTTTTACAAAGTTGATTACTATAACCTATTGCTCTTGATCTTTTATATGGTTATATACTAGATGATAACTCTACTGTTGAGGAAGGTAATGTGGTTTTTTCTTCTTCTTTTTTTATTTTCTTTATTAGTCATCAGTTCACTCTTTAACATAATATTCATTTCTTAATGGATGTTGCAGAGTTATTGGGTCCTATGCCAGCGCCAGAATCTTTTGATCCTTGAAGTTCATTAGATTCATTTCATCGAAATCTTTACTTTCTTGAATCTTATTATGAAACCCTTAAAACCTTTACATTCTAACTCTATGTTGGTTATTCTTCTTTTTTGTTTTATTTGATGGAAGTTAATACTGTATACATTTCGTAATGAGATTGGAATGATAACAACATTTAAACTTTCTATCTCTTTTACTTCAACAATTTACATTTATATTTAAATTTTAAATGCAAAAAAAAATAGGGTACAGGGTACGTACCCGGAACCGAACCCAGGATACAAGGTACAAGACAGGAATCGAACCCAAGGTACAGGGTACATGGTACATGGTACAGATACAAAATTTAAGAACCGACCATGGGGAGGTATAGATACAGGATTCCACCAAGAACCGAACCGAACCGACCTTTGTGCACCTCTAGTTTTAACCCACGGACTATTGATATTGATAGGAAGCATTAATTTCCCCTCGTCCAAAAAGGCAAAAGTTTACTGGGGGTTATTACGGTACCAGGCTTATTTTAGGTTAAAGTAAGAAATACACTTTTGCATAGATCTAACGGTTCAAAACATGACCCGCATAACAACTTATAGTTAAGTTGGTACGGTCGAACTCGGCATAACATTTTTCTATTTAAATATAACATGACAAAATAGGGTGAAGAACCGTAACATAACGAGAAGCCCAATGCCTCACCCCCCACCATTTACAAAGAAAATTTTAAGTCTGCAAAAAGAAAAAAAACGTTTATCTTCTTATTTATTCTCTCAACATCATCATGTTCAGATCTCTCATAACTGTTATCCCCGGTAATTAAGAAACAAAGGTACAGATCTTCTTCATTATGTTTCTGTGTTTTTTTTTTTTTCTAAACCCTAGTTACATACATTCAAAGAAATTACACGTTATCCATCGAAACCCTAGAATCATTATTTATTTTCTGTCTAATTTTTTTTCTTTCTCATTGTGTTATTTCCATCTATTACAATTCTCCTAAGTGCATATTTTACGGTATAGAGATTGTAAGGTAAAGGAGTAGTTTTGTTTAGATATATGCATTGTGTCACAGTATGATGTGTTCGCAAAGTTTTTTTTTTTTTTTTTGTTTTCTGTTTGATTTTTGTTGACATGCAGTTGAGTTATTTGTTTTGATAGTAGTAATTGTTTGTTTATAATTCTTTGGGTTACACTGTCAAGTTATTGGAATTAGTTTCCTTCGGGTGATTTTATTTAGTAGTGTTACCTAATCGTAAATACACGAATGAGAAAACTGATATCTATAGACAGGCAGGATTTGTTTTCCAATTCTGGGTCCCTGTTGTTTTAATGGGAATAGCTGCAGTAAAGGCAAGGTATATGTAACATTACTACTTCCAGGTGGACAATTGGACTGAGGGTTGATAATTCTAATTAGTAAAGTAACGTACTTGTTCACCTCGTTGAGTTACATTGCATGTAAGGCTTGTTTAGATAACATGCTTGTTCTCCTCTTTGAGTTACATAGCGGCTAACGCTTGCTTAGAATTTAGTTTTATTTTTGCATAGTCTCACGAGTATCACTGAGAAGCTTGCAAAGATTTAGAGAACAAGTTCATGCTCCGTGTTATGTAGAGGTTCTTGAGGAGGATGGTAAAGAGTTGGCAACACAATGTAGATGCTTTACTGTGCTTAGAGTTCTAATTTATTTTTATTGGTTTTGATTAGGACCTCTAGTCATTTTTTAAGTAATAACTAGGATAATTTAAAGCTAAACCACAGTGTACAAGTTTATATTACAGCCCTTAACAAGGTAGGGAAATTACCCCAAAAGTTCAACCTTTTTTCCCTCCCCTTTTAACAAACTTAGCAGCTAATACAGTAAACTGCCTAGGACCATATAAACTCTGTGCAACACCTTTGTTAACGCAGCCCTGCATCTCCAGAAGCAGGAGGAAATAGGACTATTCAAACTCTGTGCAACACCTTTGTTATCACTGATAGTCAGAATTTCTTTAACACTATCTCATCGGCCCATCTGATGTATGGTTTTCCAATTATCAGCTTGAATTAAATATCTGAAAAGTACATGAGTAGTGATGCTTCTTTGGGTGATGTCTTATATGTAATGTAATGTAATGTTAACCTGCTTGGAAGTTGGAAACTAGTATATCCTTGACCTGATGGGAAAAATAACATTTTTTTTTTCAGGATACATTATATTGAAATGCATACGCGAGTCTTCTGGTTTTAAGAACAAACAGTATATGCTATTAAACAATCTTAAAGAAGACTGTGTTGTGCGTTAGGGAATGAGAGAGGGTGCATTTTCAATTAAATTATGGCTCAGCAGTCGTCTCGTCTTCATCGCCTACTTACTCTGTTGGACAGTATCCTTTTTCTGTTCTTTTTGTTTCATATATTATTGTTTTCAGTTTCTATTAGCATCACTTGTTTTTAATATTTGACTTTCGTTACATGTCAAAACCACAAACGAGTGCAGTTTAAGCATTTCCGATTTTTTTTTATATTCTTTGCTCCTTGACCTAAGCATAGCCGGTTCAACTCAAGCTACAAGATTTGCAGCTGCTCGTCAAATTGGGGATGTTGCAAAATCACATCCCCAAGACTTGATCTCTCTCTTAAGAAAGGTTTGCTCCAATACATTTCAACTATGTTTTCTTACTCTTTTATTTTTCTTTTACTTGGTTTGAGTGTTCTTTGTTGGTTCTGAGCCGTATACTGCCTTGTGAGTCCATAGGTTTCTCAATATCTTCGTAGTAAGAATTGGGATACGAGGGTGGCTGCTGCTCGTGCTATTGGAGCTATTGCGGAAAATGTTAAGCACACATCTCTTACAGAGCTGTTCGGATTTGTTGAAGCTGAGATGTCAGTGGCTGGAATTTCTGGTAGCGTTGAAGATGTGGTGAAGGCGTGGCCAAATGTGCATCCTAAAGTTGTAGCAGGTCTATCTTTCAGAAGGTAATAAAAAACACCGTCTTTGGTTGAACAGTTCCTATGGGCGTTTATCTGTATACATGATCAGTTATTTATCAACTCTGGTGCCAACTCACTTTTGTGTTTCTAATCCTTACGTTAATTGAATTTTATACTTACTTTTGTTTGCTTTAGGTACTAATCAACTATTTTATGCTTACAGCTTTGACCTTAACAAGGTGTTGGGGTTTGGTGCTTTATTGGCTTCTGGGGGTCAGGTAAAGTTTGATTTGTTGGAATCTTGTATGACATTCCCTTGATAAAATAACTTGGTATTTATATTGGGTATTAACTCCTACAACTTTTGAAACTTTAAAAAATGTATTTATGTGCTTGGCATATTTTATGCATGTCGACGATGCAGTGTCCTTTACGAGTTATATCTATGAATAAAAGCAGATCATTTCGCAGCCCTTAGATATAGTAAAGACACATGCCAGACTGGAACTTGATTTGGCTACCACTTGAATCATGTCCTGTCATTTTCTGTTTTTCACCCGTGCACAGAGAAGAAGGCGTAGTTGTAACACGCCTCTCTCCTTTCTACCTGCTTATGTCCTCACGTGGAAATTGAGGACAATCCAAAATCGTGGTCAAGATAAAATGCAGTTACACGGTTTATTTGCTTTACTAGTGAGAACATTCTGCCTAATCTTTATAAATCCGTTAATCCAAATGTCCTATGAATGGTGATATTTGTTTTCATTGGTCGACACCATTTGGGTATTACAAATTTGTGGATTTACCTCTTTAGCTCTGTACTCATCGGTCACTTCTAGCATGCTTATGTGTTTACTTAAAAGTTTCTTGTTTAACTAACTTCTTATCATGTATTGTCCGTTGATGTACCTTTCGGTTCTTTTATATCTGCATATACTAAAATGCAGGTGGCCTTGGTTTATTCTGTCTAATTATGCTCTGATTGCTCTGTTGTGGTTCAGGAATATGACATTGCAAGTGACAATAACAAGAATCCTTTGGAGCGATTAGCTCGACAGAAACAGAATCTCCGTCGTCGCCTGGGTTAGCTCTGCACTAACTGTTTTTTCTTCATAATCTTATATGATTTTTTCCCGAGCGATAATTGGCTTGCTTGCTTTGGCACTAGGCAATTTTTATCTACTACTCAGAATTGTAGCACTATCAATTAGTGCGTGTCAACTACTTTTCATCCTTTTTGTAAACAATGTAGATTGGCCACAAATTATATGAAATGAATTTGTAGCGTTGAACCTGGAAATTGCACTGTTTGGATATAAACTGCTACCTGTGAGACCTTACTAGTAGTACTGCATTAGGTTATTCGACAAAAGAATGATCATTTAACCGTGTAGTATTTGTGAAATCCATAAAGGGAGATATCTGTTTCCTGTTATCTTTGCAAGAGAAGTGTACTCACTTTCATCAACCTGTACGACGTGCTTCAATTGCAGTGTTGCTGTCAATGAATCCATCTTAATGTCCATGTGTGGAACTGGTACAACTGTTGCGATGAATACCTAATATACACTAATCCCGATGGAAACTAACTTCCAGCATAGGGGCTACAAGCCTATAGTTACAAGCTAGGTCTGCCATTCTTCTCGTTGGTCTAGTAGTTGAAGTTTCCCAGTGACTCACATATCTTGTGTATACTCCTAATCCTGTTGGAATAGAACTGGTCGTTGTAGTTGTAGGTAACTGGTGTATTATGATTTGTTTTGTCCTATCGTCTACACGATTGTCGGGAACTTATTTACAATATACATTCCTGTCTCTTGTTTCTGGAGTTCTTTTCATGTTGCATGATTGTTTAGCTTAAAGGTCAGTAGCGTATGCATAAATTCCCGGTGTATTTTGATGGTTTTTTAAATTTTCCAATACTTAAGGTATAATAGTTCTCGTGAACAGGGTTGGATGTTTGTGAGCAGTTTATGGATGTGAACGATATGTTCAGAGATGAGGATCTCCTTGTGCAGAACTATGATTCCCACGAGAATGGGATGAGCCATAGATTTTATTATACTTCCCAATCTGGAAATCGGGTTCAGCAACTAGTTTCAAATATGGCCCCCAGTTTCTCTAAAAGGCCAAGTGCAAGGGAAAGGAATTTATTAAAACGGAAAGCAAAGATAAATGCAAAAGACCAAGCAAAAGGCTGGTCTGAGGATGGGGATTCTGAGGCAGCTCATTCTCAAAATCCAGTGACACCAAATATTACATGTACGGATCGATCAAGTGCTAATAAGGTAATTTGTCAGAGGACAGTCTCCATGCTTTCCTTAATTTGCATGAATACATTATGAATCTTGTTTGCTTCTTCTTCTTTGTTTTTTTCTTTAGCAACTGAGTCCCTGCTCTTCCTGTAGGACCAGTTGGTTCAACTAATAGAACGTTTCTATGTGTTTCACTCTTAATCTTTACAAGTGTAAGCTTGATTCAATACCATTTTTTATGATGCTAGAGGCCGAGTTATGTAGGGCACCATTATGTTGAATGCGAGTGATCAATAAAATGCAGAAAATTTATTTGTGTACATGGTGTCATTCATATTCTGGTTTTGATATACTTTCGAAACTCTTGCATAATTGCTGGTTTCAGCATCCATGGTGACTGGTGAGTGACAATTGTATTTTGAAATATAATATAATATCCCTGGGATTGCTAAAACACAGCATATTATATTTTCTTAGGGTTGTTTACAAAATTCCGGGGGGTTCAAAAATGCATGTGGAACAACACCTGTATTTTGAATATTAGTATACACACCATTATTGTAGTCATGATTCACGGACAATGCTGCGCATCGCTGTTACTGCAAGTTTTTATTCTCTTAGCACTACAATTTTCTTCCCGTTCCTACTTACAACATTTAAAGACCTATTGGCATAAGCTGGACAACATTATAAAAGATTTTTCTTTATAGGTACCTATAGAAGATGTATTAGATGATGGTAGCGTTGAGTGTGATGGAGATGGGAGGTGGCTGTTCCAGAACTTTATGGAGCAACTCATCCTTGATTTGTTCGATCCCAGTAAGCATCTTGTATGTTTTACCTCGAGCAACCTTTCATTAGTTTACTTAAAACGGAAGTTCCTCTGACATCTTTCTGTTGTTGCTAATTTCAGATTGGGAGATAAGACACGGAAGTATGATGGCCCTCAGAGAAATTTTGACTCAGCAAGGTGGTTCTGCTGGAGTTTTTATGCCAGACCCTACCTTGGAAAGTTTTGATATAAAAGAAATTGAAGATACCAGTAGTGTGATGTTGAAGAGAGAGAGGGAAATTGATATGAATGTAGAAGTTGCAGCTGAACCTGAGCCAGACATGAAAAGACACAAGTCTGAAGGTGTGTTGTGTCAGTCAATATGTGCATCAGTTTCCACAGGCATGGAGGATAACGCTGGTGGATGTATAAAGACTGAAAATGATGGTTGGAGTTCAGTTCTTGCACCCTTTAATGGAGGAATTAGCACTGAAACTGTTAAAATAGAGTATGTGGGCTCCCAGTTCCAATGTATGGAAGCCAGCCGTATGGTAGAACAGAGCAGTCATGATGATAAGAGCTTGGCACCGGATGTGGACATACTAAGTAATCTGTCTGAGAAATGCAAATTGGTGAAATTGGTGAAACTGACTAGGCATTCATGGATTAAGAATTGGGAGGTTCTTCAAGATTGTGCCATACGTTTCCTGTGTGTGTTATCGTTAGATAGGTATGTTAATCGGCTTCTGGTTAGAACTTTACTAGAATTCTGTCATTTTCTCAGATCTTTTGTGGTATCTTAAACAAGGACATGAATCTGTTTGGAGATTTTATTGGGGTTTACATCGGCTTAACTGTTTTTTTTGCATGCATCTCTGTTTGCAAGTATATGCTTTAGATCATATCTTCTGATTATTTTTGCGATAGAACTTATTTCTTTTGGCATTGTGCAGGTTTGGAGATTATGTTTCTGACCAGGTTGTTGCACCTGTGCGGGAAACTTGTGCACAAGCACTAGGGGCTGTGCTCAAGTACATGCATCCTTCACTAGTTCATGAAACACTAAATATTTTGCTCCAAATGCAGGTAACTGTTACACATGGACATTTTTTGACGTTCTTCTTTGGTAGACTGGATTTGGAGATTTAGAGCAACACTTTTTTTCCCCTTACTATTCCACTCTGAAATCAGTTCTCTCTCCTATTATTTCAGCGCAGGCCAGAATGGGAAATTCGCCATGGGAGCCTCCTAGGTATCAAGTATTTGGTTGCTGTTCGTCGGGTAAGCTTCTCTACTTTATCTACGTAAAAAGAGAGATGAGAGGGTATATCCATGTGTTTTTGCAATTTTGCATGCCACATACATGAAGTTCAAACAGGGAAGTTTTTGAGATTGTTTTACATGTTTCACCTGGATGTGCTGCCTTTCTAATTGAATTGCCTATTCTCTTTGGTTCCGTCCAATGAAGGTCAGATTTTTCAATGCTGTCACTGTTATGATAAAAATCATAGATGATTAGTACATTAGTTTAAGTAAATGATCTTTGTTAGACTAGTGCCCACTTTCTTGTGGTGGGTTCAGAGCATTAGGCATAGTTTTGATGTGAAGGTCCAGAGAATGTTGTCACTTTGTAGTCTGTAGGAATGTGTTAAAGATGTCTCAACTTACCCAAATTCGCGAGTCAGTTGAGTGATACTTTCATTCAATTGGTAGTTTAGGATGTAGATGAGTTCTCCTTGGGGGGTTACGGAAGTTACCTTGCAATTTGGATTTTTCTGCTGCTAAGCAAATAGTTTGGCATATAGTCATTGGTTCATGGGATTATGTATTGCCAACTTTTATGCATTTCAGTTACCACTAGTATATCCAGGCACTAGTTTTGTTTGCATTACTAGTGGTACTCTTACTATAGTGACGCATTCCGATTGTATTTAACTAAATCACATTTTGAGTGTCCTGCATTATGGGCTCCCTTTTCTCTAACTTTGTGCATCTTTTTGAACCTTCTTATTCTGCCAGGAAATGCTTCAAGATTTACTTGGCTATGTCCTGCCTGCATGTAGAGCTGGTCTCGAAGATCCAGATGATGATGTTAGAGCAGTTGCAGCTGAGGCTTTGATACCAACTGCAGCTTCTATTGTTAGTCAGAATGGTGAAACACTGCATTCTATTGTTATGCTACTGTGGGATATTTTGCTTGATCTGGATGACCTAAGCCCATCAACTAGCAGGTGGTTTTTCATTTTTGTTATTAGCTGTTCTTCTTTTATCTCCAATTTTTTTTTCCTTAGCGCATTTCTCGTGATTTTCTTCTTTCTTTCTTAAAGTTCAGTTTTCATTAAAGATCAAACAGTTCCAGTACTCTGGCTTATCAGCCATTACAACATCAAAGAAGCAAGATTCTATGAATGGTTAATACAACCTATTTTGCGAATATCTCGCTTTTCTAGTTTAATACATTGTGGACAAGTTGTATCCTTTCTCTTACTTTTTAGAGGAGCCTAAGTTTGATGCAGAAACTCTTCAACACTGGCTTTGTGCAGTGTCATGAATCTGCTGGCAGAAATCTATTCACAAGAAGAAATGATTCCACAGATGAAAGAGAAACAGGCATTTGATCTCAATGAGGTAGTTCAGGTTGATGATCAGGGAGAAGGAATTAAGTTTGAGGAGAACCCATACATGTTGTCAACTTTGGCACCTCGATTATGGCCTTTTATGAGGCATAATATTACTTCAGTCCGTTATTCAGCTATACGCACTTTGGTAATTAAGTCCCACATGTCTTTTTCGCCCTTATATTTGTTTTACTCAGGCTTGTATACCTGTTCCTCTTTTTCTTATATATATATATACCTAATTATCACCTGTATATATCTTTTAAGTTTTAACACAAACCACCTTAAGTCCAGGGTAATCTAATTAAATAGGTAAAGAATTGTCTTTCAGGAGCGATTGCTGGAAGCTGGATGTAGACAAAACTCATCTGAGGCCATAGATCATTCTTGCTGGCCTTCATTTATATTAGGTGATACCCTCAGGATTGTGTTTCAGAACCTGCTTTTGGAATCAAACGAGGATATTCTAAAATGTTCCGAGAGAGTCTGGAGGCTCCTGCTTCAGGTTTTGTTTGATACCTGTGTGTACTTCTGACGAGCATTATTGTTTCAAATCTCACATTCTTGGTTCATTTCAGTGTCCAGAAGAGGATTTGGAAACATCTGCAAGGTCATACTTTTCCTTTTGGATCGAGCTTGCAACAACTTCATATGGATCTCCTCTGGATGCTACAAAAATGTTTATGCCAGTAGCCCTTCCTCGGAAAAGTCATTTTAGAGCTGCCGCCAAAATGAGAGCTGTAAAGCTAGAAAATGAATGCAGCACAAACTTTGGATCTGAATCCTCACAGCGAACTACTTCATTTGAGAGAAATGGAGTGGTTTCTACCACTTTGCCTAGGATAATTGTCGGTGCAGATGGCGAGAAGTCAGTCACTCGTACACGTGTAGTTACTGCAACAGCGCTGGGGGTTTTAGCATCGAAATTGTGTGAGTCATCTTGGCAGTTTGCGGTTGATGCTTTATGGAAGGACCTGACATCTTTATCAGGGGTCCGGAGACAGGTAGCTACTTACGTATAGCCCGGGTTTTGACCCTATCATTGTTCTTGGCATTATTGGCATACTAACACTAACACTCACATGTCTAGGTGGCTTCCATGATTCTTGTATCTTGGTTCAAAGAGTTCCAAAGTAAGGACCTTACGAGAAAGCCCGGAACTATGCCAAGCTCTGTAGATCAGATTAGGAAATGGCTATTGGATATATTAGCGTGCTCTGAACCTGCTTTGCCAACCAAAGATTCTCTTCTTCCTTATGCCGAGCTTTCTAGAACTTATTTGAAGATGCGTAATGAGGCCAGCTTGTTGTTACGTGCAGTTGAGGTGTCTGGGATGTTACAGAGTGTAATACCAGCCACTACTAAATTAGACCTGGATACCTTAAGTATAGATGATGCAATTAATCTGGCATCTAGAGTGATACCTCCTAGTACCTTGCCATCTGGGGAAGCAACTACTGAGAGAGACATTCTCAATGATTTAGAGTCAACGAAGCAGCGGTTATTGACAACTTCAAGCTATTTAACTTGTGTTCAGGTCTGCTCTTTATCCTCAAATTTGATTTGTGCTTCGAACCGTCAGTTTGTGCTTGCTGAAATGCTATTATGATTCATTTGATAGGAAGTACACAGTTTTATCTTCACTCTTCTTTGTAATTTTCGTGCAGAACAATTTGCATGTTACTGTGCTAAGCCTAGTTGCAGCGGCTGCTGTTTGGATTTCCGACCTGCCTGACAGACTTACACCCATTATTTTACCCCTTATGGCTTCTATAAGAAAAGAGCAGGTACAGTTTAGGGAATTTATATTAATGCTAAGTTAATATATCTTGCAAGAGTAGATATTAGAGCAATGCACTACTATTATATTTTTGGAGAATACTATATTTTTTCTGACTTCATCCGTGAATTTGGTTTATTAAGGAGGAAATACTGCAACAGAAGGCTGCTGAAGCTTTAGCTGAGCTGATTTCTTGCTGTATAACGAGAAAGGTGAAAGCAAATGATAAGTTAATTAAAAACCTTTGTAGTATGACATGCACGGATCCTTGTGAAACTCCTCAAGCTGCAACCATGAAATCCGTGGAGACCATTGAGGATCAAGACTTGTTAGTTTTTGGAAAGGGAGTTAATCAAAAGACAAAGGTTCATTTGTTAGCTGGTACCGAGGACCGGTCGAGACTTGAGGGCTTCATAAGCAGACGTGGGTCAGAGCTTGCGCTAAAGCATTTGTGCGAGAAGTTTGGGGCAGCTTTATTCAGTAAACTTCCTAAGTTATGGGATTGCCTAACTGAGGTTCTCAAGCCTGAGATCACCGAAGGGCAATTGTTTGGAGATGATCAGCTTGGGACACTGATAAAAGATGAAACCCTGCAGCTCTTGATAAATAACATTCAGGTTGGTTGTTTCCTCAATCTCTTTATGTTCTTTTCTTTCTTCATGGAAATGTTGTCCCATAAGTAGTTTCTTATGACTGACTTAGCTCTTGATAAATAACATTCAGGTTGGTTGTTCCTCAATCTCTTAATGTTCTTTTCTTTCTTCGTGGAAATGTTGTCCCCTAAGTAGTTTTGACATTTTTTTAATCTCTATTTTTCTAATGTTTCAACATCTTTCTTTAATTTATACAAGTAATTAGATGTAAAGTCTTCATCTGCATGATAGATGTAAACTGTCTACTACGGATGCTAAATACCTAATGGGAGTGCCATTTCATATTAGAGTTTGTTAAATGTTTTTAGGAGAAAATCAGCTGCTACATCTGTAGTTAAGTACGTAATTCACGGTACAAGAGGCTTCATATGTGCAATAATACTTGTAAACTGACTAATCTTATAGAGAAGTTCAGCCTCCCTCAAACTCTTGTCAACTCCGATAGATACCTTAGTATAAGACATTCATACAGTGGGTTGCATATCTGAGAAATCTTTATATACGAGCGATTCCATGACTACATCTCTTAACTTCATTTATCAGGAAGTCCTTGTCTGTAGTTTTTTCTAGGTCTCATGTTCAAGGGTTTCTCTTTGCAGGTGGTTCGTTCCATTTCTCCTTTGGTGGACGAGGCATTAAAGCCTGAGTTGCTTAGACTTCTTCCATGCCTTCTTCTGTGTGTTTGCCATTCCAATGTTGCTGTGAGATTAGCTGCGTCTAGGTGTATAACGTCAATGGCTAAGTGCATGACAGGAAATGTCATGGTAGCTGTCATTGAGAAAGCTATACCTATGTTGGGGAATGTATCATCCGTCAATGCTAGAAGGGGTGCTGCAATGCTACTACGTTTGCTTGTTAATGGATTGGGAGCGGAGCTGGTTCCCTATTCTCCTTTACTTGTAGTTCCTCTTCTGCGTTGTATGGGTGACTGTGATCATGCTGTAAGACAAAGTGTCATACGTAGTTTTGCTGCTCTTGTACCTCTTCTTCCGTTAGCTAGGGGTCTCCCTCCACCGAGTGGACTGAGCGAAGTTGTGTCTGGAAATACAGAAGATGCCATGTTTCTAGAACAATTACTTGACAAGTCCCACATTGATGATTACAAGCTCTCTACTGAACTGAAAGTCACATTAAGGAGGTAACTTTGCTGCTATGTTTCTAGTGGGCCCTAACTGATATTTTATGCGTTTGCTGTGCCTTGGCATTTCTTTTTTTTTGGTTATCAGTCAATCTATAACTGCTCAGTGTTATTCCGTGTACAACGTACGAGCTAGGGTTGGTTGGTACTCACTTGGGTTTTGTTCTTTAAGCATGTACTTTAGCTCTATTGATCTGGGTGAACTGGGATTGCAAGTAGTTGGCATATGACTGATAGGATATGTGTCATCTGTCTTTTTGGTTATAAAAGTAAACTCTGCTTATTTCTTCAATGCTGAATCATTTTTCATAATTTCTTATGAAAACATAATTCTTTCTTTCTTCTTCTAGGTATCAGCAAGAGGGCATAAACTGGTTAGCTTTTTTAAGACGCTTTAAGCTTCACGGAATCTTATGTGATGATATGGGGTTGGGTAAAACACTCCAGGCTTCAGCAATTGTCGCATCTGACATCGCCGAGCGTCGTGCTTCCCGTAGTGTCCAGGACCCTCTATCTTTAATTATCTGTCCATCTACATTGGTTGGACATTGGGCGTATGAAATAGAGAAATTCATTGACCCTACCGTTATAAAAACTCTTCAATATGCTGGATCTATTCAGGAGCGTAGTTCTCTTCGAAGTCATTTTGAAAAGCATAATGTCATAATAACATCATATGATGTGGTCCGCAAGGATATTGAACATCTTGACCAAGTTATTTGGAATTACTGTATCTTAGATGAAGGACATATCATCAAGAACTCGAAGTCAAAAATTACTGGAGCAGTAAAACAATTGAAAGCTGAGCACCGTCTTATTCTGAGCGGAACACCTATACAGGTTTGTTATTAGCTACAAGTTACCTGTGAAGTTTAGTGTAGCAAACTAAGTTTGTAATGCTTTCTTCTTGCTATAATGACTCCTTGTTATACTTTTATATGTTGCAGAACAATGTCTTGGAGCTGTGGTCGCTTTTTGATTTTCTTATGCCAGGATTTCTCGGAACAGAGCGACAAGTGCGTTTCAGTTTTTAGTATAGCATAATTTTCTCTCTATCATGTGTGGTGAATGCTCATGTCCTTGTTTACATAGTTTGACAGGCTGAAAACGGAGCATAGAGAAAAAAGAGCTAGATGAAAAAATTGTTCATATTGTATCATGCACATTGAACATAGTCTAAATGAAGTACCATTCTTTTAGCTGTAAATTAGTCGTAGGACAATGCACATTGGCGCGTAGGTAATATGGTGTGGTCTTGTGGAAGTATGGACTAATGTGGTCTTTCTTGCAATTTTTTATCTGTATAGAAATTTTAAATGTGCGATACTAGTTAGTTGAAGGTAACATCCATTAATGTAATGTTCTTTGTGATTTCATAGGGGTTCTGGATGATGTTATACATCGTCTGAGTTTAATCTGTATGTGCAGAATCCAAGTTTTATGTATGATGTATCTGGCTTGGACTTGCTTGTATCTGATTTAGCAAATAGATGTTGTAGCTTTATATTTTCTCTCTTTTGTCATTTTCTGTTACAACAACTGAACTTGGTACATCTCTGCAGTTCCAAGCCTCCTACGGCAAGCCTCTGCTTGCTGCTAAGGATGCCAAATGTTCTGCCAAGGATGCCGAAGCAGGGGTTCTTGCAATGGAAGCACTGCACAAGCAGGTATTTTTTTCTAAGTATTTTAGAACTCTTTGTGAAGAATTTAACATATTTATATATTATTCTAAAGAAGTTTTTTTAACCCTTTAGGTGATGCCCTTCCTTCTTCGTCGAACAAAAGATCAGGTTTTGTCTGATTTACCAGCGAAAATTATTCAGGATAGATATTGTGATTTGAGCCCTGTTCAGTTAAAACTTTACGAGCAGTTCTCTGGCTCAGATGTGAGAAAAAACATCTCAAGTCTAGTAAAAGTAAATGGGTCAGCTGAAGTGGCAGAGGAACATAGTCCTTCACCAAAAGCGTCTTCACATGTATTCCAGGTACTGTTCCAAGTCACTCTCTGATGTTCCATTCCTCTTGAATATCTATTATCATACTGAAGTGCATCTTTTCCCCTTCTATGATAGGCACTTCAATACCTTCTAAAGCTCTGTAGTCATCCATTGCTTGTGCTTGGTGAAAGGCTACCGGAATCCGTCTTGAGCCTTCTGTCGAAACTTATTCCTGGCAGTAGTGATGTTATTTCGGATCTTC
Source organism: Papaver californicum (assembly GCA_023531435.1). Taxonomy (NCBI): domain Eukaryota; kingdom Viridiplantae; phylum Streptophyta; class Magnoliopsida; order Ranunculales; family Papaveraceae; genus Papaver; species Papaver californicum. The sequence continues at coordinate 951,241 of JAJJMC010021751.1, read as the reverse complement.
ATGATTTACACCACTCTCCCAAATTAGTTGCCCTCAAGGAAATACTTGAAGAGTGTGGTGTAGGGGTGGGTGCTTCAAGTTCTGAAGATGTCCTTGCTGTTGGACAGCACAGAGTTCTGATATTTGCACAACACAAGGTAGAGTGTATTAACATTGATTTTCCTTTTTTTTGTACCCTTCTGTTTGTTTGAGTTCTCATGCAGCACCAAATAGTAACCATACTTCATATCTCTTGCAGGCATTACTGGATATCATCGAAAGAGATTTGTTTCAAACTCATATGAAGAGGTGGACCTCACATGCTTAATTTTTTTTTCTGTTTCTTACTCTGATGCAGTGCAATAGCGTGTCGGAAATGGTCTTTTTGTAGATTTATATGTTGCTATATATTTCTTTGTGATACATTTTTCAATCGTCCCAGATGTCTGACATCCCAGTTCTCACTTGAAAACAGTGTCACTTACTCGAGATTGGATGGCTCTGTTGAACCAGAAAAGCGTTTCGAAATTGTAAAGGCCTTCAACTCAGACCCTACAATTGATGTGCTCCTGCTTACAACACATGGTAAGATTTTGATTATAATTTGAATAATTAATATTTTACCTGAACTATCTTGGTTAGTTTATTGTGTTTGCTGATGAGTCAAAATTCTGTAGTTGGTGGGCTTGGTTTAAACTTGACAGCAGCTGACACCCTTGTTTTCATGGAACACGATTGGAATCCAATGAGGGATCACCAGGTACCCTACATTTGTGTTCATCTTCCTACTCATCCAAGTACCCTGCCAGTGCTGCCACCATTTTCATTTACAATATGGTTCTTGCTTTTGCAGATTTTCTTTAATCTTTTATTTTCCACCAATTTGACCTGTTCTATTTCGTGACGACTGCAAATTACTGGATTCTACATTATGTTTCTTTGGTTCAGAGTCATCAATATCATATCTCCTAGGTTAAAAAAATATGTGTTACATACATCTCCATGTCCATCCAAGTAGAGGTTTTTGGTTTCAGCTTGTTGCACTGCGATAATTTACTTTCCGTATTCATTATGATGCAATTTCAGGCAATGGACAGAGCCCATAGGTTAGGTCAGCGCAGAGTTGTGAATGTTCATCGCCTCATCATGCGTGGAACCTTGGAAGAGAAAGTGATGAGTCTTCAAAGGTTCAAAGTGTCTGTTGCTAATGCAGTCATTAATGCAGAAAATACCAGCATGAAAACAATGAATACTGACCAGTTGCTTGATCTATTTACATCTGCTCAGCCTGGCAAAAAGGTATTCTTGTTGAACATCTCGTTGAAATTATTGAAGGTGAAAATAATACCAGTTTCAAGTATTTGGGTAAGCTATAACAATTTGGTATTTGTTCTTATTCTGCACAGACTAACACTGCTGTTACAAAGAATTCTGATGCCGCTTTCGAGGGAGAAGCAAAATCTGCTGGTGTTGGAAAGGGTTTAAAGGCGATCCTCGGCGGATTAGAGGAGCTGTGGGATCAATCCCAGTATACAGAGGAGTACAACCTCAGTCAGTTCTTAGCAAAGCTCAACAGCTAATTGAATTATAAGCAGAGTTGTACAAAGTGTATAGTTTCACAGAGAAGTCTGTTGGGCTCAAGATTTTGACGTTTTGCTGTAATTCATTTATTTTTTCCCTTCTTCTCTGTATATGTTTGCACTCTGACTAGGTTAACTGAAGAGGCCAGGAGGCAGCTAGTAAAGGTCTGAGTTTTTTGGCACAATTCAAAGGGTTTGCTAATATGTTAATTTAGAACTGCCATTGGGGGGAAAAGAAACTGTATATTTTCGAGTTATTGTATATATTGCCTCGAGCTTCAATTTATTTTTGTTGCTCCTGCTTGTATGGTGTTTCCTCTTCGCTTCACTGCTGGTACAGATCCTTTTAATCCTGTTATAAATAGTGCTGTTTCCTGAAAACCGAAACGGACAGTTGAATCATGTTTGTATCTGCAGAGTTGGTCAAGCATTCCAATAGCTCCCTCTTCTGATAAAAGTGGATGTTGCTTCGTCGGTTACAGAAGCTGACCGCCCCTAGCTAAAGGCTTCTTCGTGTAAAATCGAAGTTTGATCTAACGAAGTTAATTCAAGAAACTCATAAGAGAAGAAGTTTCAAAGGACTGATTCAAGACCCCTAGGTAGTGAAGCTAAGAGCAGCTCTTGTGCTTCTGGTAATTTAATTCACTGCGACCAGGGTAGTTAGGAGAGGATTCTCCCTCCCACTTTGTTGGTTTTGAATCAGCAATGATCGTTTATTTCTGAACTTTCCATGAAGAATGCTACATCCTTCTCATCTAAGAGTTAAAGAATATCCATTTTCTGACAATAAGATCCTTTATATAGTTTTATGGTTGAACAATGATATAATCAGAAGAGTTCTCGTTTGGGCGACTTGGAAGGGGCTAGAAATATATGGGTGCTTGACAGAGTTGATATCTCTATTGAGTAGGTACCTAAAGGATCCTCTTAACTAATATTAACAGTTTAAATACTGGCCTTGATTTTTGATATTAGAGACAGAAGAATAAGATGAAAGAATTTACACAAATGTTCTTCAAAGGCAAATACAACAATCAAATTAAAGTTTTCAATTATAAAAATGACGAATCCGTAGATTACAAAATTCGTCCACCATTTCAGATCTGTCTCTGCCCTTGGTTACAGACGTATTATCTACAGTTTTTCAGGATACTGACAGCTCATTCCCTTACCCCCCAACAAACTAGTCAACGTGCATCAAATTGGAGCTTTTCTTCTGATAAAGATTGGGGTGGGTGAAGCCTCTGTTAGCCAGGAAGGCTCAATTGTCATGACATTGCACATGTAGTGCCGATCAGTCAAGACAAGAGAATGATAGACTACCCATTTCGGATTCACTCTGCCAAAGTTAAGAAGAAGTTACTTCTCACATAAGTGTGTCTAAGTAATAGAGAAGGATTAAACTACGATGAGCGTGGATTAAATTACTTGTCTTTAAAGATGTAACAAGATAATTCCAAAGTGCAAAAAATTTACAACCAAAAGGAACAGCAGCAAATTTTTTGACACTGAAGTGTTTACCCCTTGTTTGATCTTATGTATAGTCTTGCTTTACCAGTTGGTAGTGTTGAATTTAATAAATGAAACAGTGCATGATAGAAAAACTAACTTTAATCGAATGCCACATGGAGCGTGATGAGACTAAGTATTATGGCGGGGTAACAGAATTTTCTCACCTGAATAGTACCGATGAAGGATGGATATGTACTTCTTGTGAATTCCTAACAGTCTTATATACTCCACCCTGAGGACAAAATAGCCCCTACATATCAGAAAATTACTAAATAACACTAGCTTCAGCATTCAAAAAGGAAACAAAGACTGATGGAGCAATAAAAATTGATGCTACTATGTTTTTCCGCCAACTAATGTCAAAACGGCTATAGGAGGAAAGAGGCTATCTAGGCAAGAGGCATTCTAGTTACGAGAGATGCCTTGATTGCATTTGCACATGATGCAAAATTTGTGAAGATCAAGATAGTCAATACAGAGTTACTTACTTCCAAACGACATGTGTTGGTGAAAAAACCAGCAGTAACTGCCTTTCTGAATACCTGCAATAGGTGTAAAATATTTTAGATCGCAATTTAAGCACAAAGCTGGAGAAGATGTGAATCACTCAAGACATAGGCACTGATTATAGTCAAAGAATATAAAGATAAGCAGACGCAAACTTTTTATCTCGTTGGACAAACGACTAGAACAGCCTGATCCTCATAGCTTGACTAAGTGGTAGAGCCATCCATAACACTATCAATATCAATCACATGTAGCTGGAAAATGACATTGGTAATGGGTAAACAAATTAAACCCATAAATTTGCAACCCCTTGGTAAATAATCCAAAGGAAATTCGAGGTTTCCTTCATATTTGTTTCTCAGCTTGGTATTCGCAATATTTGACACCCAGAGACATTTCTGTTTCTTTAGGTTGTTTTTTTTTGGTTTACTGATTGCAGATCTATATATTAAAAAAGGTCAATGACAAACCTCTGTATTTTTTCCGCTTGACTTTAAGGCTAACCGAGCCGATGCGCAATTCTAGTCAGTTGTCCCCTAGTTTCAACAACCTTTTTCTGCACACAAGTTCCAGTTATTGTTAGTACTGATAGCACCTGAAAGAACTGAATCAGATTCAGATAATAACACACGTACAGTTTTCTAATGCTGGGAAGAAAAGATACCCACCATCGCCTGATAATTAATGAAGTTCTTATGACACCATTGTGGAGATTTACCAGATTGCAGGAATGCTTTATACACGTTCAGGTATGTTACATGACCCCCCTGCATCTCGAAGTAAAAGCAATGGAATGCATATAAGTAAATGAAAAGCAAAAAATAATTGTTGAACCATCAGTTCAACACTAGAAAATTAGGTGGCGAACAGATCTTTAGCCTCCCAGCTACGGACATAAATGATTGACTTTCATGTAGCAAGTATTTTAAGCGTTTAACCCTTAATTGGTATGTTAGAAAATCATGTTTCAAAACAAGTGGTACAGACGCAAGAAAATCTGGCCATTACCACCAACGAATAAATCTAGGTCTGTGTACTCCCGCCCTAAAGTTACACCGATAAAGTAGAAAGGATCACATTAAGCTTCTGGATTAATACACCCATTGGGTTCGAAATCACAAACCTCTGCCGTAGCGAATCACAGTTTAGCTTCATCCAACTCTTTTTGTGATCCTCTAACAGAAACCCAAATAGACTGTAAGAAGGCACAAGATATCAACACTACTGCAGTGCAAATAAAGATTGAGCAGTTTTCTATGCAATACCAACATCCAGGATTAAGTAGTAATATGATTTACACCATTAGTATGACATAGATAAAGGAAGGTCCAGTTATGAATTCACCTGGATGGAGAGTACTGCTGCTACTGTTATAACCTCCTCAGAACAGCCTAAAAGGTGCCCAGATAAGATCATCTTCGATACAGTAGGGTCCTACAACAAATAGGTCACAATTATTCCTGGATAACTACAAACATATGTGAAGGTATTAATAACCAATTAGATCTACTACAGACTAAGATAACAGTAAAAAATAAGGATGTAACTGCAGGAGTATCAGCTCTAACTGAATGTTGTAATATGTAACAGGGTGCTGAATCTGCTGATAACCCAACAAGGCAACAAAAGACACTAGATGAGAACTGACATACCAGTGGAATCTCAGCAGCTTGGAATCCAACCGGGGAAGTAAGTTTCGCATCATCATCGATAACTCCAAGTAAATAAAGAACTTCAAGTGCTCTAACCATTGCCTCTGGTGCTGGAGGTGCAGGCCAATCAAAACCTAAGATATTGTCTATACCCAAGGCCTTCAACTGTAAATTGACATGGCAATCAGCATTGTAGATATTAAAACCAAGGAAGTCAATTAGTACATGGAGAACATAGAGAAAATTCCAAGAGTAAGACAGTATATCACAATATGTAGCAAAAACAATAAACCGTTAGTAAGAATGCTTTTAAGCTGCAACAAGATCACATACTTGAATTATAGAGGAGGCGAGGTTGGATCTCTGCATTTCTGGGATCCCATGAGCAGACATTTCCTTATTAAAGAACTCTTCAGTATATAGCCTGGGACCAGGAAATCTAAGGCTGAGTTGATTACAAAATGCACAATTGAAGGTAAAATGCATGTATGCAAAAAAGATTTGCATATTATCTTTCTTCTTCTCTGTTTGCTTCACATAAGTTAGCATTTAGACAAAATGGAAGATAATTATTTAGCACTCTCAAGACAAAGAAAAACAGCACAAGAATATGAGCAAGAAAGGAACCCCTAGTTTTATCTCACAATGCCATTCTTTGCATTTTAAATACCTGTAACACTTCCCTGGTCGTACTCTTCCAGCTCTCCCAGCTCTTTGTCTAGCAGATGCCTTGGATATAGGTGCGACCACCAAATTTTCTATATCTGAAATCTATACAAAACAGGAAACACGCAAATCTTGAATCTAACAAGTAAATATCCCTCCAAAAAATACAAAAGAAACTTGGGAACAAAAGATACCGGATTTTAGAAACGCTGTTTTGAAAATCCACTATCCACAACACAGACAACACCCTGCATAATTTGATGCGAACATCAATAAGCAATTACAAGCATTGCATGGAACATATATATATATATATATATATATATATATATATATATATATATATATAT
>JAJJMC010021751.1:928998-944985 GCA_023531435.1 Papaver californicum | reverse complement strand
TATATATATATATATATATATATATATATATATATATATATATATATGTTAGTGATGTTTTAAAGAAAAGAAGTCACCTCCAAGGTCAATGATGTTTCTGCAATATTAGTAGATATTATTACTTTCCTCTTGCTTCTAGGTGTAGGGGAAAAGATAAGTTCCTACAGGAAAACCAAATGCAGTGAGATCATTCTACAAGCTAAATATATAGGAGCACCATTACTGCACAAGAGCTACAATATACAACGGACACACACCTGATCTGCACGTGAAAGCCCTGAGTACAAAGGCAACACCAGTAGACCTGAAAAAGATGGTGTAATTACTCAGGATTGATGTGGTTGAACAACAGAGAGGGTTATTGGTAACACATACACTAAGTCTAAATATTATGTGACCGAAGAACTTCTACATCAAATCAGCACGTACTTCATAGGTATAATTTTTCTATCTGAAAAGTTTTTTTTGTTTTATTCCACCCCTAATAATCTCCGTCCCTTCAATAATAAGGATGTTCGTTATTACTGTAGTCTACAAATGATGGGACAAGTGTCATACACATGCTTGAACTACTTAGCTTATTCAGATAAAAGTTGAAAGTAGTGGCTAGGTGCTCGGTCATTATGGGTAATGTGAGTGACCTTTTTCCTGATGTTTATCATCATTAACGGATATATGGAACAAAAACTGACTTGTACAAAATGGTTTCTAAATTCATATCTAGATTCAGTTCCCCTTATATTCTCCCAGTAGTACCTCGTGGAGATTCCATCACTTATCATCAGAGGAACTTGTTTTCATCAGTATAAGAAATAATACAGGAAAATTATAAATGACAATTCTATGCTACCAGAAGATCGCCTTGTGTTATCCTCTGTAAGTAGTTGAACAGCTGCATCAATATCATCTTGACCAGTAAGGAACACCAAAACATCGCCTGGAGGTTCCTATAAAACAAATATAAAGTGAAGAAGCAAATACTGGATGATAAGGAGTCAAAGGGACAAAAGCATGCAACATTTACAGTATTAAGTAGCGGATTTGTGTTTGTAAGTCATAGACAGATGAATGATCATGTTCTAGAAAGTTGCTATAATACATTATTATGCCTGCTGAAATGGAGCCATAGTGACATGCTATATCTATTCATTACTTCAATAGACAAGTGAGAAGTGAAAGACTTTGGTATGTAACAGATCGATGAAGTGCAGACAAACAACAAATAGATGGATGACATGTTTTTAGACATATTTAAGAGACACTACTCTTCTGGTACTAGAACAGAACACAGCGCTCATGTAAACATATTCATAACGTTCTAAACTTTGAACCATAAACTGCAGAGTACCTGATCATAAATGGCTAAAATTGTTGAAACAGCAGTTTGCAAATAATCGGATGCAGGTTCCTCGAGATAGTGAGTCTGAACTGTAAATCCTTTACCCTGGTGGTAACACATAAACATAATTATCCTTCTATCGTAAGAGATACTGTAATTAGTTAACACAAAAGCTGAAGATACCAACTAACATACTTTGACAGACAGTATGGCAGGCTCTTTTGTTGGTCCAAGCTTGGCAGCTCCTTTCTCTTCACGTCTTTTGCTGATAAACAGTCAACAGAACAAAACGTGTGAATTGAAGTGATCTTCTGAAATCTTGAGTTAACAAAATTCAACAAGACAAAACATGTCTAAAACTGCAATCAATTTGGACAGAGTACCTGGCGCGGAAGAAATCAGACATAGACTTTGCTTCAATTGTAGCAGATGATATTATGAGACGCAACTCAGGTCTCCGGAATTGAATCTGGAATGTGTAATACTGAATTAGATGAGGAAACCAAGGGCAACAACAAAATGGACAGTAAAAACCAGGACGTAAGACTAGCTCATTTAACACCTTTTTAAGGAGACCCAATAGGATATCAGTTGAAAGGGACCTCTCGTGTGCCTCATCCACCATTATAACACTGCAACGATGATGAGAAAGGAATACATTATCAATCTTTTTTTCAAGAACTAATTCTCTATTGCAGACCATGTATGATGACAGAAAATGCTAGAAACAGAAGCCTCCAATAAATTCGTACCTATATTTGGTCAAAAGAGGATCTTCCATCATTCCTCAGTAAAATGCCATCAGTAAGAAATTTGATCCTGGTTGCACCCTGTGATACGACAAACACAATTTTATTTTTACACTAACACTTAATCTAAGGCCAACATAAATTTTCACCAATGAAATACAAATTCAGCCTGACCAATCAGCTACTTAAACCCCAATAATAAAGCTCGTCAACGAGTTCTATAGGCAAGCAAATACCTTAACACAAAACTCACCAGTGTTTCGAAACTAAGAAAAAGAAGAAACAAAAAAGAAAAGAGGTCTCACTGGCTTAGTAAGATCTTCAAAACGAGTTGTATATCCAACTTCATCTCCAAGAGTGACACCCACCTCTTCAGCTACCCTCGCAGCAACGGACTGACAAATAGAAGAGCGAGACTAATCAATAGGTAATTTATAAAATGCTGATCTTAACCATAACAGGATTAAACCAGCCAATACCAATAGTTGAAACACAGTATTTTCCATTAATAAATCAGGCCAGGGTAGTAAGAAAACAAAAACAAAAAAAGAACCTGAACGGACAATCGTCTTGGTTGTGTACACGCTATAACCCGTCCACCTTCAGCCCATCCAGCTTCGTTAAGAAACTGAGGGATTTGAGTAGTTTTACCACTACCAGTTTCACCAACAATGATGGTAGTAGCATGATTCTCAACTAGGTACAGAATGTGAGTACGGTATTTGTATACTGGTAGTCTTTGTCTTTGCTTCTCAATTCTAAAAAATTCAAAGTTAATAAACAAATTGAAAGAACTTTATTATTACATGAAGAAACAACAAATTGAGGGGAACATACCTATGAGAAGGAGTTGATGACACAAAATGACTCCTCCATCTTCATCGTCTATGAGTTGAGGTCTCTCAGTTCCTGGTTTCCAAAACCTAGACATTTCTTTTGTTTCTTACAGTTTGGGACTGGGAGGGAGGACTTGACTTGACTACTGAGGTTGTACGTACAAGAGCAGACGACTCTGATCCTGCCTTTTATTTATGTATACTAATGCAAACAATTTATGGCTCTGATCCTGCCTTTTATTTATGTATACTAATGCAAACAATTTATTATAAGTAAAATAATTGAGGTAAAAACCAAAAAGTCGTTGTAGTACAGTGGTAAGTATTCTCTCCTGTCACCCGGGTTCGACCCCGGTAGCGGCGTTAATTTTGCACTATTTTACACTCTATAAATATACCATCAGTAAACGAACTACACGGACCCCTTCCGATTCGCGTATTATTGTACTATCAAAACCCTAATAAACCCTCCTCTCTCTGTAGAGAGGTGTATACATCTTCTTCCTCCCGTCTGTTCATAATTCTTTCTCTGAACAAAAAGGGGTTAATTATTATATTTTTTTTACTGAGTGAAGAATCCTGGGTCGATTGATTTTGGGGATTTCAATACAATTTGGCAGTAACAAAACCCTAATAAACCTTCCCCTCTCTGTAGAGGTATATATACATTTTCCTCCTCTTCTTTGTCTGCTCATATTTCTTTCTCTCAACAAAAGGGTTAATTATTTTATTTTTTTACTGACTGAAGAATCCTGGGTCGATTCGTTTTGGGTATTTCAGTATTGAACTAGTAGTGTTTGAATGAGATAAGCAAAATCAAAGTTATTTAACTCTATGGCGGTGCTTAAGGTATGCAAATCTGAAGTTCCTGAAATCAAGATTGAAAAGAGTATGGCGACGCTTACGATATGCAAATCTGAAGTTCATGAAATCAAGAATGAAAATGGTTTGGTCATTCATGATAATGACGGTAATATCACTACTAATTCCGATAAAAAACGTAATGTCATTACTTATAAACCTCGAAAGAATGCTGGTAAACCTCGGAATGTCCGACCGGTGCATAGTAGGAGATTAACCTGTGTTCTTAAGAAACTCATAGGATTTCATAATTGGAAAGAAGCCAGTGGCGTTTTGAGTGTACTGTTGCAAGAGACTGGGCATGAGAAGTCTCCGAAGGAGAATAGGAACAAGTATTGGGTAACCATCGTTTCCCTTTTTTTTATTATTATTATTTTAACTGATTGAATTTTGAATCTTGTTGTGGATAATAGTCTTCTTCCACATTGTAGTGAATGTAGGGCTTTTTGTCATACATAGTCACTCAAGTAGTCATAATATTGGTATTGAGATATAAAAACAATGTGGCATTATACTTTGATTATTACATTTTTAGCAGCCTTGAGTTTTTGGTCTCATTTTTTAGTTCGAGGGAATGTCTAATCAAGACCTTTGTGGACATTGCAATGCTTTTAGGCTGCACTAGAGCTTGCACTTAAGGTAGACGGCAGGATGAGCAATGAAATGAGACAAATCAGAGTCAAGCGTATCTATGATATTTGGACGAAAAGGAATGGGCAAATGAAGAATTGGTCGGCAAAGGTATTGGTTTGTGTTGCAACTATGACACACCATATATATTTATACCATAGTTGAGTCTTTTATGTTTATCGGCTTACCATCAGTTTGTCTAATTCTCTTATTTTTTTCTCTGCCTGTTTCATTTTACGTAGTATTCTAATGTGGCTTATCTTCTATAATCAAATCTTTAGTTGATTTTGGAAATGCATGTAGCATCTTTACCTAGAGTCCCTTGTGTATTGAGGGTTTTGTTGTTGTTCTCTATTTGGTATAAATAGTCCCACATCTTTTCGGTTCTCTGGTTTTTTAAGTGTAGGCATTGGACATTCCATCTCTTGAAACCCAGTTCTCAAGGAAAGTTAGTCCATGGGATTTAGCATCTACATTTTATCTCACGCTATTTCTGTATACTATGGATTGAGAGTATTTTCAGGTTATCATTTTTTGCATTGTTATAAATGAATTTTTGATTTGAATATTGTCGATTGGTAAAAATTTGATGAACCTAGAATTCATTTAGTGGTCAAAGCTTTCTCAGTAGCTATTTAAAAGTTGGGTTAGCTTGTTCAAAAGCTCTAGAAATGGGACCTTACTTCCTGAAGCTAGAGTAGATCTTGTCTGTGAGTTTATTTGAATTACTGATCTTATATTGTGTTCTCCATGCAGGAGAAATACTTGTTCCAAATAGAATTCTTCCTTTACTGTCTTACGACTCTAGCACATGGACACAGAGAGGTGGAAACAAAGAAGGATATAATAGGAGAGGCGGAAAAAAAGAAGGATATCTTAGGAGACGCAGAGCTGACTATCACACAGTATGGTTCTTATTCTTATTATGTTATCAATTTTGCGTAACTTTGAGAATAATTTACCATGCCTAGTGCCTGGTAGTATATATCTTCTCGTGCTTCTAGTGAGGTGTATCCTTGTTTATGTAGCCTTCCTGTACGCACCTTGAAACACCTTTAATAGATAGATCACTATTAGACGATATTCAAGCTAGATGCGGACTTTGTTTTACTCTCTTTGTTAGGCAATTAAGAAACTTGCTGTCATAATGGGTAATACCCTCTTTTAGGGTGATACTATTTGTTAATATAAGCAAAAATAGCCTTGTGTGTGTTATTATTTGTGTGTAAATATGTTGCGTCAACTCTTTTTAGTTTTAGAAGGCTTAAATTGAATAAGTGTGTCTGAGTTTTGGATTTTAATATTTAGACATTGGTCCTTTTAGAAATAGCAGTATAGTGATATGCATACTTATCTGGCTGGATGTTGGGCTTTTCACTTTCACCTAGCGAGGTTCTATAGTGTAGATGTTGTGTCTGATAATTAAGTGAGAGGCTCAGAAATTTCTTTAAATTAACCTATACTTACTGGTAAATTTAAGAAATGGATGGAAGAACACAATTTACAGGAATATATCATCTTAACTAACCTGGTGTGCACTTCGCAGCCTTGTGAATAATAAGGATTTTGAGAGTGAACCATTTGCAAACATTGTGGTTGGCCTGATATATTACGAGCTTTGGTATATGTCGTCTACCCTGGAAGAGATGAAGCTGAGAAAGTTTGACACGATTGAGAGATCTGCAGTATCAGAAATATCTGGAATGAATTCCCACAATGAATTTGAAGATTTAGATGGTCAAAATTCTGTTAATGTTGCGAATGCAGAATTTACAGTTCAGCAGGATTCAGACACCTCTATTGTGGACAAGAAGAGACATCATATAGACATTGATGTTATTCCGCTTAGAGAAGAAACCAAAAAACCGTCACAGGATCTAGGTTTCTACAACGAGGAATCTTCTGGAGTGATTTGTAGCAAAGAAATGCCTTCTCAGGATCCGGGAGGGAACACTTCCATTTTCTATTCACACGGTGAGTGCTGCATTTGCATTAATGGTAAACATGTGCTATACTATTAGTTTGTATTACTATATCTTATTCTGAGCTATGTTCTAATTGACGAACTTGATCCCTTTCGTTGATCTGGATGCTCGCATTAACTATGTACCTTCTTTCCACAAAAGGTTTGCAAACAAGTTTGTTGCCTTTGCGGTTGCCAAGCCTGAGTGAGAATGTGGAGGACTACATCGATTCTCACAGAGGGATGGTTAACAAAGATTATGGTAAAGCGTTGAATCATTTGCGGTGTGCACTTTATTCTACTCCACCTGTATTGGCATCCCTACTTCCTTTGGTGCAGGTAATCTGGATTCTGTTTTCCCAAAATCCTTGGATACTGATATGTATGCCTTGTGATCAGGATTATATTTTGCATAATTACTTTGTTTAGGAATTCTGTTGGCCTTGCGCTGTTTATGTAGTTTGCCCAGAAACTTAATTCTATAACAAGGTAAGTTTTAACTTACAGAGGTATATCTATATACCTGTTAGTTATTTCACCCCTGAACTCTATAATACTCTTGGTCATAGATATTGGTGTTAATGGTAGCTAATTTGTTACTTCACAAAAAATAACAAATGGTAGTTGTTTTGTTATAACCAAACTTCCTTTCTTACAGACGTCTTTTTTTATTCATTATTTTTACTTGTTTCTTGTCAGTTGTTGCTGCTTGGGGATCAAGTTGAGGCGGCATTAGAGGAGCTTGAGAACATATGCCAACGTACGGATGCAGAACTCCCCTTTAGGTAAGTCCGATGTTCGTTGCCAACATTATCCATATTATATGTTTATTTCGTGCTAATATATTTGGAGCTGGTCAGCCATCCACTTTTGAGCAAGCCAGTTGTTTTGCTTTGCTGATAATCCGTGCTACCATTTTTTCGTCAATTGAAAATAACACAACGGCATCATGTACAAGCATAGCCGTAAATTTTTTCAAAATAAACACTCTACAAGATCACGAAATAGGAGCAGGAAATGAGATGGTATATCTAGAACTGATTCAACTTAACATGTCAACAGACCAGAAAATTGGAGGGAAAAAACATACATCAGAATGTCAAAAGGAAGCGGTGAGTTGAGTTTGAAACATCATGGGCGACTCTCTTTAGCATTATGATACGGAAGGCATATTTATCAGAAACTACTCTTCTAATCCTGCTCATAACAGCATAAGATTAGTATGATATTCTACTGAATATGAAACTAATTATTTTATCTTTTGTCGGGTTACATTCTTCTCTTTTAATGCTTTGTCAACACGTTAGTGTTCAAGTTTTATGAAACTCTTACATGAAGCTTATGATATATCTTTACAATTCGTTTGTTTTGCAGATTAAAGGCCAATCTTTTAGAAGGTTATCACGGTACGAATGCACTACTGCTTTCAACTTGTTATGAGAATATATTGATGAAGGACTCTACTTCTATCCATGCAGTAACTAACCTCATCAGCTTGTATAAGAATGGTTCGTTTCGATCCCTTACAATGAGCTTGCTTCATTTGATGAATATGTTGCTTTATCCTGTCATTTTATGTATTAGTTAAGGTTCCATGCACTCGTTTGGTGTGGAATTTAATGTTATTGGTTATTTCCTAGTGTCAATGAAGTTTCTGTCTGTGGTAGCTTCTTTACGATGCTATTCACCAAGTTTGGTTTTTATTCCTGTAATCTTACTTCTCATACACATACTGTTTCATTTTGAGTAGTAAATTTGTCGTGCTTCCTAAGACTTCTTCTTAGCATCCTATGTTGTTGTTTTTCGTCTTGGCAGGTGATTACAGTCTTGAACTTTTAGTGGAGATGATAGCTTTACATCTTGATGCTACCTCTGGATCTTGCAGTGTATGGGAGGAACTTGCTTCATGCTTTCTTAAAGTATCTCAGATTGATGATGTTCTGGAGTCAACTAATAGTAATTCAGAAGGAAGTCGTATAAGTAATCTGGGTGTTTCCAGTTCTGTTGGCAAAAGAATTACAGATGGAGAGTCAAGTTTTTCATGGAAGCTTCGTCGCAAGTGGTGGTCTAAACACCACTTCAGTATTAGGGACTTCTCATTAGAGATGCGCACAGGTATGTTAGAATGTAAAAATCAGAAAGCCTAAACTAGTTTTCAAAGTGAACATTGAATGTCACTACTGCATATACATGTTTCCTCCCTGAACCAAATTGTTTTCCTCTCTTTCGTTGACCATCACTTCTTTAATTTAGTTCATTTAATCTAACAAATTCCATGATGTATTATCTAGACTTGCTCAAATATAGTTTTCTTTGTTGTCTTCAACAGGTGATTGGTACCTGTTAGCATTCAAGGCCGCGTGTGCATCCCACTTGTATGGTCCAGAGTTTAATTATGTTAAAGTTGTTTGTAATTATTTAGAAATGGAAAAGAATACAGATTTGTTGTTGTTGTTACAAAAACACAGAAATAATTCAATCACGCTCTTTAAGCATATGAAATGAATAATATTGCTAAATTGATTACTGTCCTCTCTCTCTTTCTCTCTCCATTCGTTGTAAGCTTCTGAAGTATACATTGCAAGAGATAGAGATATTTGGGTCGGCTCAAAGCCAAGCCAATTAATATTGGATGAAGTAGATTTGGTTAAGTATCATGATCATTAATTGGTTAAGCCAATGAGGTGAAAGATTAAGTAAAAAATGTAAGTTCCGGGATCTGATTCCTTGACAGAATCCATTAGTACTACACAGTTTCCAAATTTGAAAAAACAAACACTCTTTGAATGGGTAGATTGTTTCTTCCTTCCACCTCTTGTCTAACAACCCGAGCACTACACATAAATACGAAACATTTTGGTCCATCAATAATTATTGAGAAAATTAGGCTAAGGTTCCATCCATGGATTACCCATTATATGAAGCCCTGAATTAAAAGAGTTTTATAACCAGGTCCCGATTTAAGTTAAAAAGACTAGATTACCCTTCCTATATATTTAATCTCACCTACCTTTCCTCCCAAAAACAGAAACATAATTTCCCAGGAGAGAGAAAACAGATCTGGCGTCTCCATCTCAAATCACCTTCTTCAACCGATTTTTTTTAAAAACCTAGAAATTTTGAAACTGATTCGATGACTGAAAGTGGAATCAAATCAAAAACTGATTCAAAATTCAAAATTCAAAATTAGTAATTGCTTCAACTGTAGAATCCAGAAAAACTGATATAAAAAACATTACCAAAATCTTTTGATCGAACAAACTCAACTGAAAAACAATATCAAACAATAATGAACAAAAAAGGGAAAAAAGGAGAAGAAACATATGATGATCCACAAATATCAGGTACGTTCTGTTTGATTGATGTTCTTATTCTTCATGATTCTTATCAACGATGTTATTCTGATCTGAGTTTCATGTTTGTTTCTTTTATTATGTTCTTATCAACGATGTCGATTCTGATCAAGGGTTATCAACGATGTTGATTCGTGAGTCTGATACTGCATGTTGATTCTATCTAATTAATTGATGTTAATCTAGGGTTTCTTTCATATTTGTTGTTTTAATGATGTTCTTGGTGAATCTGCTACTGCATGTTGATCTAGGGTTTCTTGATTAATTGATTTTCTTGCTGTTTTTAGTAGAAGATTATCTTAAAATTTGGTGGTGCTGGTTATAGTAGATGTGGTAGTTGAAAAAAATACTTTAACATCATGTGCAAAAACCTGCTGAGACATATTGCAAATTTTGTGGTTGTGATTGTGATGCTAAACATTGTTGTTTATTGTCAGAAAATAGTAGTCATGCTATTGAGTAGAGTAAATTAAAGTTTGGGTATATATCCTGTGGAAATGATTTAGTTTGTTTCATGGTTGTGTAATTTGAAGTTAGACATCCATATGCATCTGTAAAATGAAGTTACATAGTTTGTTTTCATGGATGATACTTTGCACTGGTTGTGTAATTTGAAGTTACACGTTCAAACTAGGCATCTGTAAAATAGAGTTACATATTAAGTTTGTTTCATGGATGATAGTTTGAGGTGGTTGTGTAATTTTAAGTTACGCATTCATATGCATCTATAAAATGAAGTTATACATTACATAACAGTATGATCCATGTTGTGTACTTGGGAGCTACACATCCTTTATAAACTGATTTGAATTTGTAAAATAAAGTGTCTATTAAATAAGTACACAACATATTGATCATGCTGTTTTGTATGTGAACATGTTACCTAATAGTATCGTTCAATGCCATCCAAGAGTTGGTAAACTCTATAAAGCCAATTGGGATGTCCATAGGAGCAGAAAAGTTGCTAAGAGAAAAAACTCCTTATGGAAATCTCTTTTTGATGTTTTGGAATACTGAAGATAAAGAGCTGCAAAAAAATATCAACACAAACAAACACGGGGTTACAAAGCTCTTAATATGCTATGATCGTGATGGTCTGAGTCCTGCTGCCTTCATATTTGGTGATAAAATCATAGAGTCTACTCCTGAAAAATGTGATGCCATCTTAGGTATGAAGAGAGTTGGAGGTAGAAAGGGTGAGAAGATAATAAAACAGGAAGTGAAGGAAATAGATGATAACCTGTTGTATAACAAGTATTTTCAGAACAGTAAGAAGAAAGGGAAGGTGGATAAGACGTCAATTGCAGCATCGATAAAACAAGTGATGAGAATACAAGAACCAACAACATTTGATGATGAACAATTAGTGTGTTTGATAGGATTTTATATGTGATGTGTGCTATTTTTCGGTGATATCAATGCTAGCTCAATTCATGTTAAATATCTTAATCACCCTTGAAACTGTGAAGAATATTTCATGGCCATAAATCATACACGAGCATTTATGTAATGAAATTCAAGACAATATAAGTGTAGCAAAAGTCAAAGGTTGTGTGCCATATCTCTTGGTAATTATTATAAGTAGTTGTGTTTGTTGCATGTATAATATTTTCATTCTGATTGTATAATTAAATTTATTGGTTCTTCGTTGCAGATTTTGTTTGCTGAACACACACCAAAAGATACAATCCCAAAAGTTCATAACAAAAAGACAATCTTTCCAAGGGTCAGAAGGTGGAATGTATACGAATTTCATAGCCAAAACAGATATGACCCAATTCACTGTAAGATTTTAACACTACTTTCTGAATACTTTCTAGAAGTTGAAAACGCATTTTAGCATCTGCAAAAACCAGTTGCACATGCATGTTTGCATGTTTACATAGAAGCTACACCTGCATTTTAGCATCTGCAAAAACCAGTTGCACATGCATGTTTGCATGTTTACATAGAAGCTACACCTACATTTTAGCATCTGTAAGACACGGTTACATTTGCAGTTTTGCATGTGTATCTAGAAGTTAAACACAAGCATTTTTCATGCACATAGAAAAAAAATGCATATCCATAATATGTGTATTTCCTAATATGTAGCCCACAGAAAGTTTCATAGAGGCACTTTCCCAGATTGAATGGGAGTTGGGATAGCAACAAGGGTGCCAACCAAATCAGAGATTGAAAAATGGTTGAGAGATGCTAGTTTTGAGATTGAAAGGCTTGGTAAGCTACATGAAGAAGATGAAGCAAAGTTGGTTAAAGTCAGAAAGATTGCAAGGAAAGCAATGTCAAAAAGTGGCCTTAGCAACACACAAGATTTCGATCACCATATTTTTTGCTGCTCTATTATAAAAGCAACTAGTGTTGAAGATCCTTACAGAGATTCTGAGCCACAACATCAGCAAGAAAATGACAGTTAAAATATGACAGTTGATCTTGCTAAAGACGATAGTCCATTCGAACAAGAAGATTTGCAAACACTAAAAAGTTTTGATGCCAACACTGATCTTACTAGTTTAGAGACAGAAGTATCACCTGAAGAAGGAAGCACTGTACCAATCGTCAAAGAAGTTCTGGAAGATGGAGTAGGAGAAGTCGTGGCTGGAGAAGCAATGGATATTGACCATCAAACTAAAGCAGGAGAATGAGTGGCTCAACCAACATTTGTAAGTACTAAAAAACCTTCAAAAATAACAGTAGATCTGGTAAAATTTTACACAAGGTGTAGTTATTTTTTAAAAATTATTACACATGTTTTTATATAATGTGTAACTTCAGATTACACATTTAAAGATGCATGTGCCTTTGTTTTACAAAAGTTTATGTATGTGTAACCTTTTGTTACAAATGGAATATGCATGTGTAACTGATAGATTACACATTTAATAATGCATGTGTAATATTTTTTTACACAAGGTTTTGATCCTTGAACTTGGTATGTGCAGGAAGCTGAAATACCTGAAGCTGGAGCTGGAGCAGGACCAAACAGTACACCTGAAGAAATGCGTAAATATAAGTGGTTTGTTTAAAAAAATTATATTTTTCACTTTCGTACTTGCTTTCTAAAAAAACAGCTAATATTGTTTTCTTTTTATCCTTGTGGAGATCCATCTATCAGTCTTGTAAGTGGAAATACCCCAAAAAATCTACAAGGTAAAGTACCCATTGAGCACAACGAAGAACAAAGAGAACTTGATGAGCTAGCAAAGAAGCCTGAAGATGAAGAACAAAGAGGTGTTGGTGAGCCCCCGAAGAAGCCCGAAAATGAAAAACAAAAAGTTGTTGATGAGTCGACGAAGAAGGCCGAAGATGAACAAAGCGGTGTTGCTGAGTTGTTAGTGATGAGCGAAACAACTCAGTCAACACAAGGTGACAGTTCACATGCCTACAGGTTGGTGAGAACCAAGACACTGGCTTCCTTTGTCAGATGCAGATAACTATCTTAATATATTTCTTTTTCTTCATTATGCTTGGTGTATAAAATGCAAGTGTAATTTTTGATTACACATGGTATGTGCTTATTTAACTTCTGAATACACATAGTATAATTTCCTTGTATGATGAAAAAAGTATGAATTCTGATTAAACCTTGTATATGCATGTGTTAACTAACAAAAACTACTCAGCTGACTCAAGGTGACAACCCAGAAATATACAAGTTGGTCAAAGTGGGGACTCATCTTCCTATTCCAGCTGTAGATGCAGCTATAAGAGAAGTTTTAGATGATATAATCCTAAATACTGGTAAACATATTTGAAACCATTAAATTCATCAATCTTTTTATTTATTTTTTGGATTAAATATTTTTTTTCTTATTAGATTATGTATTTGGAAGTTACACATGCTATATAATGCATATGTAATTGAATATTACACAATGTACAAAAGTATATGTAACTTCATATTACACATGCTTTCAATAAAATCAAAATACCTGAGATGATGTTGATTTTCTTTTATTGTTTTGCAGCACAAAATGAGCAAGATAGTGAGCCAACATGATGAATAGCAAACCAGAAAAGTACAACGAAGCAGTATTCCTCTCGACACAAACACAAGTAAGTACTTAAAAAGAAAAAACTTGCTAAAAACTTAGATATGAAAGTAAAATAAAGACACTATTAACTTACACATACTATCATGAGGATAAATAGTTATTCATATTATGAAAATCATGCTTAATGTTAGTTTTTGTCTGAACATATATCACTTTGATTGGTCATTTGACTCCCAACTGTAGATATACCAGCCTCTAAAAAAAGAGGATAATCCAGTTTTCCTGGTAGACTGATTGGTAGTAAGAAGCATAATATTCTGCATGTGTAACCTGAAGTTACACATTTGTTCTGCCTGTGTAACCTGAAGTTACACATGCTTTGATCTCTGTAATCTTGAATTACACATGTTTTCTGAAAGTAAAAATGAAGTTAAATAAGACAGTACTAGCTTTGAAAATTGTTTTGCAGTTAACGTACGAGATATATACTAAAGAAGCAACCACCTTTTGGATGTCAAGAGTTGTTGAAGCATATTCCAACTCGACAGTTAAGCTGTTTGTACCGAAGTGTAACAACATGACGCACTTCACACTGCTGGAGTATGATTTCAGTGAACAGATTTGGCATTACATGAATTCGTCATCAATCTAAGAAGTAAGGAACTCGAATCTGGTCCAAACAAAGAAGTACCCAGCAAAGCTAAGCAAGTCAATCTCTGATGCACTAGGATTTGAGGTGAAAAACAAGGTGCTTGTACGAAATTCCCCACCACAAGGTTCTTACAGTGATTGTCTGCTTTTTGTATGCTGTTATATGAAATGGAGACTGAAGAAATCACCATTATTTGCAAAAAAAATGAAGAAGCCAGAGCAGGATATGATAATTTGAAAAGTTCATCGTATGAGAGGAAGCATGCTTCACAAGATTCCGGTATATTCACCGTCTTTGAAGGTTTCAGACACTGATGATTAGACAATTTTATGAACATGTCTTCTGCGTAAATACTAGATATTGTTAGTTACTAACTATAGTCTGCCTTTTGTAAAGTACTATTGTTAGTTACTATTATCAGGATAGTTATTATTTTATGGTCATGTCTTCTTGTTCTAATTGTCTTATGTTCTTTTTTTGTGTTGTTATTATCTTTTTTTGTCTTATGTAATCTGAAGTTACACAGACATAATACATGAACCCTGAACCCTCGAAACCCTTTATCAGTGTGAATTCTGCATGTGTAACCTTAAATTACACATGTATTCTGCTTGTGTAATCTGAAGATACACATGTTCAAATTAGCATCTGTAACATGAAGTTATTTGTCTTCTTGTTATTATCTTCTGACCCAGAGAACAGGGTTCAGAGTTACACAAGCAAAATACATGAAACCTTAAACCCTTTATATGTGTAAATTCTTCCTTTGTAACATGAAGTTACACATGTGTTCTAATTGTGTAATCTGAAGTTACACATGTTCAAATTAGCACGCATAACCTGAAGTTACACATGTTTTCACAAAAAAAAAAACCTGTTAACTGGAAAACCTGTTAACTGGTTTTTATGAAAACAAGTAATATGCTTATGTAACTGAAAGTTACACATGCTAGAAATTATTGTACCATTAAGTTACACATGCTCAAATTAGCTTCTGTAACCTAAAGTTACACATGCCAATTCTAATATCACACAAAAAAACAAAAAACTTGCAGAAATCACACAAAAAATTAAAGACACGCCACTGCACTAATTATAATCATTATAAAAACAACAAAATAATACTTTAAAAATAATTCAAGCATCAAATAACTACCTTAAAATGCTTAACATCTTTGCTTAAAATTATAAAAAAAGACTAAGGAGGTGTGTACTTCGAATACTTCCTACAACCTGCCTGAATATGACCCACTACACTGCAATTGCTACAACGAACCTTCCTCTTTGAATTCCTCTTACCACGACTTTCAATCTTTTTCCCCGGGGGTCTGCCTGCCTGTTTCCTCACAATAGGAGGATTAATAGTGTCATCTTTATTAACATAATCAGGCATATTGTAGTTGGGGATCGACTGGATGGCATGCATATAAGTATTCCTATAATATTCGCTTATGAAATAAGGTACAATGAATTCAATATCTTGACGTTTACTCTTTCGTATGTCTGCAAGAGCATGAGTACAAGGGAAACCGTATACGCGCCACCTTCAAAAAAGAAACATATAAACATAAAAGAGACACAAAAAAATCATATACCTTATGTACTATTC
>JAJJMC010021751.1:875366-920376 GCA_023531435.1 Papaver californicum | reverse complement strand
AAATTCGATACTATTTTGAGATCTTTAACCATTTAATAAGGTGTTATAATGAAAAAGACAATGTACAAATAACCTGGATTATTGACAACATTACCTCTATGATGCACCTTGCAGGGTTGTCCTCTAATGTGAGTAGATACATGGTTTTCTTTTTAGGTTCATTCTATTTTTGCTTAAATGAAAGCATTGAAACATGTCTGCTTTGTATGTTTTGATTTTTGTATTTTTGATAATTTAATTCTACATTTTTAATTTATCTCATTATATTTTAATTTAACAGGTGAGGGTTAATCAACCTGAACCAAATAGTAGAGGTGAGGAACAAAAGTTATGATGGGTCGAGTTAGTAAGTGCCATCCCTGGAATATGCTATTAAGCTCTTTCATTTTAATAATCCCCCCCACCCCCACCCGCCACTTTTGTGTTTCTATTGCAGCTTACCTACAGGTTTACATTGCCAAAACATATGAACAACTATGAGTTCCACCCACCACACACACCCCTTTTGTGTTTCTATTGCAGCTTACTACAGGTTTACGTTGCCAAAACATATGAACAACTGTGAGTTCCCAAGAAGACTTTCAAATACTTATTACAGCTGAAATTAGGTATAATAATTTCGACTCTACCAACAAATTCAGTTCTTTTGAGTGTCTGCGTGTGTGACAGTTTCACCATAAACCACCATCCAATTAAACAACTCAAAAGTACGACTAAAGATGCAAATTAACGATCATTCTAACACCTTTGACTACAGTTGTTGTTTGAGGACTGAAAAGAAATGCCGACTTTCATTTACTGATCGATAATGACATAAATCACACTGCCGATACATATGAGGAATGGCCGGAAGAAGATTATCCATCCTATGCAAATGGTCCAGGCTACATAGTGTCATCTGACATTGAAGAGTACATTGTATCTGATTTTGAGAAAAACAAGCTTAGACTGTTCAAGATTGAGGATGTTAGCATGGGGATGTGGGTTAGTCAGTTCAATGTATCAACACCAGTCCAGTATGTTCATAGCTTGAGATTCTGCCAGTTCGGGCGCATTGAAGATTATGTCACGGCTCACTACCAATTCCCTAGGAAGATGGTATGCCTGTGGGACAAATTGCAGACAGTGGTAAGACCTCGATGTTGTAGTATGAGATGATGATGTGGAATTAATTACATGGATGTTGTTCGGCGATAATGAGGTGAGGGATTGGTCTCCTAAAAGAAAATCAAGTTTTGCAGAATCAGCGCCTTATGATGTATATTCACATATTCTTTATGTCTGGGGACGGTTGGGAATAGTGAGTTTCATGTGGCAGTTCTTACACAACATATACATCAACAATGCACTATTAAAAATTTAAAACTGATTTAATTGAACTCAACCCAAAGTTGATGCTATTGTTTGAAAAGTAAAATTTGTACCTCTCACCTGTTTTTTATGTGAAAAGTAAGAACAGTGTTGTTCATCCAATTATGAACTTTGGCCCGTGCAATGCACGGGTGAGGACCTAGTATGCTTAACATTGGCATTTAGATAGCGGCCCATTCCCTAAATCCCACATGCTCCACAGTATCAAATGGATAATTATGTGTAACAATTTCCGCATGGCTATAATTTTTTCACAAAATATGTCATGGTTCACCTTTTCTACATGGTTTACTTTCTTTACATGGTTTACTTTCTTTACATTTTTTTAAACAACTTTGTTTACATGGTTTATCTTCTATACGTTGTTTACATTCTCTACATGGTTTACCTTTTATATATATGGAGTAGTTGTATCACCATTCCAACTCATTTGGTAATAGTTCTTTTTTTATCAGAAAAAAAGAAAATTTATTAAAAAGAGGAGATACTTAAGAGGAGTATCTCAACCCAATGAATACAAACGAGAACAAAAATAACTAAAAGCCGTTAAAACCGGTATTGAAGTCTAAAAACAAAATCAAGAGTAGCGAAATAAGGACTCCCATAGAGCGATCACCGTATTTGCCGTTAGACCTAACATCCTTGTGTTTGATTCGGCCCAAAAGAACGCTTGAATTTTAACGTTTCTAATGAGGATTACCAAATTTTTCGTTTTGTTTTCAAAAACTCTTGCATTTCGCTCTTTCCATATGCACCACCATATTGCGACCGGTATGTTGTTCCATATTCGACTAAGTCTTTCGTCTCCCCAATTAAATCTCCAAGATTTAACATTCATAATGACATTCGAGTTATAAGTCCAACTACTACTAAAGCCTTCCGTAAAATAATCCCAAATTCTCCGGGTCCTCCAACAATCATAAAATAAATGCGAGCTATTTTCATCATCTTCACCACAAAAAGCAACATAAGCTAGAAACATCCATACCCCTTCTTCGAAGTTTATCCTTTGTAATTATCCTATCATGAGAGAGTAGCCAAAGAAAAAAGTTGATTTTGTAAGAGTATTTATGGTTCCATATGACGTCGGTTGGAAAAGTAGACTCATCTTGATCTTCTTCATTCCTAATACCATCCTTAACCGTGTAATAGCCATGATCATTTCCGACCCAAAATCGGCTATCCAAAACTCCTTCTTGAATAGAGATGGAAGAGAGAAGATTTGATATGGATAAAACTTCACTTGAAATGGTTTGGTAGTATCTTTGTCTAGACATAAACCTCCATCTCAAGCCACCATCAACCACTTCATACATGTTTTCCACCACAAACTCCTTGGTCCTTGAAGCATTGTAAGCCAAAGGAAACAAATCACATAATCTACCTTCACCGAGCCAAGAGTCTTCCCAAAACCTAGTTTCCTTGCCCGCACCTATCTTAAATCTAATATTTTTGTTGAAGTTCTCAAGCTCTTTATATATATTAAACCAAAAGCTCCCACCTTTTGATCCTTTTGGTTGAAAGGTTTCCCATCCGGAAGAAGTTTCGCCAAAATTTTTAACTATAATCTTCCTCCACAACGAATCTTTCTCTATGCCAAAGCGCCACAACTCACTTGGTAATAGTAATTGACCAACATTAGCTCTCGAAGGTACATCACTATCAGTATTTGATACCAATACGGTCAGTGGCCCTAAAGAACCAGAATTTGATGAATGCAATAAGTTAAAATAATAGAATGGTTTTGAACACACTAAAAGTAATTTTTATTCTCTTTATTAAGCTTTAAATTCTAGTAATGGAGTTTCTTCTCATATTTTTTCTCCCTACTTCTACTGCCTTAGCACCGTTTATGTCCTTCCTAAACTAGGAAACTAAGAGTTACAAACACATCAAAACTAGGAAACTTATCTAAACTAGGGATCTTCTAAGAGTAAGAAACTCTTCTATACTACGAAACTCCATCAAACTATTATCTCCAAAGAGAGATACTAACTATTCCGAACACAGTTGCAAGCAACCACCTTACCATTAATATTCATGTGTCATAGTTCTCATAATATTATGAAAACTTAGACTTCTGTTCAAGTTGGAACAAATATGGGGGTTGAGGCTCCCCGTGTGTCTCTACCAGTCTTGATCACCCACACGGTCTTGTTTGTCTTCAGCTTAGCAATCTTTCCAGCATAAATAATTTTTGGAACAACCATTTCACTTGTTAGCTTCACTTTTAGTTGGAGAGTTCTTGATTACCCACTTCCACCTATTGAGGCAGCTGCTTTCTTGGATTAGGTAAATATTGGAATGGTTTTGTTCTATATGGGCTTGACCACAAACAATGTGAATTTGCTGTAAGCATTAACCAATCGTTTTGCATGGACTGCTGATCGGTTGTCAGCCGACCAAAATATTTCATATACTTTCTACAATAACTAGTAGAGTAGCAAGTAAGAATTTATTCCCACACAAAAATGAATTCTCGTTTGCTGTCAACTTCTTTCGGAACCAGGGGGTTTTCTTAAGTTTTATGTAACTAGTTTAAACTAAAGATTACGGGGAAGAAAAAAGTTGGAAATATACGTCAGGGGTTTCATCTTCCACCATCAAACATGCTCATTGATCGATTAGATTAATCAACAACCACCCTCTCTCCATACCAATAACCCTAAAGTATTCTTACTCGACATATGTACCTCGTTATGCATCCATATGTCAACACATACTACAGTCTCTAAAATCTGAATTTTTTCCACATATAACCTAATACCCATCGTTGAGATATTGAACTTGAGGAAAACCTTAATAAATGTGAGACGAGTTAATCATAGGAAACACATCGCACTTATCGTGAAACATTCAACTTAGGCCAAGTTTTACATGTGACTTCCTTCACTATTTTCACCTCCAATGATTATAAATTGCTACTTATTGTAAGGATTGCTGATAAAATTACCTAAGACCCTTACCATCTATAAGTATGTTATCAAGCCTATCTAGTCTGCAGCTTAAATAAATAACAGAACCATCATATTGTATGAATACAATCACACAATTGTTACCTTGTCTCGATCACTTGCTTTTGCTTTAACCTACGTATTAGCCCAGACTTTGCTGTAATATATAACTCTATCTTTCTCCATTTTTCAATAACTAATGGAAAAGAATCAACAAACTAAGTCAGATCAAATAGGGTAGTCCCCGCAAAGTAAAAGCTATCAAAATCCGAATCAGTAGGACCTATAAGGGTACCTGAATTCTCAAGATGTAGGTATGTTTCCCTTAATCATAATACATGAAACTCTCGCTTTCTTAAATATGAACTTGTTCTGTTAAATATAAAGTCCTTGATTTTCTTAGTCGTGTTCATTGAATTGGTTGGGATAAGTGGCTCGAATTGATGTAGTAAACCTTGAACGATAAAAAGAGGTCTTGAATATTAAAAATAATCAGCTAGATTCATTCATAGATTTAGGTATTCGGATTATTTCCGTAACCAATACAAGAATTAACTACTCATGATGCAAAGAAATAAGAAGATATAACTTGGTTTTCCCCGAAAGGGGTATACCCTAGAATATTGTATGTGTAATATTGAATCCTCTCTCCGGCATATGATGCCTTGTTTGAGCCTTAGATGTCTCCTTATATAGCCTTCAATACTTTCCCATCAAGTATCCTCAAATATATAGGTAAGTTTAAAGCCAAATAAACCCAAAAAACATCTTTCCCGCGGTCAGTTTTCGGATACAAGAACAATTTCCTTACATAAGATTTTTTTAGGGAGTCGTTTCTGAAGTGTATCCGGTAAACATCATTATTTTGAAAACTATAACAGTCGTTTTCGATAAATATGACAATCGATTCGTATATTGAATCGTGAGTTGTAGATTCTTGGTCAAATATCATTTGTACATGAATTTCGGGGATTTTGATATACACACGACATGAAAGGAGTGCAAAACAAGTATTAACATGTAAAAAAGATAATTTTATCACTTAACCATCTTAAATGTTTGACCTATTCAAAATTTTATCACGTTGCAATGTAAATATAAACAATTTGACATCTTAGTTGTTGTTTTTTTGTTGGAACTTAATGATAAAACTACACCATGTTAAGCAACTGCTACGTATAGTACCACTTTGTACACATCTATCTTACTCATTTTTTAAACACGACAATGAAAAATTATGTCAGTTGGTCTTGTAAAATTGAAGTGATAGCAACATGGATGATGAGTTTGTGATAGTGGTAAGAAAGGGTTTGTTTCAGAACTTGTGAGGATTTTAATTTTAGACTTAAGAATTAAAACTAAACTAGAAATAACAAAACTTAAATGAAAAATTGATTTCAATATTTTAAAACTAACCAAGATACTGGATTCCACTACTACACATGATTGAATGATGTTATAAATATTTCAAAACCCTAGTCACCTTTTAAATCCTTTTATTTCTGAATTCACTAACAATCAGGCATATTCTCAAATATTATTTGTACCCATTAAGCATGGATTATCAACTGATTTAACAAAGTATAACCTATCAAATTGAATCACAAATAATTAAGAAAACTATGCAAATAATTTAAAACTCTGCAGAAACAATGATTAAGTGAATTATATAATTAAACTAGAGAAAATAAAATAATTACCCATCAATCATGCGTAAATAGCTTCATCCATTGCCTTGGTTACGTGAGAATTAGCTCATCATGGTAAACAACATTTCAGAATATTTATTCATGGCTCAAAAATTGTTTACAAAGATGAAATGGAGAGAAAATTATAAAACAACGAGTTTGCAACGTTTATAGGCGTTACAGACTCACTGTTACAAAGCAAGTGTTTCATAGCTGAAGATAAACATTGCAAAGATGACAATAAACGTTGCAAAGATGAATATAATTATTGCAGTTGAGATGAGGAAACTGTGACAGAGTGGTTGAAGGAACTGTTGCCTTATCTTCTGTTCTTCGTGTTCTTCAGCAGCAGAAAAATATTTTCTCTGCAACTCTTAATTTCTCGCTCTGCTTATCTCCCAAAACTATTGCTAACACTCGATCCCCTATCAGACTCCTCCAACACCCTTTAAATACACACAGCCCCAAGAATCAATCGAAAGTATTCTCATTCAATGAGAATCATACTCGGTAAATCCAAAACTTTACTCTCGATATTTTCCTTTCCCTTTCAAGTGATTCTCGACCAGGACAACTCATTTTTTCTTCCGTAATTGCCACAAATCCTCCCTCCTATCTCAACACCTCAAATATCTCGAGTAAATTCTAAAAATCTTCTTTCCTTTTTCTCTGCAGATTCACAGAGATTTTATTCTTCTTTCCCTATCTGCGAGCTGTCATGAGTCTGTTTGCATCAGAAACACTCTAACCATGATGATACACGTTCCACACACGCATCACTTCCAAATATAAACCCAAAAATCTCGAGAATAACTCCCAAACTCTGTTTTCTCCAATCCACGTATCACTTCCCCTTTTTATCGAATCTGAAGGACTTACCTGTCCTGTTTTAGTCAAACAGGTTATTTCCAATCAAATCCAAAGAAAATATCTCGTCAAATCTTGACAGAAATCAATCCAAAAATTCTGCAGTTGAAAACCAAATTTTTCGCCAAAAACTGTTCAAGTCGCGAAGAGAAGATGGATGCCCCCTATTTATTCCTGGGGTGCCTTTAGCAATTTCTCCGGGTGCCTTTAGTTATTTTTCGTGCCGATTTTTCCAAGAATGTATATTACCCAAAAATACCTGAATACACATAAAATAACACAATTAGTACAAAAATGAGCACTAACAACATATAGAATTGAGACAAATTAGATACAAAAATGTGTCTATCAAATACCATCAAACTTATTATTTGTTAGTCCTCTAGCAAATCTAATCTAGAAAATAAAAATCCTAACTCATTGTCGCAGGCATTGCGATTGCACTTAGTGTGTGCAACAAGCCTTTGAACCCCTAGGTGGCCCTAATGGACGAGTTTTGTCTCGTGAGGGTTTACAAGAGATATACCCACAAAACCTTTTACTCCAAATTTTACCTACTTGTGAACAATTGAGGGTAGACACTAAACATGCTACTTAGTTGGCTGCATAATTCTTTGTCTATGGGAGGAATTACCCTATTTTGAATCCAATTGTTGTACATGATTTTTTATACTCAAGCGTACTAAAATTCATATGTAAGGAAACAGAACACTACTCAGAAAGTCGTACAATGGACCACAATACTCAGAGTCTATCAAAGTTCAATCACATGAATATATTTAGAAGATGGATATGGAGATGATGAAGTTTGCACATGTTGACTAAGGTGAACGGTGTTTCCTATATTTGTCTGAAGGTCAGTGCCATGATGAATTCTAATGGTTTGAGATGTGCTCCCACTGGTCTTAATCCTGATACTAATATCGACTCAGCTGGTATATATAAGGGCCCTAGCGGTCGATTTATTAAAAATAAAACAATTATTTATGTATTATTATATTCTCTTTTTTTTTTTATCTAAATAAAAAACAATAATGGGCTTGATCTCAATCACTCTACTTCATCCCAACGCCGATAACAATTTGATGCTGGTGCCCCACCAAATTACTTAGAGAAACACAAAATTGCAAAAATAAAAACATAAAGTGATATGATTATAATGATTCTGAGATATGGTGATGACTATCATGTTATTTCTAACACCTGAGCTTTGTCCTTTTATGAATAGACCCTTTAGTTGGGTCCCTCAACTCCTATATCCAAGAGGTTTGTTTCTATTTACTTAGAATGGTCGGTGTCATCCTGAATTGTTCACAAGTTTCTAAATTTTGGAGTTTTTATTATTGCACTAAAAGTTTCCCCCAAACTTAAATCTAACATTGCCCATAATGTTTCAAATTGAAGAGCAGTACGAAGAGGAATAAAGAGATAAGTCAGAAAGATAGTACCGGAGTGAAGCGTAACAATCCTTCTCCAGAGAATAAGACAGAAAATCAAAACAAAAACCTACTAAACTACTAATTTACAACAACAGTCTTGGTGGTCAATCAAGGTAAGCAGGATCCTCCAGAGGGACCTCCTTAGCATCATCTACAGGAAAAGGATCTAAAAATGGTTTCAATCTCTGACCGTTTACTTCGAAGTATTTTTACCATCTTGAGTCTCAATTTCAATAGCACCATGAGGAAAACAGTACGGACCACAAAAGGACCGGTCCACCGAGAGCGTAACTTCCCGGGAAATAGATGCAAACGAGTATCAAACAGAAGAATTTTTTGACCGGGAGAAAATGACTTTCTTAAAATAATTCTATCATACAGAAGTTTCATTATGTTCTTATACTCCTTAGCACTATCGTATGCATCTCTACGAATCTCTTCCAACTCATTAAGATGGAGTTTTCTATCAAGTGAAAAATTAAACTGCTTTACATTCCAATATGCTATATGTTCAAACTCAACAGAAAGGTGACAAGCCTTGCAAAATACAAGCAAATAAGGTAACATTCCAATGGGGGTCTTAAACACACTACGGTAAGCCCATAAGGCATCAGTAAGCCTCATTGACCAGTCTTTCCGATTATGATTAACTGTTTTCTTTAAAATACGTTTTATTTCCCTGTTGGAAACCTCTACTTGACCGCTAGTCTGTGGGTGATATGGGGTAGCTACTTTGTGGGTATTATATTTCTTTATAAAAATATTAAACGGTCGATTACAAAAGTATGATCCTCCATCACTAATTATAGCTCGTGGTGTACGAAAACGTGCAAATATGTTATCATTCAAAAACTGGACCACAACCTTGTGGTCGTTCTTTTTACACAAAACCGCCTCAACCCATTTAGAGATATAATCTACAACGACAAGTATGTAAAGATTACCAAAATAATTAGGAAATGGACCTATAAAATCAATGCCCCACACATCAAAGACCTCAACAACTAAAATAGGGTTCAGAGGCATCATATTTCTACGGGAAATGGTTCTTAACTTCTAGCAACGCTCATAAGCAACACAATAACTATGGGAGTCTTTAAACAATGACGACCAGTAGAATCCACACTGCAATATTGATAGGATTTATAATACCATGTATAGATAACCGCAATCGCACGGTGTCTACAATGCAGACAACGATAAGTATGGGTCGAACCCATAGGAAGCGGGGATAATACTGCAATCAATATCTCTAATCTACTAATCAAGAATAATATTTTTGGAATTTTAGATTTATGAATAAAATAATAAAACAAACTAAACTAATAAAAATTAATCAAATGGGAGAAGTAGTAACCAGGGTTTTCAGTATCCACCACTATTTATATTTAATTGCTGAAGTGAAACATAACTCCTGAATATTCATCTATTGTTCGTTCTATCGACATCACCTATTATATGTATTAGAGTCGCAAATGTCATTGAGACACCCTAAGCATGGCGCATCAAAAGCCCTAAGTCTCATGCATACACCATCTAATTGCATTAGCGAGAAAATAATACGAAGCTAATTATAGGTTCACAAATAATATCCGGCTCTTCTAAGCATACCCCATCTAAGGATTTAACCCAAGCATGAAATATCAAATAAGTAGACAAAAATATTTGATATTCTATTAATTCTGCGCATAGGTTACTGTATTGTACATAACCGGTGAAGCAACAACTAATTTTTTATTAAATAAATAAATAAAAATCATGGAATTAATTATTCAAATCATAATAGTCTGTATCAAATAATTTGATTTAATTGATCTAAAACTTTAAGTGGTTTCAACCTTAAACCCTAGCTACAAATTCATTAGAACATGGAGATGGGTTTCTTAAACCCCATAAAAATAATTAAGAAGAGTAGAGAGTAAAAAGATTAAACCAAACTGTTTCCTGTGTGCTCCAGAACAAGAGAAATCTCGCTCTCCCTTTCCAGGCTCTGTCTATCTCGTTCTCACCTATGTTTTCTTTCTCCACCTGAAGCCTATCAGTCCCTTTCACGTCTTCTTTCTCTTCAACACTTCACGTCACTATCCCCTACTTCCTCTTCCTAGGTCTATCTATTCCTTCCTTCTCCGCCTATTCCCAAAACTCCAAACCCAGCAGACCCAAAAACAAAACTGAAAAGAACGCCCCCTTCTCTCTCTTCCGTCTTCTCTTTTTATAGTCTTTATAGGTTTTTTATAGTCATCTTAGATGATGTCTCCTGCAAAAGAGTCATCATCCTCATAAAAGTACATGAAAAGAGATACTAAAACACAAAATAAGTCAAATAGAACTAAAAATACTAAAAGAAAAAAAATAAAATAAAAATAAAAACCTAAACTATGATTAGAAAATCAAAAATATTAGTTACAATATTCCACAACCGCTCCTCGGTAGCGGCGCCAAAAATTGATAGGATTTGATAATACACCGCAATCGCACGGTGTCTACAATGCAGACAACAACAAGTACGGGTCGAACCCACAGGGAGCGGAGACAATATTGGAATCAATATCTCTAATCAACTAATCAAGAATAATATTTTTGGAATTTTAGATTTATGAATAAAATAATAAAACAAACTAAACTAATAAAAATAAATCAAATGGGAGAAATAGTAACCAGGGTTTTTCAGTATCCACCACTATTTATATGTAATTACTGAAGTGAAACATAACTCCTGAATATTCATCTATTGTTCGTTCTATCGACATCACGTATTACATGTATTAGAGTCGCAAATGTCACTGGGACGCCCTAAACATGGCGCATCAAAATCCCTAAGTCTCATGCATACACCATCTAATTGCGTTAGCGAGAAAATAATACGAAGTAATTATAGGTTCACAAATAATATCCGGCTCTTCTAAGCATACCCCATCTAAGGATTTAACCCAAGCATGAAATATCAAATAAGTAGACAAACATATTTGCTATTCTATAAATTCTGCGCATAGGTTACTGTATTGTACATAACCGGTGAAGCAACAACTAATTTTTCATTAAATCAATAAATCAAAATCATGGAATTAATCTTATTCAAATCATAATAGTCTGTATCAAATAATTAGATTTAATTGATCTAAAACTTTAATTGGTTTCAACATTAAACCCTAGCTACAAATTAATTAGAACATGGAGATGGGTTTCTTAAAACCCATAAAAATAATTAAGAAGAGTGGAGAGTAAAAAGATTAAACCAAACTGTTTCCTGTGTGCTCCAGAACTTGAGAAATCTCACTCTCTCTTT
The DNA here is from genome assembly GCA_023531435.1 of Papaver californicum. NCBI lineage: Eukaryota > Viridiplantae > Streptophyta > Magnoliopsida > Ranunculales > Papaveraceae > Papaver > Papaver californicum. The sequence continues at coordinate 908,771 of JAJJMC010021751.1, read as the reverse complement.
CCAGGCTCTGTCTGACTCGTTCTCAGCTATGTTTTATTTCTCCACCTGACGCCAATCAGTCCCTTTCACGTCTTCTTTCTCTTTAACACTTCACGTCACTATCCCCTACTTCCTCTTCCTAGGTCTATCTATTCCTTCCTTCTCCGCCTATTCCAAAAACTCCAAACCCAGCAGACCCAAAAACAGAACTGAAAAGAACGCCCCCTTCTCTCTCTTCCGTCTTCTCTTTTTATAGTCTCTCTAGTGTTTTTTTTTCGCTGCCACCGTACAGGCCTAGATGCCTCTCTCACTGTACCCTAAACAACACCTACCTAGGCTCTTTCTAGCTGTACCGACTATCCCCTAGAACAAAACCTAGAAGAAGTTTAAAACTCCAAGACTCTGACCTTCCCTTCTCCACGTGACACTTGTCTTTCCTTTTCACTCCTACCTTTATTTAGGCCTCCAACACTGAAAAATTCTCTTCTTACTTTCCTTCCTACTTCACTAGACTTAACCTCTAGCTTTCTTTCTTTTCACTTTAATCAAGCAACCAAGCCCCACTTTCACGCCCAAAAGAAATCTACAATTGACGCACCTAGTTTACTTGCTGCCACACCTAGCTGTCTCGGTCCACTTCTTGTCTCCCTTTTATACTTCTATGCACGGTCAAGTTTCTATTAAAAGATAACAAACAACTCCACTTTTAATCACGTGGACCCAAGTATCACTCCTCTTAGCACACTGCAACGCTTCTTTGCCGTATACACGAATTAGCCTTATTTATTTTATAACATTGGATTTTATGCAAGCCACCTATTAAAGAAATAAAACAATAATATTAACATAAAATTAATTACTAGTAAATATTAATTAGAAGGTAAATATGTATAAATTATGCCTGTATCAAATACCCCCAAACCTATATTTTTATAGTTCTCGAGCAAAACTAATCTAAAAATAAAATAAAATTCTAACTCACTTTCTCAAGAAATCACGACTACAGTTAACATATGTAATAAGCCTTTAAACCCCTAACTGGCCTTAGCGGATGAGTTTTGTCTCGTGAGGGTTTACAAGAGGTTTACCCACAAAACCTTTACTCCAAATTTTAGCTACCTGTGAACGATTGAGGATATACACTAAACAAGCTATTTATTTGTCATACTAATTCTTCGACTATAAGAATTATTACCCTGTATGAATCCCATTGATGTACATGAGTTTGTACTCAGCGTACTAAAATTCATATAAGAATGCAACTCTACTCATATAATCATCAAACATCTAAAACTGGATAAAAATTCACATTGCTTGAAATCAATCAAATTCAAACACAGGGATAGATTAGAAGATTAAAATGGAAGTAATGAATGATGTATATGTTGATTAAGGTGAGAGGTGTTTCCCAAAATATTAGTATAAAATCCGGTTCGGATGCTCCTATTTTTATTATTATTATTTATATACATAATATATATTTATGACTTCATGATTAGATCTTTCGAATCTAAGCGCATGCTCCTTTTCAGCAGATTACATGATAGTTCTCATGGATCCTGCATTCCACGCTTGCTTAGGCGACGGAGACAGGGAAAACACACACATATTTCTCCAATTGACGCACCTAGTTTACTTGCTGCCACACCTAGCTGTCTCGGTCCACTTTTTGTCTCCCTTTTATACTTATATGCAAGGTCAAGTCTCTATTAAAAGATAACAACCAACTCCACTTTTAATCACGTGGACCCAAGTCTCACTCCTCTTAGCACACTGCAACGCTTCTTCGCTGTGTACACGAATTAGCCTTGTTTATTTTATAACGTTGGATTTTATGCAAGCCACCTATTAAAGAAATAAAACAATAATATTAACACAAAATTAAGTACTAGCAAATATTAATTAGAAGGTAAATATGTATAAATTATGCCTGTATCAAATATCTTACCAACAGTCTTTTTCGCACTAAAGTGACCTCCACAAACATGATCATGGCAAAAGGAAATAATACTGGACTAGTCACTCTCAGGTATACATCTTCTAATAATCTGGTCTGGACAATACTTAAACAAATAAAGATCGTCCCAAAAGAAATGCTTTACCTCGACTACAAACCTAAAACGATCTTGTTTACCCCAATGTTGAGGCATTCGACCAGTAACAAGATAATTTTTTATATTCGCAAACCAAGGTAATTGGAAAAAAAATGAAAAGTTGTTCGTCAGGAAAACTATCTCTCACAGATGGGGAGTCATCAGCGGAATCAACAACAAGCCTAGACAAGTGGTCTTCTACTATATTTTCGGCATCCTTTTTGTCTCTAATTTATAGAGAGAATTCTTGTAACAAAATGATCCATCTAATCAATCTAGGTTTAGTATCCTTCTTGGAAGGAAGATACTTCAAAGCAGTATGATCAGTAAAGACTATGACCTTAGAACCTAAAAGATAGGATCTAAACTTGTCTAAGGAAAAACAATGCATAATAATTCCTTCTCAGTGGTGGTGTAATTCAGTTGGGCATCATTAGAGTTTTGCTGGCATAATAAATCACATGAAGTTATTTGTTTTCTCGCTGACCTAACACGACATCAATAGCATAATTTGAAGCATCACACTCTCAAAGAGTAGGTTCCAGTTAGGTACCTGGACTATGGGGGCGGTAGTAAACGTCTTAAGCTTCTCGAAAGCCTCTAAACAAGCATCATCAAAGACAAACTTAACATCCTTTGCAAGAAAATTGCAAAGAGGTCTAGAAATCAAGCTAAAGTCCTTAATGAATCGACGATAAAAATCTGCATGCCCTAGGAATGACCTAATATCTCTTACGGTTTTGTTAACCTGTAAATTTTAATAAGGTTAACTTTGGATTTGTCTACCTCTATACCTTTAGAGGACACGATATGCCCTAGAACAATTCCTGATTAAACCATACAATGAATTTCTCCCAATTAAGCACTAAGTTGTTTTCCTTACACTTATTCAACACTAATTTCAAATGATGCAAGCACTCATCAAAAGATGAACAAACACTGAAAAATCATCCATAAAGACCTCTAAAAACCGTTCTACCATGTCAGAAAATATGCTCATCATGCAACGCTGAAAAGTAGCGGGTGCATTACATAACCCGAAAGGCATGCATGTATACGAAAAGGTACCAAAGGGGCAGGTAAAAATGGTTTTCTCTTGGTCTTTTGGGGCAATAAAAATATGATTATAACCATAGTAGCCATCTAAAATGCAGTAATGGCTATGTCCAGACAATCGTTCTAGCATTTGGTCGATGAAGGGAAGGGGAAAGTGGTCTTTCCTTGTGACCTTGTTTAATTTCCTGTAGTCAATACAAACGCGCCAACCTATGGTCACTCGGGTTGGTATTAACTCACTGTTATCATTCTGGACTACAATGATACTTGATTTCTTGGGAACAATCTGAACGGGCTGACCCACTTACTGTCTGAAATGGGGTAGATAATACCCACATTTAACAACTTAAGCACTTCGGTTCGAACTACTTCTTTTATATTGGGGTTAAGTCGACGTTGCATCTCCCTAGATGGTATGGTGTCATCCTCTAAATAAATCTATTGCATACAAACAGTATGGCTTATACCCTAAATGTATGTTAAGGTCCACCCTAAGGCTTCCTTGTTGTCTTGAAGCACGGTCACTAGCCTACTTTCCTGATCACTATCCAAGTCGGATGCTACAATCACAAGCAAAGTCTCGGATGGGCCTACAAACACATACTTTAGGGTATCTGATAGTTGTTTAAGGTCCAACTTAGAAGGATCTTCTAAAGAAGGAATTAGGGTAGACTTAGTAACTGGTAGTGGTTCGAATTTAGGTCTCCATCCATTACTAGTGTCTATCAAAGGGGATGAATCTAACAAAGCATTCACCTCATTAATCACACTATCATCATCAAAATCAAACCCAAAGTGGGCTAAACATTTATCTAATGGATCTTCTAACAAAGTATTTGATCGCTTAGATGTAGATAAAAATGGGCGACCTAAAATCATAGGTATCTGGTTCTCTGGGTCAGGGACAGGTTGGGTATCTAGGATAACAAAATCCACTGGATAAATAAACTTGTCGACCTTAATAAGAACATCCTCTATAACACCACGAGGAATTTTCACCGACCTATCAACTAACTGGAGTGTTATCTGGGTAGGTTTTAACTCACCAAGCCCTAGATGGAGGTACACATGGTACGAAAGTAAATTCACACTAGTTCATAAGTCAAATAACTCTTGGTCAACACGGTAGTTATCTATTATGCAAGAAATAGTAGGGGAACCTGGGTTTTTGTACTTAGGAGTTGTGTTGTTCGGTATAATTGAACTTACATGACTAGCTAAAAAGGCTTTCTTCTGTACACTAAGCTTTCTCTTTCGCGTACAAAGATCCTTAAGGAACTTGGCATAAGTAGGAATCTGCCTGATTGCATCTAATAAAGGAACATTTATGTTGACTTGCTTAAAAAATCTCTAATATATCATTAAAGTTGGATTCCTTCTTAGTTGGTACTAGCAGTTGTGGGAATGGGGCTCTGGGCACAAAATCAGATTTCTCAGGAACCACATTAGACTCTTTAGAGACTCTATCAGTCTCTTCAATTACTGGCTCAGAAGGGTGGACTACAACATGTTCACTATCGAGCATGGTTACCTTATTATCTACCACATTCTCTCTCTCTCTCACTTAGAGTCTTATCTATTTGGCTTACTTGAAGTTCTAACTTAGCAAGAGTTTGGGCACTAGTCTTAAAATTATACTTGGTTTCTTGTTGAAAACTAACCTGCCTCTTTGCTAACATAGAAAGAGATTTCTCTAAGCTAGTCATTCTATTGTCAGAATGGTTTTGAGAGTAAGTTGGCTCTAATGGGTTCTTGGGATAACTAAACCCTGGTGGAACTTGAGGATTGCTAGTCTGTCCTTGATTTTGACCTTTAGACCACGAAAAATTAGGATATTTTCTTCAACCGGGATTGTAGGTTTCCGAATATGGGTCAAATTTCTGACGGTTTTCAAACCTAGAGTTTTTATAAAGAGCATAGGCTTGCTCTTCATTAATTTGTCCTTCCCAAAACCAGTTATTGGGCTCCATTCCATAACTAGAGATTTGAGAGGCTTTAGTCCTATCATCGGGTTCAACAAAAGACTTATGTTTAGACTGACTCAATTCTAAAGCTTCTAACCATCTAGATAGAGTAGCAAACTTAGCGTCTGACTCAAAACTTGTATCTACCATGTTGGTGCTGCTTCTATTGACCAAGAGTCTTTTAGAGGGTTCAACACAAGAATCCCACTGTTGGGATTTTTCAGCCACTTCTTCTAAAAAAGTGTAAGCTTGATAAGCAGTTTTCTGGAACCCGCCAGCACATAAAGACTCGACCATAGCTTTGGTCGAACACCCTCATAAAGAATCTGGACTAGTTTCATTTTCTCGAACCCGTGGTGGGGACATTGAGACAAAAGATCATTGAATCTCTCTAAAAATCTATAAAAAAATTCTCCCTCTTGTTGCATACTGGCACTAATTTTCTGCCTAATGGATGCAATTTTATGCTTAGGGTAAAACTTCTGAAAGAAGGCAGTAGTAAGTTCATCCCACGTTTCTATTAACTCAGATGGTAAGTTATGCATCCATGACTTGGCTTTATCTCTTAAGGAAAAAGGAAACATCCTAAGTTTTAAGACTTCATCACTAAGGTCTTTAATCTTAATTGTTCCGCAAATTTCCTCAAAATCCCTAACACGAAAGTAAGGGTTTTCATCATCTTTCCCTAAAAATACAGGGACCATCTGAATAATACCAGGTTTCAACTCATAATTAGCCGTAATGGCAGGCAATTTAATACACAATGGTCGGTTGGACCTAATTGAGTACATATAGTCTTTCAAAGTTATCATTGCTGGCACAATCGAAGTACTTGGGGTACTTTCCTCACTCAGAGATAAGTTCTCAAAACTGAAGTTTCCAAAGACAGAGCTCTCAAAAGAAGAATTTTCGAGCTCCCCACTTTCTCAATAAGAACTACTAGGTTTTTCCCTGATTAGACGACCTAGATTATCTCTTTTCTAAGCCCGCTCAGTGTTGATGTCGAGCGGTCTTGGCATACACTAATGGAATTTATGCACATGCAAATGATGGGTTCACTAATTTGGGTAAGCTTGAGTTACCACAACAAAATATACCTACAGTCAAAGACTGGTCAAAGGTACAAGGCTGGGGTTTGTGGTGTTTCGGATGATAGCGCCCAAAGGGTTCACCACACTTTCCCACAAGTTTTCCTACAAATCGATGTCTGACAAGAATTGCAATTGGTTACGTGAGAATTGGGTGAGAAATTAACTACTCATGATCCATATATTTAGGTATTCAGATTATGTCCATAACCAATCGAAGAATTAACTACTCATGATGCAAAGAAAGAAGAAGATATAACTTGGTTTTCCCCTAAATATATATACCATATAATATTAAATGTGCAATATTGACTCCTCTCTCCGACATATGATGTCTTGTTTGAGCCTTAGATGTCCCCTTATATAGCCTTCAATACTTGTCCATCAAGTTTCCTCAAATATATAGGTAAGTTTAAAGCTAAATAAACCCAAAAAATATCTTTCCTGCGGTCATTTTTCGGACACAAGGACAGTTTCCTTACATAAGATTGTTTTAAGGAGTCGTTTCTGAAGTGTATCCGAAAAACATCATTATTTCGAAAACTATAACAGTCGTTTTCAAAAACTATGACAATCGATTCGTATATTGAATCGTGAGTTGTAGATTCTTGGTTAAATATCATTTGTACATGAATTTTGGAGATTTTGATATTTCACACGACATGAAAGGAGTACAAAACAAGTGTTAACATGTAAAAAGGATAATTTTATCACTTAACCATCTTAAATGTTTGAACTATTCAAAATTTTACCACGTTGCAATGTAAATATAAACAATTTGACATCTTAGTTGTTATTTTTTGTTGGAACTTAATGATAAAACTACACCATGTTAAGCAACTGCTACGTATAGTACCAATTTGTACACATCTATCTTACTCATTTTTCAAACACGACAATGAAATTTTTTGTCAGTTGGTCTTGTAAAATTGAAGTGATAACAACATGGCTGATGAGTTTGTGATAGTGGTAAGAAAGGGTTTGTTTCAGAACTTGTAAAGATTTTAATTTTAGACTTAAAAATTAAAACTAAACTAGAAATAACAAAACTTAAATGAAAAAGTGCTTTCAAGATTTTAAAACTAACCAAGACACTGGATTCCACTACTACACATGATTGAATGATGTTATAAATATTTCAAAACCCTTGTCACCTTTTAAGTCCTTTTATTTTTGAACTCACTAACAATCATGCATATTCTTAAATATTATTTGTACATATTAAGCATAGGTTATCAACTGATTTAATAAAATATAACCTATCAAATTGAATCACAAATAATTAAGAATATTATGCAAATAATTTAAAACTCTGCAGAAGCAGTGATTAAGTGAATTATATAATTAAACTAGAGAAAATAAAATAATTACCTATCAATCATGCATAAATAGCTTCCTCCATTGCCTTGGTTACGTGAGAATTAGCTCATCATGGTAAACAACATCTCAGAATATTTATTCATGGCTCAAAAATTACTCACAAAGATGAAATGAAGAGAAAATTATAAAACAACGAGTTTGCAACGTTTATAGGCGTTACAGACTCACTGTTACAAAGCAAGTGTTTCAGATCTGAAGATAAACGTTGCATAGATGATAATAAACGTTGCAAAGATGAAGATAATTGTTGCATTTGGGATGAAGAAACCGTGACAGAGTGGTTGAAGGAACTGTTGCCTTATCTTCTGTTCTTCGTGTTCTTCAGCAGCAGAAAAATATTTTCTCTGCAACTCTTGATTTTTCGCTCTGCTTATCTCCCAAAACTAATTCTAACACTCGATCCCCCTTTCAGACTCCTCCAACACCCTTTAAATACACACAACCCCAAGAATCAATCGAAAGTATTCTCATTCAATGAGAATCATACTCGGTAAATCCAAAACTTTACTCTCGATATTTTCCTTTCCCTTTCAAGTGATTCTCGACCAGGACAACTCATTGTTTCTTCCGTAATTTCCACAAATCCTCCTCCTATCTCAACACCTCAAATATCTCGAGTAAATTCTAAAAATATTCTTTCCTTCTTCTCTGCAGATTCACAGAGATTTTATTCCCCTTTCCCTATCTGCGAGCTGTCACGAGTCTGTTTGCATCAGACACACTCTAACCATGATGATACTCGTTCCGCACACGCATCACTTCCAAATATAAACCCAAAAATCTAGAGAATAACTCCCAAACTCTGTTTTCTCCAATCCACGTATCACTTCACTTTTTTATCGAATCTGAAGGACTTACCTGTCCTGTTTTAGTCAAACAGGTTATTTCCAATCAAATCCAACGAAAATATCTCTTAAATCTTGACAGAAATCAATCCAAAAATTCTGCAGTTGAAAACCAATTTTTTCGCCAAAAACTGTTCAAGTCGCGAAGAGAAGATGAATGCCCCCTATCTATTCTTGGGGTACCTCTAGTAATAGAGTTCCCCTATCCAAAATGGAGGTGCCATTAGCAATTTCTCCGGATGCCTTTAGTTATTTTTCGTGCCGACTTTTCCAAGAATGTTTATTACCCAAAAATACCTACATACACATAAAATAACACAAATTACACAAAAATGTGTCTATCAATGGCTCAGTATATGATATTCTCATCATAAACTTGAGACTAGAACCAAAAAAATTATGTCATTATCATTTTCCTAATCATTTTAATTTCACCAGCATCAGAAAGAAGCCATAACATACGCAGTAGGAAGAGGAAATGGCGGTGATAGTAGCAACATTGGTGGAGGATGTGGAAACAAAGCATTTGGAGGTGGTGTGCATACTACTTAGTTTATGATGCTTAATTTTGTTATCTAAGCAACAACTATCATATGCTGAAGATTGAAGATGAAGAAAAAGAAAATAAAAATTACCCATTTTCATCAATTAATTTGATGCCCGCATATTGTTACGGTTATGCTTATTATGGAATCTAAGAAAAAAAATCTTTATTTATTGTTGTCATATTTTCTTTCATTTTGATATTTTTTGAAAAAAATTCACGTTTGTTTTTTGAATTCTGCCCAAATTGATTAAAAGTGCTTGAGTACACTAAAATAAATATCTGATTGTTGTTCCTTGCTGTAAAAAGTAGACCATGATTCATGAAAACACACCAAAATCAAGATATGATGAAAATTGGGCCTCAAAAGATGAGACGACCCCCTAAGAAGAAAAAAAAGAGAGAAAAAAAAACGTAAATCATGGAAATTAAAGTGAATCTACAATTCAAATATTTAAACCACGAGTGTTAGAAAAAGCGATTCACACATCCGATGCGAAGCGTTTACAAATTATTGAAGTGACTCATATGAGTTGAATCGCGACTCGTACGAGTCTAAAAATAATGCTTGCGTGAACTTCGATCAAAGATTTACGTAGAATTTTTTTTTCCTTGGATCTCATATAGAGATTCTTGAATCACTGGTCGGTTTTCAGCCAAGAAAAATTATTTCAAGTTCTTACTTCACAAATATAGATCAGACTCATCAGAGTATATAATAAGAAAAATTCGATCCACATGGAGATATGGGTTGTTAAGAAACTTTTTGATTACTTATGTAAATGGGGGGATTTATGATGATTAATTATCAATTAATTGAAACTAAAATTATAGTAAAAAACAATTTAAGTTGTAAACAATAGAATAAGAATACTGGCTAGAGAGTCATCTTCCGTCATCAAACATGTTATCAACTAAATCATACTCAATATTCAGTTTTCTCAATTTCAATAACCCTAAAGCATCCTATCACAGGTCTACTCCGACAAAACTCATTTTATCATCAAAGACGCAAAAGCCACTCTTTAAATCCTTTTCACCATACAACTTGGCACAAGAGACAATCAAGTTTAACCCAATGTAAGCAATGGTTTTTGTGAGTTGAGGTTATTCTAAGCAATCCAGTGCAACATCCACTCGGATTTAACCTAGGTTACACTTCTACACATAATCGCATGGCAACATCCCGTCGTTAGAAATTATGCTACGATACTTGTAACAAGGGTTTTTCGAAATTTCCAGATCTCAAACCTTAGTTCAGCTGTAAATATGAATTCATGATTATTTAGTTCGCGACTTAAACAAGCAATAATTCAATCATACATGACGTTATTAGCAATAAAACATAAGCGATATTAATAAAAATATGAATACTAAGAATGAGTTCTTTAGTTAATAAACATGTTCTAGACTTCGGACTACATCTATAACCAAGAAGTTGAAGTTAGCTCATATTGGATTTCTTAAAACACATGAGAAATAATAAGGTTAGAAAAATAAAACAAATCATAGGTTTTAGAAAGTCTCCAACTCTAAAGCCTATTTCTTCTCTTCTTGTACTGTAAAACTTTTTTCAAAAAATATATATTCCCCAAAAAAATCTGTTCACCTTATTAAAAGTATCTCTTATACAATAGTTTAAATGTAGAAGAACCCATGCTCGAATCCCGGTCGAATAGGTTCCAAAAACACACCAAAAACCAAGTTCGTATATAAAAATAGGAAGCCCACAACTTATCGTATCTGGTCGGCCAGAAATGGCCGACTGGAAGCCATTCTAGTCGGTCAGGAATGGCCGACTAAAAACTTTATTTTTTCTAGAAACTCTGCAACGAACATAATCTGTCGGAACTGTCCGATTACAACATGTTATGTTAGTCAGGTCTAAACGCCTAGCATTATTTTTCTCCTGGATACTTTGCAGTGAACGTAGTCGGTCGAAACTGGCCGACTACCCCTTTTTCTGGTCAGTCAGGCCTAAACGATTAGAACTGTATTTCTGGTTGGCCAGGTCTGAATGACTTGAGCCGATCCACTTTTTCTTTAAATATTTCGATTTTGATGTTTTAGGCATCCGATTCGCGTCACATACACTTGGATACTTCCCCCATTGATAGTACTGCATTTCGTTTTGACCAAAAAGATTCACTTCCCTTGATTTTGGACGATTTAACCTACAAAATAACTTAAACACAAAACAAGCATAATAACAAGTAGAATACAAGAAATATAGCTAAGGAAAACATAAAATCGATACTAAAAATATGTAGCATACAACCTGCTTATACTTTTAGTTATGAAGATAAATCAATATAGTGTAAAAAATAAAAGTAAAGCAAGACACCCAAATTTTGTTAACGTGGAAAACTGCAAAGCAAAAAAAACCCGGAACATAGTCTAGTTTGAACACACACCGTGTTAAGCCCCTATAAGCACTAGCCTACTATATGACATCGGTCTGGAATACAGTTGAGACAGAATAAACCCCCTAAGTTACTCTACTTTAATTGTGCCACTATGTATCTTGATTCTCGCAAGAACCTACGCACTTGATTCCCCTAGCTAAAGTCTATTACAGGCATAAGAGTTGCTCCACAGTCCTTTGTGAAGACTAGTGCTACCTTTCCTCAACCAGGATGCCTGGTAGTTTCCATTCTGATGCAAGATCAAGGAGACAAAAATCTATTCCCTGGTTTATTTTCTTCAAAAGTTACAAAGATACCTAATAAACTATCCACACAAGAATATCAATCTAGATCAAAGTCTAAGATGAATTCTTGTAGAAAATTTACAAATAATATTTCAATTGATAAGAGTTATACTCAATTGTGTTTAAAGTTTCCTACGGAGACATTATATCCTCACAGTAACACGATGAAATTCATTCATTGGAGTCGATGACCCTTGAAACAGAGATTATGTGCAGAAGGACTTGATTTGTGAAATCGTATGTCGGAATTAAATGGACCTTGAAACTCGATTGTGAAATCAATTGTAGGTTTCGATGACCCTTGAAATTAGGTTTTTGTTCAGCAGGATCTTATTATCTGAAAATATGAACGGTTAGGATGGCAATTCTATGATGGTTTTGATAACCTCAAATAAGACCTATGTCTGCTTGCGTATATAGAATTTGGGGAAATATTTATGAACATTTGCTTGGTAAAATTTTATTGGTCCAAAAAATTGGTAATCTTGATTCCTCGAGTGGCGTATTAGGAAGTCGGAACTTGCCAAGTGGGTCATAACCCGACCTGTTGGAAAAAATTTCCGGTCCGTCACATAACTTATGTTTGTTATCTTTCACGTTATTATATTTTCATTATAAATAAGGAGAGTGAATCATCGAGTGCCCATCTATTTATAAAACTTATGGTAGAGCAATTGGTTGATAGATAATTACTTGATGGATAATTTAGCAAAAATGCTTGGTCGAATATTGTCACTAACTTCAAAGGCAGCTTTGGTCCTTCTTTTACTAAGGAAGTTTTAAAAAATCTCATAAAAACTTTAAAAAAGACAAAAGACATTGACTGCTCCTGATGATGTATGAGAAAAGCATACCAAAGTTTAATTTATTTTATCAAGTTTTATCATATAATCATCATGTATCTCAGTAATAAAGTTATAAACTGAACTTGTAGGCATATCTAGAATACAAACAATGGAGGACAATGTCTCTCCCACAATGTAATGAATTATCATTGATATTTGGTGACAGTAGGGCGACTGGAAAGCATGACAGTAACCTGGATAACCATGAGGTCGACGAGGACCACAATGATAATAGTCAAGACCAATATGAAAATGCTGAACACCAGAACAAGAATACGTATTGAAATGGCAATGTAATGATGATAATACATCCGAAATGCCAAAAAAACCGAGAAATTCAATAGGTTCTAGTTCCCGTTCTTTTAGAAAGACCAAAGATATTACTGGAAAATGGATGAATGGTGGAAGCAATTCAATTGATGGAAAGTGTAATGAAAAATATAACGACCAAAAAAGAGGAAAACTGGAAAAAAAAAATTTAGAGTTTTATTTATACAAGGTTTAAAGTTATTAGAAGACGAAAATAATTTCATAGCATTGAATGATATGGATTGTAGATGGTGGTAAGAATGGGTTTGTTTCAAAATTTTTGAAGATTATTTTTGATTTAAAAATTGATTTTAAACTAGAAAATATACACAAAAGATGAAAGTAATATTCACAAATACTGAGGTTACCGATTTCTCCATTAACCACTTTTAATTGATTCTAAAAATACTAATTTTAAACAATTCTAGCTCAAATAAGTGACTCAATTTTTTTCCAAAGGTATATTTTTAAATTTCAATTGTAAATCATAAGTATGGATCATCAAAAGCTCTAGGTCCCAGCATAAACCATCAGATAAAATCACAATCAATTATGAAAAATCATAATTTCAATTAAAAATAAACGTAAAAGTCATAAAAGAATTATTAAAAGTTACCAATTAATCATGGAAAAATGGTTTCCTACTTGCCACAGTGATGGGGTTTAGCTCATCTTGCTCAAAACACCCTCAACAGATTGGTACATAGCTCAAAAAGTGTTTGAAAGATGAAAAGAAGCTAAAAGTAATGTAACAGGGAATCTGTAACATTTTTTGGACGTTACAGATTAACTGTTACAATGGAGCTTGAAGGTAAATATTGCAAACTGAAGATAAACGTTGCAAAACAGTTGAAGAAACCGTGGCTGAGAGATTGAAGAAACCGTTGTCGTAGCCTCTGTTCTTCGTGTTCTTCAACAGCAATAGAGAATAATTCCCTGAAGTGATTTTTCTTCCTTCTCTTCGTCTCCTGAGCTCCTCCCCCCTCCTTGGTGTGACTCCAACCGCCTATATTTATACCCCAAAGGTCGACAAAATCTCGAGAATAACTCAATTATCTTCTCTTTTCTTTCTGCCAAAGTTCCGTGTTTCATCTCCTCTTAATTTCTTCACACGGCTTCTGAGCTGTCAGAATTCTTTGAAACTCTATGTATTTGATTGAGACAAAACTCAGGGAAGATATTCTCTCCCAAATCCCACATAAATTCTAATTTAATGGCAAATCCCCGAGATATTCTCGCTTCCCTGTTTTGATGAGAATCAATGATATTCTCCCTTTTTTACGTGGATAAATTCATTTTACATTCCCTTTTTTGGAGAAAACCAATTCCAAATCCAAAAATGTGAAAAAAATACGAGAAAACCAATTCCAAATCCTCCACAGAAAAATACGCAGTAGAGAATTATTTTTCCCGTCAAAAAAAATTCTTTGGAATGAAAGAAGAAGGGGTGCCCGTCATAAAATAACATAACTAGTACAAAATTGAGTTCCAACATTATAAAGATTGGGAACAAATTAGACAAATAAATGTGTCTATTATTGAACTGGGATATGAGATGACGTTGGTTATTGCCAAAGCTTAACATTTCCCATTATTATCCTTAACTTTAAAGTAGCGGAATTGATTAGGTTGATGACTTGAGTTTATTTTGGGTTTATATGGTTTGGTTTCCAACTAATTAGGTGGATATTTTGAGTTTTTTTGGCTATTTTTTAGTTTCAAATTTAAATCGAAAATACGGTATCACTTTTTAAATTATTTTTTCATACTGAAATTTTGTTTTGTTTACTTATTTAGATTTTACATATAATTTTAAGTGTTATTTGTATTTTGGTGCCGAAGTTTTGACCAGAACCTTAGTTTGGTACCCGATTCTTCAGAAATTAAGGGTTGGTACCTTGACCAACCGTTGACTGTCAAAACTTCTGTCTATCCAAATTATTATTTTTATTTTATTTTATATAATTTTTTTAATTAATTCCTAAGCCATTTTACATTTTTTTTCGTTTTTTACTATAAAAGCAAACCTTTATTTATTAAACCTTGACCATCTAAATATTTTCATATTTTTCTTCAAAAGTTGTATTTTTTTTAACAAAAACTATAAAAAAAAAATTAAAAAAATTTGGAAGATCAAAAGGGAAAAGGGAAATGTTGATGAATAAAGGTGGTCTCGAAAGAAAAAGATGAAGAAGACATAGGAAAATATATAAAATGATTAATGGATTATTTAAAAGAAATTATATATAAAAAAGAAACTTAGTAAACTAGTTTTGACAGTCAACGACTAATCCAAATATCAACCTTTAATTTTTAAAAAACTGGGTATCAAACTAAAGTTCTAGTTAAAATCCGGATACCAAAATACAAATAACCCTAATTTTAAATTTAAATTTATTTTGTTTTAATCGTTTATATTTCTTTTTTTATCAGTGTAGGTACGTACAATACGATACTTATGGTTAGTTCTGAAGATGATCAAACGAAGCATCCATTAGAATGATTTTCATTTTTTCCTTTTCAAACTATTCAAATTTGTATAAACTGAATTCTCAGATGTAATATTATTTCTCTTGCTACCAATTATGGAACAGTAAGATAAATGAAATTTAATATCTCTCACTAGCTGCAAAGGGTTAGGCTGAATTTTCTTAAAAATAATGTTGCATCTATGCTTCCTGATGTGATTATAGACAGTGGTAAGAAAATGATACAAACTCTAAGACTTGTGAAGGTTGATTCTAGATTTAAATTTAATTTCTAATACTAAAACTAGCAAATATACAAAAGATGGTAGCAATATTATGAAAGACTGGGACTCAGAATTCTGTCGATTTTTACATTCATATTGTACAAATATTGATTCCTAACTGTTAAGCTCTTTTATAAACTCTTTTTGTTTGTCAAAAGTAGATTTTTTTAAAATTGATTGTAAATCCTAAGCATGGACCATCAAAACAATTAAGCTAAGCATGACCCATCAAATTAAATGACAACCAATTAAGAAAAATCATGAAATAATTAAAATAAGTGTAAAAAGTCATAAATAATCGAATATAGTTACCAAACAAGTGTGAAAAATAGCTTCCTCCATTGTCCCAGTGATGGGGTTTAGCTCATGATGCTCAAAACACTCTTAAAAGATTGATACATGACTCAAAAAGTGTATGAAAAATGAAAAGAAGAGAAAATAATAAAAGCAACGAGCTTGCAACGGTGTATTGGCGTTATAGACTTGTTGTTACAAAGTAAATGTTGTAAATTGACGATAAATGTTGCAAAGGTTAAAATCTTTAGCAACAAAATCTTCAACCTTTATCCACATAATCTTCAACCTTTTAGCAACGATTTCTTCATCTTCTTCATCACGATCATGATTTTTTTCCTGATTTTGATTTCTCTTTTTCTCTGGCAGAGCCAACCCCCTAAAACTCTTCCTCAACTCTTCTATTTATACTAGAACATTCCCTTTCCCGAATCCTCTCTAAAATCTTCGAATCATAAATTCTTTTAATGAAAATATTATCTCGGAGATTTTCAACCCTCGTTGTTTCCTTACCAAGCCTCGAGAAGAATAAATTGTTGCTCTGTTTAGATTCGAGAATAGTATTTCTTCACAATTTTTCCTTTAGTTATCAAAAAGTATTTGATATTTACGGAAACGGAATCGTGTGAGAAATATTCTTCCTGCAAGTGACAGAACACACAATTCTGTTTGATCATTTGATGTGAAACTTGTTTACACGTCTCCACAATTCAGCAAGAATATCTTCTTTTCTTAGAAGCCTTCAACAACTTCCAAATTTATCAATCCAATTCACACAACTAAGATTTGAAATTTCCCGCCAAATTCATATTTGAAACGAGAAGGAGTGGGTGCCTTTAACCAGATGGTGGGTTCCTTTAGTAATCGGGGTGCCCTTATCTAAATGAGAGGTGCCTTTATTAATTTTTATGGGTGCTTTCAACACTTTTTGAGTCATATTTTCCACAATCATTTATTCCACGAAAATACCTAAAAGCATAGAAAATAACATTATTAAAACAATAATTGAGAAATAACAATATAAATATGAGAACAATTAAGACATAAAAATGTGTCTATCACTTCCATATAAACCAAGCAACAATGATTGCATTTTCAGCCTAATCAACAACACTAGAGATGGAAATATTCTCAATCTAGTTATGAAATGGGGTAAAATTGGTGCAAGCATTCATGTGATTAATCCCAAGACCATACCAAATTGCAGAAGAAAAAGAGCAATTCAAGAACAAGTGTAAAGGATCTTCCACATGATTATTGTTACAAAGACAAGAATATGGTAAGATCTTATTAGTAAATCTAGAAAGAGTGTTGCACAATGGAAGAACATTTGAGTATAGTTTCCATAGAAATAGTTGAATTCTAGGTTGGCATGTAAGGCCCCATATCTTCTTCCAAATAGGATTAAGATTTCCTAAATCCTTAGTAAGGACTTTTTACAGAGATTTAACAGATGTAGTTCCATTATTTTGTATATATCCATTTTAGCTCATCAAACTCTGCACAAGGAACCTGTAGAGTAAGAATTTTGTTACAAATATCAGGAGAGAAATATAAATTAAGCATCCCAGTGTTCTATTCACCATTCACATCTATCAAATCAACAATCTTAGTTGGAGTTTCCTCCTCATTCACTAAAGGGTGAATAGGAAAATCAATGTATGAGATTTATTTTTCTGTCCATATATTTATATTAAATTTTAGGGCCAGATTCCATATACAATTAGGTCTAAGAATGTCCATACCTTTCCTAATACTTGACCAGATCCAATAAATATTAGTATGAGCAGATGAGATTAAAGGATTGGTATTGTTAAAATACTTAAACCTTAGAACCTTTACCCATAGGGCAGAAGGACAAGAAAGAACTCTCCAAGCAATCAAAGTAAGCATAGAAAAATTAAAAATTCTAGGATTTCTAAGACCCAACCCACCATTGGCCTTTGGGATGCAAATAAATTTTCAAATTTTAGGAAAAAAGTGATATCTAGAGTAATTTTTATCCCACCAAAAATTTCTCTGTAACCTATCAATTCTTTCAAGGGTTGTTGCTGGGAATTCCATGCAGCTCATTTGAAAACATGGATAGGCAGAAGTAACATAATTTAACAGAATAATTAACTTTACCCGATATGATAGGCATACCTTTATAGTTAGAAAAACCATGCACATTGATTACATTAGTATACTAACAAGTAACCTATGTATATTTATAATTTTACCCTAGATGTTAATATCCCATCTTCCAATCAAAACCTTTAAATTAATTGAACCCTCTTTTAGGGACTTCTGATCTCCTGTACCTAGTTTCCCTGTCTTTCCATGTACCGTCTATTTAGAAGCCTCCACGTGTTAAACAGTAATAATCATTCAATGAATTAGCTAACGCCGCTAACAAGGTGTGTTTCCTTCCTAAATTAAATCCAAAAAATATATTTCCTCTCTCCTAAAATTGACCATAGTTAATTAGGTCTTCTAAATTAAGAATGATTCAAATTTTTGCAAATGATATAATTATGAATACACAGGATGTTTAAAAAAAGTGCATCAAATGTTTGAATAATTGTATCATTTGCAAAATTTAAAATGTGTCGAATGTTTGAAAATTTTTAAAAATTAAAAAATGAAAACTAAGATAAAAAGATGATTCAAGGGGGATGGACTTTGGAGAAACAAGAGAGGAATATACAAAATAGATCAATATTTCTATTGTTATACTTGTTGGGAATAACTAGTTTATCTTATGATACTTATAATCAACGGGGTTAATCTGAAAACTTCTTTTAAGATAATTTGTAAATTATAATTTCAATAAATTTTAAAAAGAGTTCTACAAGTTTCTATGTCAATTGATGTTTCAGTTAAAGATTTCAAACAAGAATGTTAGGTTACTAGGTTTAGCAATACCATCGTCAAATTTCTTAACAACTAACATAGAGGAGGAAGTAGGACCAATGGAAGGTAAAAATATATATACTTTCCTTACCTTTTATTTTCTTTTTCTTTTTTACCTTATTATAAATTAACGGAGTTTTTAGATAATAAACATCGTTAACATATTAGTTATTCATATAACATATGGAGGTTTTTGAATGGACGGTACAAGGAGGGACATAAAAAATAGGTACAGAAGATCCGGATCCCATTTTAACATTGAAGTCCCGGAAATGGAACATTAAAAATAAAAATCCCTTGTATAATTTAAGTAATTAAGACTTGAACCCATAATTATTGGGCTACCTAAAATATGCTTGACCAACTCATCAACTTTTAGACGATTTTTTTTTGACATCTTTCTTTCTCATGTTTGACATAATCTTGACAGAAGTTCTTAGTAAAAAATTTGATTTTTTTTTTATATCTACCCCTTCCCTATAGTGAAGATATATAACTGTAATGAATAAGAAAAATACTCCCTAAAATAACCGCCATAATCGTAGTCGCCTTTTTTTTAACAAAATTAGGGCGTTAGTTTTATATACTTGATACAGAAAAATCCTAAGTAACTCAACAATGAAATCGTTAGAATCGAGTTTGGAAGGTTTAGAAATATGAACTTATTCTGATGAACCCCTAATATATAGTGCACAACATCTTGTTTTTTTTTCTGTTTTAACCAGAAACTACAGGAGAATAGCGTTTTTTCCCCTTAAAACCAGGTATTACAATTCTAGTGATAAATATTAAACAAACAATGACAATATTAAGGAAATGTTGTTGATGGTGGATTTTTAACAAGGGATAGATTGTAAAATTTCCCTCTGCCGAGTAGCAGAAATATGGAAATACCCGCGCATATTTCTAACTTTACATCAAAATATGAAATACTATATCTTTACTATATTCTGCAAGAGAATTAAGAATACAATCTCTACAAATAGCTACATGCGTTCTATATTGATCTCGTGGCCTCTCTAAATATATATAATATTTATGCCATATCGAACTAGTCTCAAGCCGCATAACTTCCATGGTTGAATTCCTTGAACTTGTCTTGAATGTACATGAATGTTTAAACAGCATCCAAATAAGTTATATTTTGGGAATAGTTGATTCATGATCCTCGAAGACGCATCCTAGCTTAATGCCTTGTTCTTGAAGACACATCTCAAATTTGATGACTGATCCTCAAGAACGCATCCTAGCTTCATGACCGATCCTCAAGGACGCGTCATACCATTCCTCGAGACAGCGTCATAATAGAACCAAGCCTTGGGAGAGAGCCTATCCCTGAGGAATGTTCCTCAAGGACGCATCATAGATCCGGCGCTTGCCTAGTGCCAGCGCCAGAATCCCTATGGCGCTAGCCTTATTTCCCTTCCCTGAGGACCGTTCCTAGGGGACGCATCATGGCGCTGAAACTTTCACCGAGATAGCTTAGAGCTAACGCCGCGCCACTCCTTTCCTTCCTTGAGAACCGTTCCTCAGGGACGCCTCATGGGGCTGGCCTAGTGCCAGGGTCAAAATTCTTACGACACTAGCTTCGAGCTAGCGCCAGCCTCTCCCTTTCCTAAGGATGTGTGACTCTCATAGCACCGTCCTCCAGGGACGCGTCATAGCTCATTGCGCTATTAATACCAGTGCCAATTCTAACCTATCCTCGAAGAACAATGTCCACAGTGTGCCCGGTCCTTGAGAACTTCTGTAAATCTTTGACTTCAAACACTTCCAAATTTATTCCATGCTACTTCTAAGCTAGTACATGACTACTAACTTACTATTTGCACTAGAATCGACACTGACCATTCTACTAAACCACTTAGTGAACTGATCGATTTGCTTCACTAATTTAGAAAGTTATTGACTTAACCTAACCAAAATAGTAATAGTCCATGACTTTCCTAATTTTCTATGAGATATCAAATACATCACATGGAAGGATTCTCATTGGGGTATTGGTCTGGCATTCTATGACAACGTGTGATGTGGAAACACATCCACGATGAGAAGGTAATAAGTAGTGAGACAGTTGGGAGCAGTTGAAAGGATGAAGAGTAGTGGTCATACAATCCTCCTGACTAAGAGGACATGACTCCACTACCATTTCCACGATCATCACTTCTCCATCTCTTCGCAACTTCCACAACTTATGAGAAATCAATGTGTTTACGACAAGACTATAAAATAAATAGCTAGCTTCATCTATTCGAAATAAGAATTAAGAAAAAAACAGAGATATATCCCAGAGATAATCCAATTTATAGTCAGAAATTCAGTCTTCAACTACATACTACCATTTTTCTATCATGATTTCTCAACCTTCTTTGCTTCCCTCCCCTAAGATCAAACCATCGTCTCCACTTTTGTGACCGAAGCAAGACGTGAACGGCCATTTCTTGGTTTAGGCTCGTCTTGTTCGATTTTCATTGCTCGAACCTATATAATATACTATTTCCAGTACAATTGTACCCTAAAACAAACATATTTCCCTTTTATCCATGATTCAGTAGTTAGCTTTCACGTCATAGCCATATTTCACTTTCTAATTCTGACCCAAGCAAACTCAACCTACATGATTACACGAACTAGATAAAATTAAAACAACTTGAATATAGTAGTATTATTATCGGATCACAAAGTGAAGCAATAGATTTCTTAAGTTAAAATAGTTTTAGGGCATTGGTCTGAGAGAAACGTCTTTCAAATCCTTCCAAACAAGTAAAAAAGATGGTACATAATCAACACTAGCTTTGATTTCAGGGATTGTAGAATAACATATCCAGCTAGAAACGAGATCACCAGCTCGTTTCCAATTTCGATATTTTTCTGGTTTATCGAAGAAAGAGGGTTCAAGGAGGACACCATTAACAAAACCTACCTTTGCTTTGGTACTAAGTGCGTTTTCATACTACGGTCCCAAGTTTTGTAGTTGTCGTTATTTAAGAGAGGTTAGACCAACACAGATGTAAGGTTATCGGAAGGGTGAACAAAATAGGGATCAACTGAGGTTATGATAGTTTGGGTATTTGGTGATTGAGGGGTTAAAGGGTTCTTAGGGGTGTTAGAACCAGAAGAATAAGAAATTTGAGTCATGATGATGCAGGAGAAAATGTTTAAAAACCTAGAGAATATTTATGATAGAATCGAACCAAGGGATACGATGAAGAATTTTGGACTGTATAATTGTATTGATTCAGTATATACCTATATACACACACGAATGGACTAAGATAAGCAGATAAAAGTAAAATATAACAAAGAAATGATTAATTCTAAGAGCATTTTCAATAGTGGGTGCTACAAATCGTATGTGGAGGTCTTATTTAAGCTTTTATTTATGGGGGTTTACATATGTGGCAAAAATAAGATCTTTTGCCTCATGAACCATTTCCAGGGATGTGGGGTCTTATTTTAGGGTTTCATATGTGGATAAAGAAGAAAAGATATTTCTTTTTTTTCTCTCTATTGGTTTAGTATATTTTATCTAAAATAAAATTTAAAAATAATTGTTAAAAAGTGACATGGAGGTCTAACCAAAAGTCTAGTTAAGACTTTCTTTAAGACCTTTTAATTGACATTCACCATTCCTAATATGTAGAATCTAATCATTGGAGATGAATTTTCTAATATGGGGTCTAAAATCCTAGGTGGCATATAAAATATATACTTTTGAATACTATTGGAGATGCTCTAATCTAATTAAAATGAAATAAGAAATGTGTATCTAATTACGAAAGAACTTGTTAACAACTTAGTCAAAGTTTTTATATGACATATATCCAGTTACAATAGAGAATACTGAGTGGGTCTGGAAAGTGATATCAGATGTATGTTATTACCTTTGTAGATAAAATAAAGAAGGAATTACGCAAAAGGTTTTGTTTTCATAGCTATCAAACTCTAAGTAGGCAAACATACAATGAAATTTTAATAAATTGAACAATTAATACCTCAAAAGCAAGAAGTTAAGCAATAAGGGAACTAATAAATATGGTTTTAATAAAAAAATTAGTAGTGGAGAACAAGTATAGTTGTAAGATAGTCATGTAGATACAAACTAAGGATAGTTCCAAATAAAAATTTTAGGGATATACCTGTTGAAGATAGTTCAATTTTCTAGTTGTACACACAGTTTCCTCCATCTTAGTTCTTCTTTTGATATAAAACATGTTGAAACCATAAAATTGGTTTTAGATTTGTTCAAAGTCGAAGACGTTATGGCTTGTTCGAAGTCGAAAATTTCTTTATGATGGTGGTTATATGCTTGTTATAATGTTCCTTGTCAAATCCCTTTCTGCCCTGATTTTAACGGTGTTTTAGGGTGAAAACAAATATATGGTAAAATCGTACTTTCAAGTAGGATCGAGAGATCAAGCTCGAACAGGACGAGCCTAAACCAAGAAATGACCGTTCACGTCCCGCTTCGATCACAAAGGTGGAGAAGATTGGGTAGGTCTTAGTGGAGGGAAGCAAAGAAGGTTGAGAAATCTCAGTGTGATAATAATTGCAGTGTGTAAAGAAAAATGGATTATCTCTGAGATAAATCGTTAATTCTATATATCTTAGTTTCTTCTTCTTTCTTGTTTCAGATAGATGAAACCATCTATTAGTAGTTCAAAGGAGACAAATTGATTTCTTATAAGTGGTGGAAACTACAGAAGAAGTGGAGGAGTAACGATTATGGAGATTGTAGTGGAGTTAGGTCCGAAAAGCAAGGAAGACTTGTATGACCACTACTCCTCATTCTCTCAACTGTCTAGTAATTATCCCACTACTTGTTACCTTCTTGTTCGTGGATGTGTTGCCACAACACACGATTTCCTTAGACCGCCAGACCATTACCCCAATGAGAATCCCCCCATGTGTTGTATTTCATATCTCGTAAAATGATAAGGAATCTGAACCACTACTGTTTGGATTAAGTCAAGTCAAGTCAAATGACTTGCTAAGTCAGTGAGGCAAGTTGTGTAACTCACTGGATTGATAATAGACTGATCAGTGGAAAGTCTGGTAAGTTTAGTGGTCATATGCTAACTTAGGAATAAAATGACATAACTTTAATGGCCAAATGTTGGCTTAGAATCGACTTGGCATAAATCTAGAAGTTGTTTGAGGCTAATATTGTAAAGAATTTCTTAAGAAACTAGGCTTATCATACGAGATTAGTGTTTTCATTAGGCCAGCATTGAAAAGAATGGTGTATTTCTAAGGGAAGAAGCTAGCAAAGTCAAAACTAGCTTCTTAACGCAAATGGTAATGTGCTAGCTCTTTAGGCACAAAACCTAATGTGTTAACGTTTTAGGAGCAAGGCTAATGTGCTATCTTCTAGCAAGCGCCAATTACGCTAGAGCTAGGAAGCTAGCGCCAAGGACATTTGAAGTTAGCATTTCTCAAGAAAGTCATCTAGGTCAAGGAAGCTAGCTAAGTCAATGATAGCTAGCACCAATGTGCTAGCGCCAATACGCTTGTGGCCAAGGGCTCTTGCGCTAAGACGCTGCTAGTTTGAGACGCTAGATGAAGGACGCTGTATGCTGAGGCGTTTGTGCTCAAGGAAGCTGCATGCTAAGAAGCTTCAGACGGGACACGCTTCGCCAAGGAAGTTGTGTCCGAGAGTTTATGCTCAAGGACGCTGCTAGCTGAGACGTGCTTTCCATGGACGCTGTTAGCTGAAACGTGATTGCCATGGACGCTGCTGCTGAGATGCTCTACTGCTCAAGGACGCTTCTCTCATGCATGCTGCACCAAAGACGTTAGTACCATGGACGCTTCCGCCATAGAAGCTGCTGCTCGAGGACGCACTAGGATGAGATGCGCTAGTAGCTAGAACGCACTTGCTAGATGAGATGCTAGTGCCAATGGCGCCTCGCCAAGGGCATTGATATATGCTCTAGTGCCAATGGTGCTTTGCTAAGGCCACTTGCTAGGTGAGACACGCTAAGCTAGGAAGTTAGCACTTTTAGCGCTAGGGCAAGAGTTAGCGCCAATGCGCTAGGCCAAAGTTCTAGTGCTAGCTTGGCGCTAATGCGAGGAAAGGCTAGCTAGGGTTAACACAACTCAGAGACATAATATGTCTTTGAAGGTGTTGTTTCTTTTCTGTGGCGCGTCCAAGAGGAGTGGCGCATAATTCGTGGCTTATCTTTGAGCAAAGTGCTAAAGTGGCACATTCTAAGCTCAAGATAGCAAATTGTGATTTGTTCTTTGCGAACAGGGCGTTAAGCTAGAGTATATTTTGGGGATTAAGCATTAGCTACTCCCAGATTTGATAGATGTTGTTAGAATATCGATGCACACTCGAGACAAGTTTAATGAATTCAGCTGTGGAACTTACTGCGACTTGAGACTAGTTTGATATGACATAAGTATTATGAATATTGAGGAGGCTGCAAGGCCAGTTTAAAAGGCTTGTAGTTGTTCATAGAGACTGCATTCTTAATTCGCTTGCAGAATATATAAGTAAAAATACAATATCTCATGTTTTGGTATAAAGCTAAGCATATGCGTATAAATATGTGCATATCCTTTTGTTTTCCTGCTGTTAGCCAGAGATCAATTTTATAATTCTAGTTCTTGTCAAAAAATTCAGCATCTACAGATGGAAGAACTAATAAGGATAATGATGATTTTATTAGGGGTAGACAATATTCAATAGGTATGATGGGTAGAAAAATTAACTCAGAGGGTACATGAATTAAAAGGATTAAAAGGTATCGTTAGTATTTTTTAGGGTATATAAAGGAATTGTTTTTTTGGGTATATCATAGGAACGCCCTCATATATATAAAGGTCAATTTGCAGTAAGGAACATCGAAAAAAATATTACATAAATTAATTTGTAGTCAAACAATAAAATGAATGCTTAAAAAAGAGGATAAAAAAATAATATGAACTACTACTATATTTAATTAATTATACATACACTATATAAGTTCAGTAAAATATGTCTGAAGAAGGGAAGAAAGTTACTGCATAAAAAGAAGAAGGCTGATATAGGGGCTCCCATATCAATAGAGGGGCTCCAATAATAAGACGAAATAGGGACACTATGAAGTAAAACTCAAAAACCCCTTATCCATAATATTTTCACAATACCCAAATCACCCCTGATTAGTAATATTAATTACATTAATTAGTTTAAAAAAATCATGATTAATTAAACATAATCTTTTACCTAATCAAATGATTTGATTTTTTTTTTTTAATTTGTGTTTGCTGGGAAGAAAAACTTGATGAAATCACGATTTGAAAGATTCAAATTTTGTTGTTCAGAAAAATTTACGGTTGGGTTTCATGTATAACCCAACCGTAACCATAAGAAAACCGAAGAACAGCATTTTTGCCCAGATTTACGGTTGGGTTTTCAACAAAACCCAACCGTAAATCAAAGAACAATGATGAACACCATCTTTTGTGAAAAGTTACGGTTGGGTTTTAAACCAGACCCAACCGTAAGTAGAAGAAAAATAATAAACACCGTTTTTCCCATAGTTACGGTTGGGTTTTCAACCAGACCCAACCGTAAGTAGAAGAAAATGATGAACACTATTTTTCCCATATTTACGGTTGGGTTTTAAAGGAAAAACCAACCGTAACTCATCCTTTTGGGAATTGATTTTTTTTTGTTAAATTTATGTTTTAAAAATCAAAATTTTGAAATAATTCAATCATTTTTACTAGATTGAAGGTAAATTGGGTGTTTGAAACAAAGAAAAAACGAAAAACACACAAATTAGATAATCCAAATTTGTGCTATCCAGTAGAATTTACGGTTGGGTTTTGGCTTATAACCCAACCGTAACAATTCTGTTAATATTTGTTCCAATTTCAACACATAATTACGGTTGGGTTTTGCCTTAAAACCCAACCGTAGCCAGTACAGTTTACGTTTGGGTTTGGCTTATAACCCAACCGTATTAGATTATGTTAATTTTTGTTTCAATTTCAACACAGAATTACGGTTGGGTTTTGCCTTAAAACCCAACCGTAGACAAGTTGTGAATTTATTACGGTTGGGTTTAGTAATCGTACCCAACCGTAAGTGGTCCTGTTAACTGTTTTTTGATTTTCAATATACTCCAAATTGAGTTTAAAACACAATTTTGTAACTTATTCCTTCTATTGTAATAGATTTAAAGTAGTACATTAAAGGAAAAAAACAAAGGAAACGAAATACAATAGACCATTGGATGATTACACTTAAACACTTAAAGATAATGGCGATAATCAAACACCCGACTTGTTTCCATAATACGATAGCAATCTGTATGCTTGAACTCCTCCCCATATTTGATTCTATACTGCTCCATAGACAACACATGCTGAAAAAAACAAATCAATTATTAGTTTGAGTTTTTGAAATCTCTTTTTAATTAACGATTTATTAATCGACAAACTTACTCTTTCCACACCGTTCTTGTAGGGATTTGCTTCGAATCTCATTTGCTTTTCCAGTTTTAAGTTGTTCATTTGTCGATACAACGTCTCTAACCGTCTCTTGATGGCTCTCCACGGCCTATGATTTACATTCCCCTCTAATGCCGCAAACATTCGAAATACCCGCTTCCACCATTCTTCGGTATCTTGACCCTCATACCAATTTTGTTGTGAAACAACGTTGTTATTGTTGTTATAGAAGGATCTATCGTAAGCATGCTCTAGCATCGTATGCCACGCTCGAACAATTGCAACATCTTCATCATTCGTGTATGTGTTTACCATTCTAGAATTATAATGAGAATGAAAGGGATAGAGAATAATGAGAAAGTGACAAGTAACGGTTTCCTTTTATAGGGAAAAAGGAACCAACGGCTAGATTTTTGAAACAAAAAATCCGTTGGAATTGTGTACTTTAAGGAGACGGAAGACATTTTGAGAATCCCGCAGAATCTACGGTTGGGTTTTGAGGTGAAACCCAACCGTAACATAGTTATGGTGTTTCTACAATTTATACGGTTGGGTTTAGTAATCGAACCCAACCGTAAAATGATTTTTACAGTGAAATGTAGTTACGGTTGGGTTTAGTCACCGAACCCAACCGTAACTTGTAGTGTTAGTAATAGTGTACATTTTACCATATTGTTACGGTTGGGTTTTGCCTTGAATCCCAACCGTAACCTAGTTGCTTTATTTGTACAATTTTTGTTACGGTTGGGTTTAGTAATATAACCCAACCGTAAATATGAATGTTTGTAGTATGGATTGTAGTTACGGTTGGGTTGAGTCATGGAAGCCAACCGTAAAAGCAGTTTTTAAGACAAAATTAGTTATGCTTGGGTTTAGTTCATTTTCTTATCAAACACCAGAGTTGTTAAAAACCTTATTTTTTAACATTAAAGGTAGAACTAAAGGAAACGAAATACAGTAGATCATTAGATGATTACACTTAAACACTTAAACACTTAATCATATCGGCGAAACTCAAGATAGAAACTTTGTTCCAAGATACGATAGCAATCTGTATGCTTAAACTCCTTCCCGTATTTGATTTTATACTGCGCCCTAGCCATGACATGCTGAAAAAAATAAATCAATTATAAGTTTTATTATTTTTAATAAAATTTTAAAGAACGATTTATTAATTGACACACTTACTCTTTCCGCATTGGTTTGGTCGGGAAATGCTTCAACTCTCATTTTCATTTCCAGTTTTAGGTTTTCCATTTCTTCATACAACGCCTCAAAGCGTCCCTTGATGGTACTGCACGTCCTCCGATATCTATTCCCGTGTAATGCCTCAAACATTTCAAACACACGCTCCCACCAAGAATCGTCCTCCTGACAGTCCATCCAATTTTCAGCTATAACAACGTTTCTATTGTTGTTATAGAAGGCTTTCTCGTAAGCGTGGTCTATCATCGTAACCCACGCTCGAACAATTGCAACATCTTCATCATTCGTGTATCGAACCATTTTTAATGGTTGAAAGGGTATGGTGAGAATGAGTTGGAAAGTCTAGAATTATAATGATATGAAATGGATAGAGAATAATGAGAAAGTGACAAGGAAAGGTTTCCTTTTATAGGGAAAAAATTCCCAACGGCTAGATTTTCAACCGTTGGAATTGTTTTTTTTGTGTCACTTTTGAGGATAATTTACGGTTGGGCTTTGGAATGAAACCCAACCGTAACAAATTTGTGGCTTAGAAACCAACCGTAAATTTGGGTTTTGTAAAGTTATATTACGGTTGGGTTTTGGCTTAGAAACCAACCGTAAATTTTAATGTTAGTTTAAGTGCGATGATCATTTACGGTTAGGTTTTGTAATGAAACCTAACCGTAACAATATGTTTTTTTGTTGCAAATTATATTACGGTTGGGTTTAATTATCGGACCCAACCGTAAACATAAGTTTATTAGAGGAAATGTAGTTACGGTTGGGTTATTTCTTGAAACCCAACCGTAAATGATCATCTCCATTTCCTATATTCTTCATTTTTTATGCTTAAATCAGTCTTGTATTTGTTTTATGTTGGTGGGAAAAGTGGAAGAGAGATAAGAGAGTTTTAACCCAAAATTTTGAAAAACCCAAAATGAGTGATTCTAGTGGAAAATTTGTGGAGGGTGAATCCTTGTATGATTCCCAAACTAAATTCTACATACCCATTGAGGGAGACCCAACTATGTATGATTATTTGGATGGTAGAGAGGTTTTAAGTGTAAGTTGTGATGCTGAAACTAAACCAATTGGAGATAGTAATCGTCAAAGTGAAGATTCAACCGCTGAGAATAGTCAGGTATCATTCTAACTTAAACTCTTTTTACATTTTTTGGTGATATTTAAGGAAATGAGGTGCATAACAGTGTTTTTTTTTTGTTACACCTAATAAGTTACGGTTGGGTTTTCTTGAGAACCCAACCATAACTATACATTTGTGTTTGTCAAAAGTTGTGTTTCACAGTGTTACGGTTGGGTTTTGACCACAAACCCAACCGTAACTTATTACGTGCATGGGTATTTACTGCACTTGTTACGGTTGGGTTTTGGCTGAAAACCCAACCGTAACATTGGTTTGGCTATTTTTGTTGTATTACGGTTGGGTCCGTCGATTCTACGGTTGGGTCGGACGCTTTTACGGTTTGGTGTGACGCTTCTAACCCAACCGTAAACTTATTGGTTTTAGTGTTTTGTCTGACGCTTGGCCTTGATCTTTTTTGTTCAGGTAGCGGTTGTACCTCAACCAATGAATGATCAGCCTCCTCCACATGATATTGAAACTAGAGATACTACGGATCACTATTTGAACGACCTGGTAGGTTATAGATAAGTTGTTAATCCCTTTCGACAATTGTCATAATGCCATTTTTTTTCTCCTAACTTTCTGTTCTTGGACCATGTAGACATGGGATAAAAAAGATGATGCAAAGAAGTGGGCTACAGAACATGAGAAACTCATCATGTGTGTGATTGTTTGTAACAACCAACAAAAACACAACCGCTTTCAAATGGTTTGTGAGTGTAGTGGACAATACACAAGACATGCAAAGAAGGGTACTGAGTATGTACCAAAGACGAAGATCAAGCGAAAAACTTACACTAAGAAGACGGGATGTCCTTTCAAGCTTCAATTTCGTAAGAACAACGAGAATAAGTGGTTCTTGTTTACAGTTATATGCGGTCGTCACAACCACCTACCACCAGAGACTTTGTTAACGCATCCTTCTATGGCCCGGCTTACCAAGGAAGAAAAGCTCATCGTAGACGATATGACGGATAAGCGTTTGAAACCCAGTGATATACTCGGGCACTTGAAGAAAAAAGACTCAAATAATGTTTCTACGTTGGAGACAATATACAACGCCAAAGCCAAGTTGAAGCGTGAGAAATGAGAAGAAAGGGACCCGATCCAACAACTTTTGTATTTGGGGGAGACGAAAAACTACACCATGTTTCATGAAGAAGATGAGAATAAAGAAATTAAGCATATTATATTGGCTCATCCCGAGTTTATAAAGTTAGCACGGTGCTCCCATCAAGTGCTTATGATGGATTGCACGTACAAAACTAACAAGTATGAGCTCCCGGTTTTGAATGTTGTAGGCCAAACTTCTACCAAGTCGCCGTTTAGTGTTGCCTTTTGCTTCTTGAGAAACGAGCTCGAAGAAATCTATGTGTGGGCATTGGAACAAATTAAATTATTCTACGTTGAAGGATATACCCCTAAGGTAACTATCACCGATAAAAAACAAGGCTTGATGAATGCCATTGCAAGGGTATTCCAGATGCTCATCATCTTCTTTGCACGTTCCACTTGTGGAACAATATTCAAACCAAGTGCAAAATGATTATTCAGCCAACAAAGAAAAGCGAGATGGAGAGAATTAAAAAATTGCCGGAAACAGAACAAGAAATGGCGAAAGAAAAATTCGAGGAGGAAGACAAGTTGGCGGAACTAAAATGGGCTAGTTTCCAAACTGAATGGGACGCTTTGACATGGTCTATCACCAAGGAAGATTATGAAGAAAATGTTCGTATGTTATGCTTTCATTGGAGTAATTATCCAAAAGTTGTGAACTATTTGATGGACCATTGGTTGAATCCCCACAAAGAGAAGTTTCTAGCGGCGTTCAAAAACCAATATAGGCACTTTGACAACCAAGCTACAAGTACCGTGGAGTCATCTCACAACAGAATGAAGAAGAAGCTTCATAATTCTGATGGTGGATTTGTTACGGTCTTCGAAGCCATGCACGATTATTTTCTCCGTGACCTTGACAGAGTTAAGGAATCTTTTGAAAAAAGCCTTTCTAGAAAACACGTCATCTATAAGGACGAACCATTGCTCCAAAGTATTTTTTATAAGGTGTCACATTGTGCTATTGAGAAGATAATGTACGAAGTAAAGCACTATAGATTGGGCAACTTACACGAAGAAGAAGAGTGTTTTTGTCCTAACATGTCAAGTTTGGGACTTCCCTGCCGGCATATGATGCCCAAGTACGAAGAAGATGGTGTGATCCCAATTCAAGATATTGATCCGTTTTGGCAACAATTGTCTTTCGATGAACCCATCGTCGAGCAAGAATTTGGTGCATCGTTTGCCGAGACCCACGTTGGAAAGGCTTTAGCCAACAAATACGATACATTAGATAAGGCGCAAAGGCAAATTTGGTTGACGAAGTTGAGTTACTTCGTGTTTCCGCACACAAGGTACGCTTTCAAGGAACCAATTAGAGGGAAGAGAAAAGGTAGGCCTTCTACCAAAGAATCGAGGGCCGTGGGACGCAAAAAAGCTAGGGAATTGCATGAAGAATCAAAGAAAAGAAACCCTTGTGCGTTTGAGCATTTGCAAAAGGAATATGAAGCAGAGGATGAGAAGGAGGTTGATGCTCAACGAAAAATAAGTCAAATGGAACAAGGGGGGCCAAGTGTAGTAGATATTAAAGGAAAAGGTCCCGCGGTTCCCACTAAAGAAAGTTCAACAATTGATCTTGGTGCCAAGGGAAAAGTTCCTCATACCTAAACTCAAGAAGAGTAAGTATGAAGGAATTAGCAAGAAGAAAAAAAATAGTTAGTATGAAAAAATTAGCAAGAAGAAAAGAAAAACTTATAGCCAATACATTAGTGGTTGAAGAGCCATATACGATCCGGATTGCAAGAGGATTGATGCAATTTCCATCAAACTTTTCAAGAACTGAGAATGGCAAAATCGTCCGAACCGAGCACATTATTTATGAAAATTATATGTCATCGTTTCCGGCTTTTTTTCGTCCATACATAAAGGCCACCGACGATGTTTCCGGTGATGGTAATTGTGGATACCATGTATTCATCGAACAAGTTGGACCATTTAGCGGAGCAGCATGGTTGGGTAAGGACGAAGTCACTTATGTAAGGCATAAGTCAGCGGTTGAACTACGCTCTTACCCGGATTTATACAAGCCAATGATGTGTGCATATAGAGATGAAGAGGCGTTGTTAAACGAGGAGTTCATTGCGTTCGAAAGGCGATTAATAGGCAACAAGAATTGCACTAGCGAGTATTAGATGAGGATGCCAATATGTGGCCAAATCCTCGCCAACGCTTTCAATTGCGTCATCCATTATATCTCAAATGGATATTGTTTTACATTTGCACCAACAAGATCAACATTTGTTGAACAATTTGCTAATAGAAGATCTGTGATTGGGCTGGTGCAGAACTGCCATTTTGTCGGTCTCAAGTTGAAAGAAGGAAGTCCATTACCCTCGTTACACGGTGACATCGCCAAGGGTTGGTGTCACCGGTTCGAGCGAAATTTCGAACTCTGGAAGGCATTAAAACCCTCCCGACCTTTCAATTCATATCATTTGTTTCTGACTCGGAGTCGGAATCATAATATAGTTAATTTAATATTAGTAGTAACAATATCATATGTATGTTGGAGGAATCATAATATGAATATTGGTTTTTTGAAATGAAAAATTTGTACTATCATATGTGTCACTATAAAATTCCCCCAGGGTTACGGTTGGGTTTTCACTGAAAACCTAACCGTAAACAAGTCACTGCACAATAATAATAATATTACGGTTGGGTTTTGAGTGCAAACCCAACCGTAAACCTTTCAGTTTAAATTCACCCAGGTTTACGGTTGGGTTTGTACTCAAAACCCAACCGTAAAACTGTCACT
>JAJJMC010021751.1:767784-856479 GCA_023531435.1 Papaver californicum | reverse complement strand
GGTTTTGGCTGAAAACCCAACCGTAATATCCTAGGGAAATTATGTGTTGATGTTCTTTATTTACGGTTGGGTTTTAGGACAAAACCCAACCGTAACCAACCTTTGTAGCTTTGAGTTTTAAGGTCAAATTAGGGTTTCTGAACTTATTCAATCATTTTAACTAGATTGAAGGTAAATTGGGTCATTCAAACAAAGAAAAAACGAAAAACAAACAAATTAGAGAATCATATTTAAAGTTATCCAGTAGAATTTACGGTTGGGTTTTGCTAAAAACCCAACCGTAATATCCTAGGGAAATTATGTGTTGTGGTCATATATTTACGGTTGGGTTTTCAGCCAAAACCCAACCGTAAAGTTATTCTTTCATACTACGGTTGGGTTTTGGATGAAAACCCAACCGTAAAACTGTAGTATTAAAATGTGACAGATTTACGGTTGTGTTTCCAGGCAAAACCCAACCATAAACCTGCAATATTTTTCATTTTTAGGTGTTACGGTTGGGTTTTGCCTAGAAACCCAACCGTAACACTAATGTGACTAGGTATTTTTATCGGGATTTCCCAATGCATGGTTTCCAACTTAAAAAAATTAATCAAATAAATTTTCACGTGCAAGTTAAATTCAAACTTCAAATCTAACTTCACATTAAAGGTACAACTAATTCACACATACAAAACAAAACTATAGACATAGAGTTAGGGAGAAGGAGGAGGGGTAGGTCGATGACTTTGACGAGCTCTTTTTTTGCTCATAACATTACGATGAGCAGCACCGCCACGAGTACGAGCTCCAGCACGACCGCCTCGAGTACGAGCACCACGTTGCGCACCCACGGCTTCATCATGTGTCTCTTCATCCGATGTTTGGGGCTCTCTTCTAGTAGTACTCGCATCTCTAGTCGCGCCTCTTGGACCGGGTCTACTCCTCTTTAAAGTCCGCTGCACATCCTCAACTTCATGATGAACCTCCCTAATCAAAGCTTGGAGTTGGTCAGGCGTCCTCACATCAATTGTGCTTAGGCATGGATTAATAGAGTCCGCCAATGCAACGGCTTTCTTTTTCTATTCACATATGAAAATAAAAGTAGGATGAGTGTTTAGTAATAAATCTTAAAAATATTAATAACAAAAATAATGTACGTACCAAATTGAAATATGCCTTCTTCCAGAAACCATCTCCTGTGTTGATTGCCAGAGTCTCAGGATCATTGTTGATGATAGTTGGATGACCAAAATGGCGATACCACTCCAAGTAATCTTCTGCAGCCTCTTTTGTACGTTTAAACATTTCGCGTGTCACCGTTGTTTGGACGTATCCATATTGCCGGAGAGTTCGGCGGGGGTTGGACATCACGTACCCAAACGGATGATACAAAGGGCCGTTGTAGCCTGCCACGTCCGACAATTCTCGTAAATCCTCAAGATGTCCATCACCCTCTATGCTAATCTTCACATAAGGGTCGAAAACAACATCATCAACCGTGAAAGCATCAATTTCTGTTCTCATCTTTGCTATGAGCACTTCTTTATATTTTGCCTGTGTCCCGGTGAAGACGAATTTCTTTCCCAAGTTCCATTAACATCAACGCTTGTTTGAGGAGCCAGTCTGGGAAAGTGATCGTATACCCATGCCTATAAAGATAATTAATATTAATATAAGAAAATGAGAAAAAAATAAATTAAAATTGAACATTCAAATTCAAACAATAAATTACCTGAAGCAGACCGGTATTACCGGCAATCTCAGTTCCTCTGACCCTCGAAGCTTTTCGAAGGTTAGCAAGTAGGTAGGCCAGGGTGGCAGTTCCCCACGAGTACTGATGGGTCATCCCGAGATCACCCTGAAACCATTGTAGATACTGGACGTTCACCCTGTTGCCCGAGTTGTCACCAAAGAAGATGGTGCCGAGCATATATAGCAGATAAGCTCTGGCTGTTCGAATGGCTCTGGTATCATCTATGACGACCCCAGCCATTTCCAACTTCGCGGTCCCTCCAAACTTCTCCCGTAGTGACCGCAGCAATATTTTCTTGCTCATGGATTGAACTTTCTTCTTTGGCATCCCCGGTTTATCTCCACTCACCAATTTAAATTCCGATTCAGCTTCGGTCTTCTCCCATCCAAGTGTTTCTTTGACAAGTGCATAAATATCACTCCAGGACATGTTGTTGTCAAAACCCTCAAACACAGATTTACCTTCCACCTCCAGCCCAAGAATTGATTGGACATCATCCGGCGTTATAGTCATCTCGCCGAATGGGAGATGAAACGTATCGGTTTCAGGCCAATAACGTTCCCTGAACGCTGCGCATACGACACTGTCATACTCCCACATTGAATGTGTAATTCCGGGAGCTAACCCGGTACCATTTACCAGAATTTGTACAGCCGTACATTCATCAGTTAAGGGCCAATGTTGAGCCCTTTGACGAACCAATTTCTTGATCGCCTGTGTATGATCCTACAAAGAATAAAAACAAATTTGTTTTACTTACAAAAGTTAAAAAACAAAAATTTTACAGAATAAGAGAAGTAATTAGAATAATACCTTGGTCGCTGCAACTTTGGCAGCCTATGAATGGGGATAACCAAATAATATTGCAGATTTGTCTGGGGCCTCACCCCATAGTCCTCCATTCCTCTTCTTAGGCCACAGTTGAGGTTCAGCCTTTTCTTTCGGAATTTCTTTGGCAACCCTTTTCTTTGCCTTTTCTTTTCTAATTTCTTTACCATTGCCTTGAGGGACATGTTGTTCTCTGTCCCCCTCTTCTTCTTCGTGTTGTTGCTCTTGTGGTGGTTCTCTAATCACAAGAGAACCTCTGGGTGTTGGTAGATCACCCAAGCCTTGAAACACATTATATTCCTCTTCTGCAATTTGAGGAACACTACTACCACCTACCTCAAAAGAGGATTATGGGTCTTGCTCACGCCTCTCTTCTGAACCCCTAAATGCTTTCCGTGGCGAGGGGTTGGAGTGTGAGAAATAGGTGTTAAATTATTACCCCTCTTATTCTTCCTACAACACACAACCAATACAAGTTAGATAATTTGAAAGCAATTCAACTTCAACAAAAAAAATATTCATTACACAGGAAAATTTACGGTTGGGTTTTTTCTCAAAACCCAACCGTAAATTTTCAACCACATTATCAGGCTACATATGAATTACGGTTGGGTTTTTCTCAAAACCTAACCGTAAAAAAATAAGTACAAAAGGTGGTCCATATGTTACGGTTAGGTTTTAAGAAAAAACCCAACCGTAAGTTGTTTTTAAAAATTGCCGCAATTTATTTACGGTTGGGTTATCTATTGAAACCCAACCGTAATATCCTGAACTATTCATCCTTCCCTTTGATTTACGGTTGGGTATTGAAAATAACCCAACCATAATTTTTCTCCAATACTTTACGGTTAGGTTTTGAGAAAACCCAACCGTAACTCACATGTAGCTGATGTGCACATCAGGCTACATATGAATTACGGTTGGGTTTTTCTCAAAACCTAACCGTAAAAATATAAGTACAAAAGGTGGTCCATATGTTACGGTTAGGTTTTAAGAAAAAACCCAACCGTAATACTCAAACCAAATTTTTATGGACGCTCTTTGTTACGGTTGGGATTTTCTACAAACCCAACCGTAAGTTGTTTTTAAAAATTGGCGCAAATTAGTTACGGTTGGGTTATCTATTGAAACCCAACCGTAATATTCAGAACTATTCATCTTCTTCCACTTGATTTACGGTTGGGTATTTAAAATAACCCAACCGTAATACTCAAGAACATGAAATATTACGGTTGGGTTTTGACACGGACCCAACCGTAATATCAACTGTGTGCAACATTTTTTGCCCAAAATCATGATCAAACATGCGAATAAATCAATTACAAGTTCTAAGAATACATGAGTTTTCTACAATACCTCAGATACACCATTGTTGGACTTTTCGGTGCTTGATTTTGCTTGTCACTGTCGATTTCTTGTTGAATCTCTTGATTAGGTTGAAAGGAGCAGGGTTGATTGCCATCACTGCTACCTTAAACGCCTTTAGTATGCTTCTTCATCTCGAATTGTTGAGTTGAGTTTAATCGTCGATGAATTTTACGAATCGCCGATGAATCGAGGGAGATTACGGTTGGGTTTTGATAGGTTTTCTTTTGTTTAAGTTTTTAAAAGTTATGATTTTTTTTTAAAAGAGTTTAAGTTTTAATTGGTATAAGGGTAAAATGGACATTTAACTTTACCCACCTAGGACATCCCTTATCGTAAAATTGGGTCACCTCGGCTCAACTGGGAGCCCCTCTATTGATATGGGAGCCCCTATATCAGTCTTCAAAAAGAAACAATGATATATATATATAAAGAACGCCAGAAACTTCATGGCTGCTGCTGTTTCAGTTCATTATGATTGAAAGAAGGAACCATGTCTTGTAACAGACCATAGTCAGGAAGTACTCGATGAAGCTGTTGCTGATGAAGAGCAGTAGTGGTAGTAGTTAGGTTATGTTGTGGGTACATGTAGTTAGATGACTTTCGATCATGGACATGGTTATCATCGTTTGTGAATGAAGACGAGGGTATCTGGAGCATTAGGTCTTGATGACGAGGAGGAAAGCTGCTTGATCCACCAAATGGTGATGATGATGTTAACATAGAGGGTGCTAATAACCTAGCAGCATTTCCTCGAAGTGTTGCGGGACTTTGATGGTTATGTTGGCCCTCATACGTTGTTATAACAACTGCTGGGTCTTGAAATGATCTTTCAACGCGTTTTTTCACCGTGCATTTCTGCGTGGTATATCGGTAATAGCTTCTGCACTATATGAAAACTATTAAAAGATCCGTCTATGAGGAGTGAATAAAATTAAACTATTCAGATTGTAACTTATTTAAGCTATCAAGTATGAACTATGAAAAAAAAAAAAAAAAACTAGCTATTTTTTTTTTTTGAGACCTTATAGACCAAAATTACGTTGATGTAATGTAAGACTATACATATTTCTTAAAGTAACTTATTTAAAGTAGAACATCAAATTTTCACGTTTTCACCATTTATAGTAACTTCTACGAAAGATTGAATGTTCTACTGTTTAAGTGATCGTACAGTTAAACATCAAAGAACAGTTACACATGCGCCTAGTTAGATACAAGTTACACATTATTATTGTCAATGGCATAACGAGGATTTCATGAATTCAAAATTAAAAAAGTCTAAAGTGATTCAAGTGTGTATGCATGTGTTCAGACCTTGTATAAATGCTATTCTTTACGGCCTTCTGCCCGTATTTTCTCCATCTATATCCGTCTTCAAGATGATCGACTTCGCTCTTAGTCATGAAAGCGAAACGAGGTTCTTTTTGCTTCTTATCGACTTTCTTTTTCTGTTTGTTCCTATTAATTAAGGTAATTCAACCATGAAATAATTAGTAAGTAGAATTAAAAACCTAATTACCTAGAAATTAAGTTGATTAATGGTTAATATCGATCGACAAATTATTTGCATGGTTTAACTTACAGTTTATTCTTAGAGAAATCAGTTCCATCTTCAGACCCTTTCGACAATTGATCATCGTTGTTTTGTCTTTTATTACAAGAATCATCATCACCAGCTCCACCTGCTTCTGTAGACGAAGAAGAAACCGATGAAGAATTCGGTGTCACCGGATTATTAGTAATATCAACGCACCCAACTGAATCCACTGCTAAATTACTACTCTTGCTACCACCAATATGATTCTTGTTGTCATCTAGAACACCACCCAAAACATCTAAAGAAGAGAAAGGCAAGTTAAAATTTCTATCAGCTGTGTTATAATCCACAGAAGTGCCATGAAGATAGTCAGTGAAACTTAGTTGTTGCCTTAATGCATCACCACGACTATTACTACTACTACTGCTGCCACCAAGTAACCCATTTAGATCATTATGAAATGATGATGTCCACGATGACTGCGAAATGTTATTAGAGGTTTGGTGATTGAACTTAGAAGGATCATAGTTGCTCTTGTTGGTGAATAAGTGATGATGATATTCCTGGTAGTTTAGATCTCTAGCTGTAGATTTATCTTCAGACATGGGTGGGTATCTAGCTAGGGTTTGTGACAGAGAGAAGAGATAAGAAGAAGAGACAGACAACAAGATTGGAAGAGAGACTTTTAAGGTCTTAATTTTTGATTTTATGGAGTGAGAAAGCTATAAAGAGATGACTTTGGACTTTGACCTTTGAATAGTATTTTGAATGTTATTGGATTTGTTTTTCTACACCATGAGTTGGGTACATACATATACCAGCCATTTCATATCGGATGGTCCCGAATTGACACATTCTAATCAGATAACTTGTGTTACATAAAGTGGCTTCTTTCAGCTCTTTAGGAAACAATAAATATGTACAGCCTCAGAAAGACAATACTTCTTTTGTTTTTATAAAAGTAATTATAACATTTTCTAGAAATAATATTTAATTGTTAAATGTAACTTTTTATGATAGGTGAATTTTAGATTCAGATTATTGATATTATTTTATTATAGATTCTAACATTTAAATAAATTAGTTTAAAATTATAGAATGTCTATATATATCGTCAATTTTTTTTCTATTTTCCATTCTAATAATTTTTTTAATTTTATGATATAAATATTTAGTGGATTTACACCACATTTGCACCATCACCTTTATATCTCCTATCGCTCTTACACATTCTTATTTATCTTGTAATCTCTATCTTAAGTATATGTTAATGGCTAGTAATACTTGCATGTCATTATCTATATTAATACTTAATGTCATTAACCATGCATTCTATTAGATGACCAATAAATAGAAGTCCTTACACAATTGTATTACATACTAATTCCATGAATGAAATAATCTCTCATATCTTTGCTCTCTACTTGTTTATGTTTATTATTTTCTAATTCTTACTTTATAACATGTTATCAAGCACGTAGCTCTAATCACTGAGTTAAAAATAAAATAAAAAAGAATTTTTTTAATCCTTAGTGTTTTTTATTATTCTTGTAATTTTTATTTTCGGAAAAAATTCTTTTACATTTGTTGGTTTGATTGTCTCGTAATCAAAACAACAATCTGATGTAAAGAGTATAGATTTCTACAGTTATCAAGTAAAATATTAAACGATTTTTTTTATTTTTTCTGTGAACCACGATTTTATAAAAAATTAGAAAATAAGAAAAGAGTTACCATTGTTATTTATCTAGTAAGGATGATGAAATCAACAAGTACTGTATTTTTTTGTTATAATCCATATACACATAGATTGATTTTAAGAATATATATATGCATATCACTTGGTTGTAACCCAAGTCACGTGAGGTAAGTTTATTTCTTTCTTGACCTTTTTCTTTGGTTACACTTATAATAATTTATTTTTTTCGATTTAGCGTGAAATTATACGATAATTTTGTCGATCGATTTTGATAAATCGTAAAAACCAATTAATGTTGGTTTTTCTCCATCGTTCTTATAAGATGGGAGAAAATAAATTGGTATATTTTTATTCTTTTGCCAATATGGGTTTTCACTAATATATAATGAACCATTGATTTCTATTTCATACAGGAAATCCTCCATAGTTATAATTTGGATAAACAATATCATGGTTACCTACCAAGTTTGAGTTTCCCTTGATAATACAAGGCAACATTAATTTTTGTCTGGTTTTACATAACGACGATATCGATTTCTATTCTCTAATAACAAGAAATCTTGAACTTGGTAATTTTCGTCAATTCAAAAAGAATGACACGGATTATAGGTTTACAAGAATCATTCATCAAATATGGTTTTATCTAATAATAAACTATTGGTTTCTATTCCTTACAAGAAACCATTCATCAACCACAAATTGGATTTTTTTTCCCTATAAGAGAATAACGATAATAGCTTCATTTTTTTAAAGAAGCGTTTTCTCTATATCAATCCTAAAAAGATCAAATACCTATATGGTATTAATTAACAATTGTAAATATCAATAAAACGAGGAATTACTGTATTTTTTAGGGATACTTAGCAATTTTGATTTTTTCCTGATGGTAAATCTCCAAAATTTGAAATCGTTCCACTAGTAGTTGGAATATGTCAGGGCACTAAAGATCATAGGGTGCGCACCCGACTTGTTAGCTATTTCATTAGTCTTTGTAGAGACTAAATTGATCTTGAAATTAATTGATAAAAGAATTGTCCTTAATTTTATTCTAAATCTTTATCTCGTTGGCCCAGTAGGTCACAAATTTTTTATTTTTATATTTTTGGAGTTTTAATTGCATATTTTATATGCTTTTAGTTGTAAGCAATAAAATCCATGGTTGGCGCTAAATTTGTATGTAAAGCAGACTACAATTTTATTTTTTTAGGACAATTTTTTATGGCTTTTGAAGTCATTATCTCTAGTCCAACCTGGTGTTGTTAAAATCCAGAAATTATTATGAGTATATGTCCTCAAATTAATGGGATAATTACTTTACGAAACTTGTTTTCGTATATGAGATGAAAAATATTTCCGCCATAATCAGGGGGAGACTATACACTACCATAAGTGGGTGTTAATTAACTTAAATTTTATATCAGTTTCTCTTCCATCGTGATCAAATCGATAGAGGATGTCAGTATATGATTGGTGCGAAATATCTTATTTTGCTTTTATATAAAGCTTATGACTTTTTGAAAGGCAGATCCAGTCATATATAGCAAATAGTTAGGTAGCGTTCTATAAGAGGGTACAGATAATGCTCCAATTGAGACTACCGAAACACGATTCACATTCTTAAAATTAATAACTCTTTACTTGATGA
Source organism: Papaver californicum (assembly GCA_023531435.1). Taxonomy (NCBI): domain Eukaryota; kingdom Viridiplantae; phylum Streptophyta; class Magnoliopsida; order Ranunculales; family Papaveraceae; genus Papaver; species Papaver californicum. The sequence continues at coordinate 847,667 of JAJJMC010021751.1, read as the reverse complement.
TGATGAGATTATAACGTCCGTGGGCACTGGTACCAATAATTCTGTTAACTTTTCAAGAGATGCATACACTTGAAAATTATGTGGGATCGTGGTAAGCTAAAATAATTGTCGAATATTCGTTTACAGTAGCTACTGAAATAATAAGTGATGGTGGTTTTTAACCCCTCTGCAGAGTGATATCGACATATTTGATTGGTAGGCATAAAATCCAAATTATGTTGGATTGAAATCTCTTGAATAACACAATATTTCGATCCAAGACTTAACAACTTAAACGTGCAAGCCTGAATTCTGAAAATTACAGGTTGGTGTAGTCTTCATGCGTTATATGAGAAATATGATCTTCTAAAAAACAATTTGAAGGTTTCATTTTTTTCTAAAACCCGAGGATTGGTTCAATAATATTTTGTTCTCCTTGTATGTTGCATTTGGCGTGGTAGTCCTTGAAGGACTTATATTGCATTTATACAAGAAATGTGGTCGGATAACATATTCAAATTTGTAATTCACTTAGGATTCAAATTATACTCAGACAGCCACCTGACTCGATTATGTTATATCAGGTTTAACAATCTTATATGTGTTTTCAGAAATTTGGTACAAAACCAAAAATCCTGATTAGTTGATGATATCAATTTTATAAGTCTCTTGAAGAGTCCTTAAAATACTAAAATCCACGCTTAACAGCATAAATTTTACAATTTCTTGTTTGCGCAATTAAGAGTTATGCCAGCATAAAGCTTGTCTAACTAGACTATAAATTTCGTTTTGATGCTTATTTTCTAAACTCATATAATTGAGTTAGCATCCACAAAGACGTCAAAAGTTGTACTCTTTTTCCTTCGTTTTAGGTTTTGTCCCATGTGGTTTTCCTGACAAGGTTTTAACGAGACAACATCTCGCTGACGTTGAATTTTCATTCAAAATATTGATATCGTGCTCTTTTTCCTTCGTCCATATTTTGTCCTATTGGGTTTTACTGGCAAGGTTATAGTGAGCAATTTAATTCGACATTATGGTCATCCAAGGAGGAGTTGTATATTTTCGTCTATTTAGTGGATGCCAACATTTAATTAAATCAAATCAACATAATCACCTCCTAGGATTTTGGATTCCTTCTGAACCACATAAGGTTTACTCAAAGATACTATTTCTGTTTGTTCATGTATGGTAATGTATTCGTATCTTGGCACTTTGATGAAGAAACTACATCAACTACTTCAGCAAATCAACTCCGAGAAGCTAATAATCCAAGACACGAGTGCTCAATGTACTTAAAGAAGCAGGAAAACTCGAGAACTCTAGCTACTACTAGAAGACTAACACAAAAGAGGACTTCATCAACTAACAATTTTCTGCATTCAAAAATCTCGTTCATCGAAATTGAGAAGTCTTGACTCAAACATTTGCAAACCAAGATTTAACTGAAGTACTTATCATGGGAAGCATCATAGTAAAAGGTATTTCACTGGACAATCACATTGTACTCTTTTTCCTTCGTCAAGGTTTTTTTCCACTGGGTTTTCCTTGTCAAGGTTTTAACGAGGCATCATATGCGTGTCCAACAGTACTCTATATGTTTTGTATTCTTTTTTCTTCGTCTAGGTTTTTCCCTTCGGGTTTTCCTAGCAAGGTTTTGATGAGGCAATGTTAGATGTGTGGTGTCATCCAAGGGGGAGTGTTATGAATAAGTATTTGGTGGATTTACACCACACTTACACCATTATTTTTTCATTTCCTCTTCACCTCTTTATTTCTCCCACTAGTTTGTAACCACCACCACTAGTAGTAATGGGTGCATGCCTTCTATGGTAAATGCTCATCTTCTTTTCTTTATAAATAAAGAGCATTTCCTTTGTAATGTGACATCCAAAATAAGAATTCTTCTTTATTTTCACTCTACTTTCTATGTCTCCTTTTAGTTTTTTCCCTTCGAGTTTTCCTAGCAAGGTTTTAATGAGGAAATGTTAGAGGTGTGGTGTCATCCAAGGGGGAGTTTTATGATATAAATATTTAATGGATTTACACCACACTTACACCACCACCTTTACATCTTCTACCACCCTTACACATTCTTATTTATCTTGTAACCTCCACCTTAAATATATGTTAGTTGCTAGTAATGCTTGCATGTCTTTACCTATAATACTTAATGTCATTAACCATCCACTCTATTGTATGACCTATAAATAGAGGTCATTACACAATTATATTACACACTAATTTTATGAATGAAATGGTCTCATATCTTTGTTCTCTACTTGTTTATGTTTATTATTTTTTAATTCTTATTTTATAATATTTAATATTTAATTTATAAACATTACTAATTTTTTGTACCTTGTAATACGTATTTCTTCTTTTAACTACCATTTGGTTATACTAATTATACGGTATTAACTTATTATTATTTACACTGAACTTACAAACCGATATGATTCAAGTTCGAGCGCCATATATTCATAAGAAAATTCTAAATTGACCGCGGGTTGGATCACAATCTGTCCCGTCTTTCACAGAGGTGGAATTCACATGACCCAAAAGATCAAATCCTTTATCATTCACGGGTCGAGAGACCCATTTCTAGATGGGACAATTTTTAGGAATTCAGGGAAATTCAATTCTTTCCTAGGCTAAACCATTATTTCCCACCCATGTTTCACCTTTTAGATATAAATTTAGTTAGTGGATTAACGGGACTAATTCGGGCTTGAGTCTGGTTTAGCTTCCACGTAGGTACGTCCAAGCGTAGGATTCACCCACGATCAGTGCAGCAGGGCTGATATTCGTAATCCACAAGCTATATGTCCAATTAACCACGTATTGAAGTCACTGTTACAGATAACAGATTCAATCAGAGGATAAACAAGGCATCGAGGTTTGAGACCGGGTGCTTATACAGTGTAGCATGTGACGCGAATGCGATTCCCTAATATACTATAGCTTCCGTGTATTTGGGATTCAACTCCTGAAGTAGTGTAAAGATGCAGGTAATAAAGTCAACCTAGACAACCGGCTATAGAAGGTTACTCTTCTATCTATAGGATAAGGGAAGGTCAAAGTTTCAGATTTAAAACCACCTACACCTCTATTTTCATTGATTAAGCTGGCACCGTCATTTGACTGTAGCCGATGTTGACCATAGGAGAAGTCGTAATATTTAAGTGGATTCGCACGTGGCTTTCTCTGTTGACAAGAAAGCGATGTCATATGATCTCCTCGAATTCTATGTTGCGTCAGTTGCGGTGACGAAACTCGTCAAAAGTTTTAAGCGTTTGAATGATTTTTTTCTCTTCGTTTCGACATGACGGGAGATATATTTATTTACGAGCCCATTAGAGGTAGACCATCCTACTAGTCTAAATATAGACCAATAATCTAAATATAGACTAATATCCTTCCACCATAAAATCCTACTAGTCTAAATATAGACCAATAATCTAAATATAGACTAATATCCTTCCACCACAAAATTAATAGAGTGTGTGTCTTTAAAGCATGAGTATAATTCTTTAAATGAAATATAAATTATTAAATTTGTTTATTCATATTTTTTTAATAGATAAATAGTGCAAGCTCTAAAAATTATACGACAGAACAAAAATAATAATGTACAAGACTTAATAGCAAATGACTTTCATATATGACCAGAATTATAGAGGACCAGAATACTATAACTAAATTCAATAGCAGTTGATTGGGCGACCAAACGGTAATGACAGTTACATTCCGAACATATACAGGTGAGTTTGGATCAATGGAACTTGATCCATAACTCGGTAAGAATTTTTTCTAAAAGATCTGATGAAACCCTCCTCCAAAAAAAGAGTTCCCAAAAGCCAAAGTTGATCTACCTCTTCCACCGCCGGTAGATCTGAATGGAAGACAGTTTATCAAAGTTGGGGTAATATATCTGTCGGAGAAGATCATCTACAAACTTTAGACATATATCCCATAATACCAAAACTAAAGGAAAAACCACATGACTCATTGAATCATTAACCCTAGTTGGTAGACTAAGATCTCTTTTTTGTAAAACGATCAGGTACCCGTCAGAGAGAACAATCATTGATTACCAAACAACCATTTTTCCTAGTTGATAACCCAAGTTCTTGAATTTTTTCAAAGAGATGTCCCAGCCCAAAAAACAGGTCGAAAAGAAACCGAACGCTGCAAATCATCATTATTAAAACACCACTATTACTACAGACAGACCCTAAAAAACCAGAGAAACCCTTATCAACAGCCAAACAAGCTACTTTGAATTAAGGAATCCATATCTAGTTTATAGAAAACAAAACAAGTAAGAAAACTAAAGAAACACACAAAAAATACATTAAGAAAAAAACTACAAATATAGGTAACTAAAACGTAAAAGGATCTGCCCAGATCTACTCCAGAAGGAGACGATCTGAGCAGAGAAGAAATAACCGGAATCGAAATTTTTTTTTACAAAGAGAAAGGAAAGAGATTTCTTCACAAAGGATAGAATATGCATGATACAAAGAGCCGAGCCAGTTTAGAGAATAAGCGCTTAGCAAAAGAGGGAACAAGAAAGAACCTTAAGTGTTTTCCATTTGTCGTATTTAGTCTCTGCTTTTTTATCTACCTCTAGTGTTTTCCATTTAGAAAAAAAATATGTATAGGTCAAAGAGCCAAACCAGTTTAGAGAATAAGCTTAGCAAAAGAGGGAACAAGAAAGTTAACACTCAAAAGTACATACTAATTACAAAAATAGTATCCCAATTTATAACAGCTCGAGAGAAATTAACGTGCAATCTTTGTCCATATGTTGCTCAAATAAGAAGTAAACACTAGTTGTTGGAGAATATTCATGTAACAGTGAACAAACCAAACAGAAGCTTGCAAAGAGTTAAGGGTTAGAACAGATAACACACTTCAGACAATCACACAAGCACAAAGAGATGGAGTCGCCTGTTCAACAGACAGCCCTTAACTCGATATTTATCAGGTACACCTTTGGAAAAGTGTTGCTATACCTTTAGAGATGACAAATCGAAACCAGGATAAAACCACCTGATACCAACCCAGTTAGCAAGACTCGTTGGCCTGTTGTGAACTTAACAGTAGAAGAAGATGAAAATAAACTAGTGCGCATACAAAGCAAGAAGAGGGGAAAAGTCGCCAGGTCAGTGGCTGCGACTGGGGTAAGTAAAAATCTGATTTTTGTTTTTCTTTTAAAAAAGAAGAAGATTGTTGAATTTTTCAAACGGTCAAAATTCATTTAATTAAACATATTTAATTCGAGATATTTAATTAAAAGATTTTGTTTATTAAACCTGATTTAATTTTATAAATACAAAACGGTAAAATATTTAATGTATAAAATTAAAATATAAAACCGTTGGATCTTTGATGGGTACACGTACGCACTCGCAGGCACACGCAAAACACACTCCAAGGCTCACGCCAATGGTCACGCCAATGGTCGCACCAATGGTCACACCAAGGCTCACACCAAGGCTCACACCAGGGCTCACGCCAGGGCTCACGCCAGGGCTCACGCCAGGGCTCACGCCTAAGCTCGCACCAAGGCTCGCACCAATGGTCACACCAAGGCTCACACCAAGGGTCACACTAATGGTCGCACCAATGGTCGCACCAAGGGTCGCGCCAAGGCTCACACCAAGGCTCACGCAAAAGCACACGCAAGCTCCGCAAGCCCGCGTCCCGTGGTGCTTCGGTGCGAAGCACCGCACATGTGTGCATTTGCCCACTAGTCCATTTCCTAAGTCCATATCCGATCCACTAGTTCTTTTTCCTTATATAGAACGTTTGTGGTAATAAGGATAAACTTCCTCCTTGGTTTGCCCAATATGGGACAAACCAAAGGTTTCTCATTCACTAAGAAGTGAAAATGGATGGCTCAATTTTACCACCCCAAGTTTGGACTAGTGACCCTAGGTCCCTTTAAGATATATTAAGTAACAAAATTAATTTTAAGATAGAAATCCATTTTTAATTCCAACAATCCCCCACATGAATGAAGAAAGCGATAAATCAGAAAACCGGAAAACGAGAAATACCTCTTAAGCAATAGGTGTCCATACGGAATTGAACCTCTGCTTAGTGAGAAGTACCGGAACTACTTGATGTACAGTGAACACGATGTCTTGAACTGCCATGGTTTGGTGTAATTCATCAATAGCTCCTTACGCGAGATATCTCTCACGAGTGCTATTAAGTTCACGCCGTTGTGTCCGTTTTGGCCCTGGACATATCCCGTTTCTCAGAATGCTCTAGAGAATCAGCTCAATTCTCATAGGAAGCGACCCACTTCCTTATTCAGATAGGTGAGTTCTATCAAGAGTGTTAACTGCTACACCCCATTTCAATCTTAAATTGAAACTATATAACTCATTAAGACTTTATTATAAGTCATCCTCACATGCAGTCACACTATCACGTCTACACCATAGGGAAGGGACGGAGAAAATAATTTCCTGATAGTGTTTAATTTTTACCCGCCACAAATTAGTTGTCTCATTCAAAACCTTGATCTTGGGATCTCCAGTCAGCAAGGTTGAGTATCATTCATGGCAAGTTTTAATTTATGAGCTTAAGTCCTATCCCCCTTGATGCATTACTAACTATCTCCTTGGACAAGCCTTTCGTCAAAGAATCCGCGATATTCTCCTTAGACCTCACAAAGTCAACAGAAATAACGCCAGTTGAGATTAGTTATTTTAGAGAATTGTGTCTTCTCCTAATATGAATAGATTTTCCGTTATAGTTGCTGTTTTTATCATTAGCTAGTGCAGCTTGACTATCACAATGTATAGATATAGCTGGCACATGCCTATGCCAGAGAGGAATGTCTTTTAAAAAATATCTTAGCCAAGCGGCTTCCTCTCCTGCTTTATCTAACGCAATAAACTCGGATTCCATAGTGGATCGAGCGATACAGGTCTGTCTGGAACTCTTCCAAGACACTGATCCACAACCTAGAGTGAATACGTATCCACTCGTAGACTTAGACTCCTCTGAGTCTGCTATCCAGTTTGCATCACAATATCCTTCAAGAACAACAGGGTGTCTTTCATAACTCAAACTGTAGTTTAAAGTGTATTTAAGATACCTCAACACTCTGAAAAGTGCATCCCAATGCTCATGTTCTGGATTACAGGTATACCTACTTAGTCTACTCTCAGCATAGGCAATGTCTGGTCTTGTGCAGTTCATTAAATACATCAGACTTCCTATGACTCGTGAATATTCAAGTTGCGAGACTCCATTGCCTTTGTTTTTCTTGAGTTTGCAAGAAGGGTCAAATGGAGTACTTGCAGGTTTACTATCAAACTGGTTAAATTTCTTAAGAACTGATTCAACATAATGAGATTGACTAAGACTGAATCCGTTAGACTCCTTTCTAATTTTCATCCCTAGGATTACATCAGCAGGACCTAAGTCTTTCATGTCAAAGTTCTCACTCAACATGTTCTTAGTGGAATTAATGATTTCTAAGGTTGTGCCTAGTATAAGCATATCATCAACATACAAGCATACAATCACACAGGCATCATTTATAGATTTATTGTACACATATTTGTCAGCTTCATTTATTTTAAATCCACTAGAGAATATTACATGATCAAATTTTTCATGCCATTGTCTCGGTGCTTGTTTCAAGCCATATAAAGAATTTTTAAGTCTACACACTTTGTTTTCATAACCCTTCACTACAAAGCCTTCGGGTTGGTCCATATAAATTTCTTTATCTAATTCACCATTTAGGAACGCAATTTTTACATCCATTTGATGTATCTCTAGGTTATGAATTGCAGCGGTTGCAATTAGCATCCAAATGGAAGTAATTCTAGTGACAGGTGAATAAGTGTCAAAGAAATCTATACCTTCTATTTGTTTATAGCCCTTATCTACTAGTCTATCTTTATACTTTCCCACAGTTCCATCTACCTTACGTTTTCTCTTGAAGATCCATTTACAGCCTATGGGTTTGCACCCTGGAGGTAAATCTACTATCTCCCAGGTTTCATTCTGAACAATAGAATCCATCTCACTAATAGTGGATTCTTTCCACCATGGAGCTTCAGACGAAGTCATGGCCTCTTTATAGGTTTGTGGATCAGTTTCAACTAAACAGGTTATGAAGTCTGGCCCAAAAGATTTTTCTATTCTAAGTCTTTTGCCTTTTCTAGGTTCATAAACAGATTCATCTTCTTCTATCGGTAAAATATTGCTAGAAGAAGGGACATCTAGGGGATCATCACATATCATGCGAGATTCAGATTTCAACGGAAACACATTTTCAAAAAATGTAGCATCCCTAAATTCCATAATGGTGTTCATACCAATTTCTGAAATTTCAGAACTCACAACCATAAACCTATAAACAGTGGTGTGTTTGGGATATCCTATGAAGACACAATCAACTTTATTAGGTCCTATTTTAGTCATCTTAGGTGGAGGAATAGAGACCTTGGCTAAGCACCCCCACACTTTGAGGTATCCATAAGAGGGTTGTTTGCCTTTCCATAATTCATACGGTGATTTGACTGATCCTTTAAGGGGCACTCTGTTCAGGATATAGCAAGCTGAGAGGACGGCCTCCCCCCACAAGTTCGCCGGTAGTCCTGAACTGATTAACATGGCATTCATCATATCCTTAAGGGTTCGGTTTTTCCATTCAGCCACTCCATTAGATTGTGGTGAATAAGGAGGAGTTACCTCATGAATAATGCCATGTTGTGCACAAAAGTCTCCTATAGGGATTACATATTCACCCCTACGGTCAGATCTAATGGTTTTAATTGTGGTGTTCAATTGGTTTTCTACTTTTAATTTATATAATTTAAATGCTTCTAAAGCATCATCTTTTCCTTTAAGCAAGTAAATATGACTATCTAGTACAGTCATCTATGAAAGTGACAAACCATTTTTTACCACCTCTGGTTTGGATTGATTTCATATCAACTAAGTCTGAGTGAATTAACTCTAAGGGATTAGATTTTCTGTGGATATTTTTATTAAAGGGCTTCTTTGCATATTTTGATTCTACACAAACTTTACATTTATGTTCATATTCCAAATTTAATTTTGGAATGCAGCCAGAGTTTTCCAATTTGTTCATTGATTTATAATTTACATGACCAAGTCTACCATGCCAGATATTCAATGAGACAACAACATAAGAAGAATCAATTTTATTAACTTCAACAGAGGTTACAGATAATTTGTATAGGCCTCCAGCCTTATAGCCCTTTCCCACAAAATCTTTTCCCTTAGTGATAATCACTTTCCTAGAATCAAATACAATCTTAAAGCCCTTATCATCTAGCACACCACTTGAAACGAGATTCTTGCAGATGTCTGGTACATGTAAAACTTCATTCAATGTGAGGATTTTCCCAGAGGAGAGCTTCAACGAAACTTTTCCTTTTCCTGCAACCTGTGCTGCAGATGATTTACCCATATAGAGTTTTTCTCCTTCTCCTACCGTCTGATAGGAGGTGAACATGTCTTTACTTCCGCAGACATGTTTGGTATCTCCAGAGTCTACCCACCAGTCTCTCACATTGGTAACTAAGTTAACCTCAGACACCGTGCCAGAAAACTCATTTTTACTACTTTCAACTAAATTTACATTTGTTTTCTTAAAATTTCCATCTTTGCGTTTTCTACAATGAATTGCCATATGGCCAGACACACCACAAACATAACATGCTCCCTTAATTTTACCAATAGCAGATTTTGGTTTTTGAAAGGTACCTTTTCTTTGCGGGCCAGGCTTGCGCTTGTTGTGGTCCAGACTTAGATTAGCAAATTTGTGTTCGATAACGTGAGCTTTGTTTGACATGTCTCTTGCAGAAGAAACATTCTTGTCCTTTGAACACAACAATTCTTCAACTTGGATTTTCTTGCCCAATTCTACCATGGAAATTTCACCAGTTTCATGCCTTAGTCTTCTCTTGTATTCAGCCCAGGAATTTGGCAATTTTTCAATAACAGCAGAAACTTGAAAAGTTTCGTCAATATCCATTCCTTCAGCAATTATTTCATTAATAATATTTTGCAGCTCCAGAAACTGATCAACCATTGATTTATCATTCATCATTTTATATTCCAGAAAACGTGCAACCAGGAATTTTTTACTTCCTGATGTTTCTGCTTCATATTTATCTTGTAGAGCAGTCCATAAATTGTAAGCATTGAAATTATCCTTAGCATTGTAAAAATCATATAAAGCATCTTCTAGGCAGTTTAAGATATGATTTTTGGCCATATAATTACTTCTCTTCCAACTTTCTAAGTCCTGTAATTTTCCAGGTTCATTCAGAGACTCATCAAACGGCTTCAGAACCATCTCATCTAGCATGTGGAAACTCAGGAAAAATAACATTTTTGACTGCCATCTCTTGAAGTCCTTTCCAGAAAACTTCTGAGGTCTGTCAACATCAGTCTTCACCATTGTTACAGAAGAAATTTTTTCAAATTAAACAAATATCCAGTTAAGAATGTTGGAGAATATTCCTGTAGCAGTGAACAAACCAAATAGAAGCTTGAGAAGAGTTAAGGGTTATAACAGATAACACACTTCAGACAATCACACAAGCACAGAGAGATGGAGTCGCATGTTCAACAAACTGCCCTTAACTCGATATTTGTCAGGTACACCTTTGGAAAAGTGTTGCTATACCTTTAGAGATGACAATTCGAATCCAGGATAAAACCACCTGATACCAACCCAGTTAGCAAGACTCGTTGGCCCGTTGTGAACTTAACAGTAGAAGAAGATGAAAATAAACTAGTGCGCATACAAAGCAAGAAGAGGGGAAAAGTCGTCAGGTCAGTGGCTGCGACTGGGGTAAGTAAAAATCTGATTTTTGTTTTCTTTTAAAGAAGAAGAAGACTGTTGAATTTTTTAAACTGTCAAAATTCATTTAATTAAACATATTCAATTCGAGATATTTAATTAAAAGATTTTATTTATTAAACCTGATTTAATTTTATAAATACAAAACGGTAAAATATTTAATGTATAGAATTAAAATATAAAACCGTTGGATCTTTGATAGGTACACGTATGCACTCGCAAGGCACATGGCTCACACGCAAGGCACATGCAAAGGCTCACGCAAAAGCACACGCAAGCTCCGCAAGCCCGCGGCCCGCGTGCTTCGCACCGAAGCACCCCACACATGTGTGCATTTGCCCACTAGTCCATTTCCTAAGTCCATATCCAATCCACTAGTTCTTTTTCCTTATATAGAACGTTTGTGGTAATAAGGATAAACTTCCTCCTTGGTTTGCCCAATATGGGACAAACCAAAAGTTTCTCATTCACTAAGAAGTGAAAATGGGTGGCTTAATTTTTCCACCCCAAGTTTAGACTAGTAACCCTAAATCCTTTTAAGATATTTTAAGTAACAAAATTCATTTTAAGTAAAAAATTCATTTTTAATTCCAACACTAGCTTCGGATGCTAGCTCCACATCAGTTTTGAATAGGCGTTTTTCTTCAAAAGTTTGCTTATTTATCTTTTTCCCTCCATAACATCTAACAAACTGTTGCTGGTATAAGTGGCCATGCTAGCTACTTGACTTGTGGTTAATAAACCCACTAGAAACCAACAATTTACGAGCTTGTACAGGACATCAGGGAATACACATGACCATTTACAGCTTGGAGTAAGCAAATTCAACACATGTCTAGCCACTTTGCAACCATCACGTCTTAAATTTTAGTACGTAGATTAAAATTAAAATGGATATCATTAATTTAATAAACAAATATTAAGATTAATTAATTATAAAATAAATAAATAACAACAATAAGCCTACGTACCAAAATCAATAGAAAATAGTGTTTAACATAGTTTTATAACTTGACCTACGCCCACAGATAAAACCCCGTATATGTGAAGTCTATTATTGATCTAGAGATAAGTAGATGAATTATGTCTAAATAAAGCTCTTATTTACAGAGATGAGAAAATAAATAATAAATATCCTAGAATTTAATTAGAATGTTTAGCTAAGAAACAAAAAGGTACCAAAATATCTTCAGAATATTTGATTTAGTCCTCTTTACGTATAAACGGTCGTTACGGTCACCTCGATTCATTGCACGGTTACCTCGGCATCTTCCATACATACATGTATTATTTTTATACTCCCCCACAAGTTGGACAAGGTTGTGAATTATCCGTTAATAGTTTAACAGAGACATAAATATTATAGCAAATTGTAGCTATTTTTGTGAGGTCCAATAATTTTGTGCTGGTTTTCAATTATTAGTGTAATTGGTTCTGCTATTAATTGTATTTAGAGAGTTACATTGTTTTAATTATGGAATAAATACGTCGAAAAATAAATCTATGGAAAATCGACATGATTCAACGATGTTCTGCAAATTAATATAAAAAACTGCTTAAAAAAAAGAAAAAAGAAAAATAAAGGTAATTCTTAATTGTTAATTTAATAATTTGAGATATATGTATTTTTTATATTGAAACTAACTATCTATATTGGCTTCAGTTTCACCAGAAATCATAGCTGATGACGCAAACAAAAATGAAGACCTTTTATATACAATTACATTCCAAATGGTAAGAGTTTCTCAGCATACGTAAGAAGAAAAATAGTGATGGTTCCTCGCCATTTAATTTATGCTACTAATTTATATTATTGTATGTTATTAAACCAAAAAGACGATGATATGAAATAAACCAAAGCTGGAAACTCTAATTCGGACGAAGAATTTTCATATAGAAGTTAGTTTATTTTAAATGTAGCTGATTTATTAAGCCATATAGCCATTGTTCATATAAGATTGAGCGCTCGTTTCGTACGATATATCAGGAAAGAAATCAAAAAATTTGCCACCAAGAGTAGCAATCAGTCAGGGTCGAGGTCGAGGTCGAGGAGGAGGTCCAGAAGGTTTCATTCCATGGAGATCTAGAGAAGAATTCATTGAAGACGTCCAAGGTTTGCTGGGTCGGTATGACCTTTAGAAGGAAGAAGGAGATGATAACCCTAACCCTTTTGCTAGAGGGCATTTCGAAGGTAGAATAAATCAACGAGAGGATTATGATCGCTGGAAGGTAGGAATAAAAGTAGAGATCCCAGAATTTTATGGTGGTTTGGAACCGGAAGAGTTTCTCTCCTGGGTGAATACGGTTGAGGAAGTATTGGAATTCAAAGAAGTACCAAATAACAAACGAGTTTCGTTGGTAGCGACTATGTTTCGTGGGAGGGCTAATTCGTGGTGGCAACAACACAAGCTGCTACGCAGTCGTAAAGGAAAACAGAAGTTAGTATCATGGGAGAAGTTGAAGAAACACATGAGAACAAAGTTTTTGCCACATAACTACATTAGATTGATGTACTAGCAGCTGCAAAACCTACGCAAGGGTATAAACGATTACACTAAGGAGTTTTACCGACTACTTTCTCTTAACGACTTGTCAAAGTCAGATGAGCAAAAAGTCGCTCGCTATATAGGTGGTTTCCCTCAACAATATCAGGATATGCTCACCATGTTTGATTGCTGCTCTATTTTGGAGGCACATCATAGAGCAAGGCATATAGAGAAACAAGTAGGGCGTAGAAGCTTAAATTGGGATATCAATGTGGCAGCATCTCCAACAAGTAACTGTAGTAATTCAACACCTAGTACTGCTAGTAAACTTAATTCTTCATCAACACCAAATAAAACCCCAGTTACCACTTTTGGAGGTAGGTGTAATAAGTGCGGAGAATATGGGCACAAAGCCAGTGACTGTCAAAAAGCAGAACGAGCGAACAAAGTATTTTTCACTGAAAACGACCGTGAAGAAGATGGTTGGGTAACTGATTATGAAGAGGATCATGAGGATGATTCTGAACCTGTCGATGAAATAGTTGCTGGAGATAAAGGAGTGAACTTTGTAGTAATAAGAAGTTGTCTCACTCCACGTAAAGATGAGGGCGACAGTTGGTTGCGTAACAATATATTCCAGTCGACATGTACGATCGAAGGAAAATTTTATCGTCTAGTTATTGATCCTGGAAGTTGAGAGAACACTGTTGATGAAGAGGTCGTGAAACGATTCAAGCTGGAAGCCAAGGCACATCCACATCCATACAAGCTTTCTTGGCTTAAGAAAGGGAATGAGGTAAAAGTAAACAAATATTGATTGATTTATTTTTTATTTGGTAACAAATATAAAGATAAAATATGGTGTGAAGTTACTAGTATGGATACTTGTCACTTGTTGCTGGGTCGTCCATGGGAGTTTAACAGGAAAAGTAGTCATGACAGGTATAAGAACACCTAAAGTTTTTTATGGAATGACGTACGTATAGTACTTCTACCCAGTAAAGAGATTGCACCTACACCATCTACTGGAGAAGCTACCAATCTCTTGTCGTTTAAGCAGTTTGAAGATGAGGTAGAAGATGCAGGTGAATTGTATGTGTTGATTGAAAAAGAAGAACAACATGATGAAATTAGTATTGACATTGCAGCTCAACCTTTAATTAAGAAATTTATGGATGTTTTTCCTAACGAGTTGCCGGACGAGCTACCACCTCTCCGGGATATACAACATCGTATTGATCTCGTTCCTGGATCATGTTTTCCAAATAAAGAGCATTACAGAATGAGTCCTAAGGAGCATGAAGAAATTCTTCTTCAAGTGGAAGATTTGCTGCAAAAAGGATTGATCCGACATAGTCTAAGTCCTTGTGCAGTACCAGCCTTGCTGATTCCAAAGAAAGATGGAACGTGGAGAATGTGTGTTGACAGTCGAGCCATCAACAAAATCACAGTCAAATACCGTTTTCTAATTCCCAGATTAGATGACTTGTTAGATCAGTTGTGTGGATCAAAGGTGTTTAGCAAACTCAACTTGAAGAGTGGGTACCATCAGATCAGAATTCGTGAAGGTGATGAGTGGAAGACTGCTTTCAAAACTCGAGAATGATTATATGAGTGGCTGTTTATGACATTCGGATTGACCAATGCGCCAAGTACATTCATGCGTATCATGAATAAAGTACTCATACCCTTTATCGGTACTTTTGTGGTTATTTATTTCGATGATATTCTTTTTTATAGTGCTAACATGGACTTGCATGTTCAACATCTTCGATAAGTGCTCTCAGTTCTACATAGGTAGAAATTATTTGCGTCTATCAAAAAGTGTTCATTCATGACCAATCGAGTTTTATTTCTCGGTTATGTCGTCACCAAAGATAGAATCAAGGTATATGATTCCAAGGTTGAAGCTGTGAGAAATTGGACTACACCTACTATATTACACGAGGTAAGGAGTTTTCATTGTTTCTCTTCTTTTTACCGGAGCTTTATTCCCCACTTCAGCACCATTATGGCACCCATTACTGAATGCATGAAAGGAGGAAAGTTTTGATGGTCTGAGAAAGCTGACGAAGCCTTTGAAGCTGTCAAGACAAAGCTGATAACTGCACCATTATTGGTGTTACCTGATTTTAGCAAGTCGTTTGAACTACACTGTGATGCATCGAAGGTGGGAATTGAAAATGTTTTTAGTCAGGAAGGACGACCTGTAGCGTATTTCGGTGAGAAGTTGAATGGTGCTAAGCTCAACTATATTACTTATGATATGGAGTTTTATACTATAGTTCAAGCCTTGAAGCATTGGCATCACTATCTAATTCATAACGAGATCATTATGTTTTCTGATCATGATTCTTTGAAGCATATCAACAGTCAAGAAAATCTTTCTCCTAGACATGGTAAGTGGGCTGGTTATTTGAAAGAGTTCACTTTTGTACTAAAGCATAAAGCTGGGTCGCAGAATCAAGCTGATGATGCCTTAAGCCGAAGGAGTATGATACTCAACACCATGCGAACTGAGGTAATAGATTTTGATTCATATTCTGACCATATTCTAACCGATCCGAAATTTATGGAGATTGTGGATGATATCAGTTCAGGCAAATGAAGTGATTACCTCATGCATGAAGGATTTATCTTCAAAGGTAACCAATTGTGTATTCCTGATTCTAGTCTCCGATTGAAGATTATTAAGAAGTTACATGACGAGGGGCACATGGGAAGGGATAAGACTTTCCAACTTTTTTCGAAGTCATATTACTGGCCAACAATGAGGCGTGAAGTTGCTAAATTCGTGGATATATGTCGAATCTGTCAAGTTTCAAAATAAAAAACAATTAATGCAGGGTTGTACATGCTATTGAAAGTTCCAAGTCAACCCTGGACAAATTTGAGCATGGATTTTGTATTGGGTTTACCTCGAACTCAGAGGGGACATGATTCAGTATTTGTAGTTTTTGACCGTTTTTCAAAAATTTCCCATTTTATTTCTTGCAAGAAGACTACTAATGCACTAAAGGTAGATTAATTGTTCTTGAAGTGTATCGTCTACATGGATTTCCATGTTCAATTGTTAGTGATCGAGACACAAGATTCCTTAGTTATTTATGGAAAACCTTGGGAAAATTAGCTAATACAAGGCTTAACTTCAGTAGTGCTTATCATACTCAAAGTGATGGCCAAAAAGAAGTTGTGAATCGTTCGCTGGGTGATATACTACGGTGTATGGTTGGAGACAATCCGAAGAGTTGGGATCAGAAACTTTGCCAAACTGAATTTGCATTTAATCGTTTAGTAAACCATAGTCTAGGTATGAGTCCGTTCGAGGTTGTTTAAGGCTAAAATCCACGAGCACCAGTAGGCTTAACACATGTTCATGATCTGAAGAGAATTGAAGTTCGTGCCGAAGAACGTATCCAACAGTTGCAAAAGGTTTACAAGTTGGCTGAAGAACAGTTGCTTCGAGCTAATGAGAGGTATAAGGAGGCGGCAGATAAGAAACGCAGAGTTGTGGATTTTGCAGTAGGAGATTTTATGTGGGAAATATTGACAAAGGATCGTTTTCCAGTTGGCGAGTATAACAAACTGAAGGCGCGCAAGATTAGTCCCTTGGAAATTATCGCGAAGATTAATCCTAATGCCTACAAGTTAAAGCTTCCAAGTCACATCCGGACTTCTGATGTTTTTATTATCAAACATTTGGTGCATATAATGGTGATAATTCTGATGATAACCAAGAAAATTCGAGGGCGAATTTCTCTCAACCCCGGGAGAACGATGCAGATGAGTAGGCTATAGCTTATTTGGAGGCTAAAGATCCGAGTGTCGTAATTTAGCTCAAGAGATGTCCATTTTGATTGGAAACGGGCCAACGTTCAAGACATGACACGTCTTCGTCTTATGGTCTTCATATTTTAGTCAAATTCCATCGTTTAGAGCCTCAAACATGTGTTTTTGTTATTTTAGGAAAAAAATTGTTTTGTTAATAACTTCTTCGTTAGAAGTCCGTTTGGGTCGTCGTTTGCGGAAAATAGTTCTATTTTATGAGTATTTTCATTATTTTTGGTCGACCAAAATTTGCCAAAAATAGAAAATTAGGGATTGAGTCAGTTTAGGGTTTTTTTTCATCCTTTCTTGACTAGCAAGTTAGGATTTTTCCCCAAGTCTATAAAAGAGTCTTCCATATATTTTTTTAAGCAGTTGAATTTGATTAATATAAGAATTAATTTCTTAAACTTGTTCAAGTTTAATCGATTATTATTTAAAGTCGGGAAACCGAAGTCTAAGTAATTATCGTTGTTCATAGTCGATATTCCTATGAATATTTGAAGTATGAATAAAACCTCTATTTTCTTTCTTTTCTTTATTATCCGCTGCATCAGTTGGTTACCAGAGAAAAGTTTGATTCTATGGTTAATAAGATGTTACTAAGACGAGTATTCAGGGTTAATAAACTGTCACCAAGACGAGATCCGAGAAGATGTGAATATTTGATCAAATTAAAGAAGGAGGTTCTGGAAGTGATAGAATGCTATTTGAAGAAGTCACTAAAATCTCGATTTAAACCATGCTCGCTTATAGAAGAAAATAATAGTGCAGATAATGATGTTGAAGACTTGTTTTTCCTTCATGACAATAATGCACAAAATCAAGTTATACAACTCCGATCTTTGATAAATATCCCGATGATGAGGAGGATATGAAATTTTTTTCTCAAAAAGGCGAAGAACGTCTTGTTTCTGACAAAAAAAAAAACTGTCCCAAGAAGTTTCACATGATTTAATGGAGTTTCATGGTGAGTCATCTAATCCTGATAAACTTATTGATTTAGAAATTCCTGATATTGATGAGTTGTCTTTACCCGAGAGTAAGCTAGTCGTTGATTATTGTAATACACAAATGGTCTATTATATCTACCCTAACAAGAGAGAATTTATTGAATCAACTTATGAAGATTCGTTTTGGGCTTCCATCATACCTCATGCTTCTATAGGGTGCATAAATTATTTTTTTACAACATCAATTCATGTGTATGAAGATTGTCATCAACGAATTACACATGCAGAACATGGTATGGCAAGATTCGAGGACGAATCTTCTCCAACACCGGTAGAATGATGGAGGGGGGTTTATATAAAATAAATCTATATTTTATTATTATTATTTATATTTTATTAATGTAATTTTAGTAGAAAAATAATTAATTTTCGGATTTATTATTTAGGGTAATTTTAGAAGAGTTTAGAAGTTTATTTTAAGAGTTTTAATAAGTTAGTAAAGTTGCCTAAAGGTAGTAGATATCTTGGGAAACAAGTTTATAAGTTTTTGATAAGTTTAGGGTTTGTTTAGTAGGAGTTATCTATACAAGGAGCTCCAAAAACGAAAATTAGGAGGAGTTTTTGATTAATTAAAATTATTTTATTTTTATTAAACATGTTGAGTTTATTCATTTTGATTTTTATTCATAGTTGGGTTTACCCCGAAGTCTGAATACTAATCTCATATCTATAGTCGTTTTTCCTAGTGAATTAACGAATTCTAGATAACCCCGTAGATTTTAGGACTCTTTGAAGATCAACTAATTTCTATCGATTTCTACCCATTCTACCGGTTACTTTTCAATAATTCTATTCCGCTACGATTATTATCATCTTTACACGCTTTTAATCTGTATCATTGGGTATGGCTGAAATGTTAATGATTAGCAAAGCGGTCGAAGGCCGCGGCAATTTTTTTTTGGACAACTCGTGAACCTATAAAAATACTAAATAGATGAAAAACTAAAATTTAAAACGAACTAAAAAAATAATAAAAAAATGCTTATAGAACGATATTTATGGTTTATTGCAGAAATATGGGAGATAAAGGTATTTTAGTTTAAGTAACATTTAGGTTTTAATTTTCTTTCGACATAGACAAAAAATTACAATTACATAATAGTAGATAGGCTAAACAAAACTATTTAGAAAAATCCTGTATAAAATTTTTATTGGACTAAAACAGGAACAAGCTATAGCCTAGTTTAGCCTCTTCTAAATTCGTCCCTGCGAGATATATTGGCAACTAGGGGCATAGCGTTGGAGTTTTATAGGTGAACAAAAGAATGCAATACAGGGGTAGTGCTGGACTAGTACCCCCGAACAAAAAACAATCAGATAGGTGATAAGTCAAATCTAAAATCTTAATAACCCTAGCGTCAATTCTCATGATCGGATTTATCTTATTATTGGCTTTACAATTTCATAATAAGTGAAAAAAAATTTACGCGACCATCTTTACCATACAAAAACTCCTCCCATATTATCCTTTATAAAAAAAAATCATTTGAATTAAAAATAAAATAAAAACCTCATTTTTATATATAATATTTAATTTTAGTTTTTATCTCTTTTTAAAATGCCACCCTTACCCTTTCTTTCTCTTCTTTCTCATTACATCGGGTTCTCTCTCATTTCTTCTTCTTTTCTTCTCTTCTTCTTCTTCTTCTTCTTCTTCTTCTTCTTCTTCTCGTCTTCTGCCTCCTCCTCCCCACCAACAGCAACAGTAGCTCCGCCTTCATCAAACCAGTGAGAAAAGATAGATCCTGAGCAACAACACCTTCGTCTCCTTCACCAACACCTCTCTCCACCAACACCACCTTCTCTGCTACTAACAACACCTTTGTCTCCTCCACCAACACCACCAGTACCTCCTTCTCTTTCTATGTCCATATCCTCCACCAACGACACCACATCCTTCCCCATCGCTTCCTCATCGTTATTTTTTCTCCTCCACCACTACATGTCCAGATCCACCACCAACAACACCTCTTCTTCCTCCTTATATCCTCTACAAACATCACCAACACCTCCAGATCATCATCGTCGAAAATCATCATCAAAAAACAATGATACATCATCATTGTCGAAATTAGGGTTTTTTGTTGGTGAAACGTCATAAAAATGATGAGACCAATTTTTGTGTTGGTGAAATGTCAGAACCAAAACAATGATGAATTTTTTTTTGGTTTCATCATTTTTTTTCATCTGGAATAAGGTGGAACCAAAAAAATGATGAAACATTTTTTGGTTTCATCATTTTTTTTTTTCATCTGGAATAAGGTGGAACCAATTAAATGATGAAACTTTTTTTGGTTTCATCATATTTTTTCATCTGGAATAAGGTAGAACCAAATAGATGATGAAACTTTTTTTGGTTTCATTATTTTTTTTCATCTGGAATAAGTTGTGTTGGTGAAATGTCAATTTTATGTTGAAACCAAATTTGATGGTGGTGGACCTGGTGGTTGTTGGTGGTGCTCGTTGATATTGTTGGTGAAAGTGGTGTTGGTTGTTGTTGGTGGTGGTAGGTGTTGATTCTGGTTTTCGTTTCTGCTGGTGGTGGTTGGTGGTGGTGCTCTTTGGTAGTGGACCTGGTGGTTGTTAGTGGTGCTCGTTAATGGTGGTGGTGGGTGATGGCGGTGCTCGTTGGTTCTGTTGTTAGTTGGTGGCTGGTAGTGGTGGTGTTGCTGGATGATGGTGGTTGTTATTGGTTGGTGGTGATGAGTTTGTGTTGGTAGTGTTGGTGGTGAGAGAAAATAAAAATTAAAAGTGGGATTGATTTGTTTTTTTATTGGCTTAAATTAATGTAAAGGGTAGTTTAAAAGTGGGGTTTTGATTTTTATTTTTTAAGTTGAATTAATATAAATGGTAGTTTAGACAGATTTATTTAAATAAGGTTTTTATTTTATTTTATTTTAATTGAGATTTTAGTAGTAAAGGATATAGAGTACTGAGATTTTAACCCACGGACCGTTACAGTTTTTAATTTGTTTTAGCAAAGGAAAGTAATGCACGAAGTGTGCGAGACTATTGACCAATTTGGTATATGGCATCTTTTGGTGTCCAAATCAATGAAAGTCGTTTTTTTATATTTTGTTAGGTACGTGTATACTGTATATGACTACTTCGAAGCCACCCTCTAGAAGTGAATGTAAACTCTAATATCTAGTCTTTCCTCTTACCACGTAACAACAACAGCAACAAACAACACACTTTCACACCTGTATCATGTGAACGAACAATTACTTTTTACTTTTTTCTATTATTTATTTATTTATTTTTTTGATAGAAAGACGAAAATATATTAGAAAGGAAGCAAATACCAAAGGTAGAGGGAGAAAAGAAGTAAATACAATTACATATAAACTACATCCCAGTTAAGTACAGAACTTGTAAAGTTCAAATGTACTCTCTTGCCGTCCGCAGTAGCCCAAGCTAATATTAAGGCCTTAGCTTCTAAACCTAAGTCCACTTACATCGATCCCACACTACCTCCACTCACTATTCTTAAAGGAAGAAGGGTGTGGAGGGTTTACATACATGAGTTCACCCGGACCTACAGGATGCTATCCCCTCATTTGCCAAACATGCCACCGACTACAAACCCAAATCTTTTCTTACGTATAACATTAATAATCTCAATAGGTTGGGTTGATCCACCCGAACATGAGATGGATCAAAATAAATACAGATGGCAAGGCTAGGGATACGGGAGCCGGATTCAGTGTTTTGTACACCCTAATAAGCCAATAGTCTATCAATGTATTCTTTCGTATGTATTTGTCATATTATACTACCTGTTTATCAATGTATTTTTTGTAAGCATTTGTCATATTAAATTACCTTAAATTATTTCAAACAACTGATTTTCAGTAAGTTAGTTTTGCTAGTTTTCAGTTTTCTGAAGTCTGAGTGAGTGTATGAACCATGAAGTGAAAATTTAAATTTAATCGCAACAAAAAAAATGTTAATTCAGGGCAACCAACATTAGCTTAAATAAGAAGTATTAAATAAGTTTATAACTTAGACTACATAACATGTAAATCAAATACAATTCATGGATATATAGTCCGTTTATAATGTCAAAACCTACGATTGAACAAAGTTTATCTTAAGAGACGATTCCATTTTTCTGAGGATCATACTGTTAGGAAAATTGGTATCCCGAGTGCAGCAGAACACAAGATCATAAAGGGTAATTGATGATTTGAATCAAACATGGAGCAATAATAAGAGAGACAGAAGATAAACAACCACACAACCGCAACACAAGATACATGGTTCACCTTTACAAGATACATCCACGACCAACGCCATATTAAGATCATTACATGCTCTTTTCGCAACCCACAAGAGAATACCAAACAAAAAGAGTTAACACGACATATCCGAGAACACAATTGAAGAAACCTTATAAATCAACTCTCTAAACCATTCTTCAAACTAGCATCATATCTTCACTTCTACATCTTCTTCACAGTTGTTAGTAACAAAAGAAAAACATGGAAATACTCTAGAAACTTGGTTTGAAGCAAATCCCTAAACCTTAAACACTAGAACACAAAAATTCACTATTTACAAGCTTTTCTCTCACACTGACATTGAACTTCACGGCGACACTCGACCCTCCTTAACAAAGAGTTCAAAAACCCAAGCACAAAGTTTTACCACTCTTCTAGATTGATAATCTATATACCTACAATGTTAGACCTATATACAAAAAAACAGACTTGGTCACCAAGTAAACTCTTTCCTAAACTTTTTCCTACTCCAATTAGGAGACCCATCTCAATATGGAAACGAACCAAAACAGGGAACCCACTATATATTACCAATTATCCACCTCGGATCATGATTTCAAGCATGAGACGATCACAAGAAAATTACCTCCATATTTTAAGATTTATTCACCATCTCTATATACCCATAAAATTACTTTGAAGCTCAGATCTGAACTTTCATCTTCATAGAACCATTTATTCGACCAAAACACCATGACATTGATAAAAGTCGTCAAACCATCTTCTTCTTGAAGAACACTTATGAAAATTGCCACATTTCACATACAGCATGAAAATATTCAATCACCATCAACGAATCCTTGCATGGACTCCACCATTGATCACTAAAAGAATCATCCATATGAATCACCAGAAAATCCACCTAACTAGTAAGCTAACAAAATACCGAAATCTAACATAGAAAGGAAAAATAAGCTTCAATATCGTACTCCAGCATGTGTCATGATTATTGTGTATCTGGACAAACCTCAGACGTCTCCCTCTGATTAACAAGCTTAATCCTTTGAGTGTTTTTCAAATCCATCACCAATTTGACATACTCTTCACCTTCATCACACCCAACATATTTGCTTAGAATGCATATACCGAGTGAATGTCCATAATGATGTAGTACATGTTTCTGAGATCGGGCACATATGTACCATCTAAAGAATGTTCCCGATTTCAGAAGCATGTACCACGGCAATATGAACATTCACACGGTATATATATCTTAGCAAGTATGTTGAGTGTGATGGCGGTAAAGAGTAGAGAAATGGAGAACGTGGATGAAATCATGCCCATGATTGAAGGGAAGACCAAGAAAACGTACGACTATTACTCCAGTATCCGAGCAATGTTCACATAAATTGATTATCTCTCATTATGGGTGTACTGTTACACCGCACATGTCGTTGACCGCCATACAATACCCTAGTGAACATTCATTGTGACATGTTCGATGTCTCGTATAAATTTGATAGTTAGGCCCTATGAATGACTCACTTAATTATTTAATTAAGTAATTAATGAGGAAGCATGCCTAGAGTACTAATTACTTAAGTAGACTGACTACTATCAAGTCTACCAAAAATAATAAATTAGTCTGTGACTTGAATTTTAGTAAGTCTAGTAGTCGACTATATTCAGTTATTTGATTGTCGAACTCTAACGATGCCAATCGTGGGCATTTTCGTAATCTAGGCACTTAGTAGTACTAATCAGAATCACCAATGTTGGTATTTTATATGGTCTCAGTTGAGATTCCCACATGTTGAATATTTGTGACTTAAGGCATCAATTAGGTATAGTTTAGACTTGAAACATACATATGAGCAAGGTGAAGAGCTTGGTATTGCACCAAGGATAATGATCACTATCTAAGGCCATTGCAAGTCAATAAAGGGTTGTCGGCTTTGCGCCAGCACCAAAATAATGTCGGCCTAGGAATTATTAGCCAAAACTATACAAGAATGGGTGTTATCACTAGGCTAGCACCACAAGAGTGGTCAGCGCTGGAGTTAGACCAGAGTCGTGGTAGTAGTAGCGCCAGCACTAAGCTAGCGACGAAGTCTAGGCTGGCGCTGCCAGTAGGCCAATATCGTGATAGTGGGGCGCTAGCACTAGGTTACTGTCATAAATTAGGTTGGCGGTGGGCTTATCCCAGCACCGTGAACAAATAGGTTGGCGTTGTAATAGACCAACATAAATAGGAATATGACGCTGGCCTTTACCAGTGTGCGATAACTAGGGTTGGCACTAGTCTTATCCTGATGTCGTGATAAATGGTTGGCGCTAGTTCTAGCTAGGACAACTGTGAGTAAGGCAATGCTTTCTTTAACTAGTGCCAGGGGGTATTCCTCTTCTGCTATTCACACTTGGTGTTATTGGTACTTGCTTTTAGTGGCATGACCACTCTTTTTCGCACAAGCATTGAATTGGTATTTTGGTCGAATCACGATAGTAAAGCTATTAGCACCTGAGGCCAGGAATTCAGCTGGGGAATTATTGAACTTGGAACGAGTTCAAATTGCTCCGATATACATCTAGGACCATGATATTCATTTGAAAATAAGATAAGAGGAGACAATAACACGAAAACTTATTTTGAATGTGAATGGTCAGAGAATCTTAGAAGAATTGCCACAAACGCCGGCAGTTTCTATAAAATTCCATTAATTTGAAGGATATTCAATAGAGAAGATAAGTATTGAGCTAGTACATAAGTAATTTCCACAAACACCGGCAGTTTCTCTAAAATTCCAATAATTTGGAGGAAATTCATACAGAAGGTAAGTATACTAAGCTAGTACAAATATATATATATATATATATATATATATATATATATATATCAAAATTTCAGCTGAGCGAAGCTCTGATACATACACGGATATAAATATTCATATAAAAGTTATAAAATCAGTATAGAGTATTCATATCCGCTAGTAGAACATGTATTCTGAATTCTCTTGTGGAATCAAAATAGATATACATGCTCTATATTTCTGGTACAAGACCAGAAATAGTTTGGTAAGTTTTGTATTTATGAAACGGGACATAAATAATTTTAAAATTTTCTCCTTTGTTAAAAACTCAACATCAGTATAAGTCCCCTGCTTAGTGCGAAACAATAATGTTTCTTAGTAAGAACTAGATGGTGACAATACGAATTTTTGAATTCAGTTCGTTGTATCTAACCTTTTAAGATGCAATTTTGTCACGGATTTCTACTTCTTGACTTGTGTCAGTAAATCAAGGATGAACAAGTGATGACCGTGGCAACAAACTGGTTACATGCAAATTTGTAAAAGAAAGACTCAACTAGGAAAACCGAGTCTTATACGTCCATATATTAATAAGGAAAGTTCTTCTTTATTTTGAATTATAAATCAAGCTGATATAATAGAAATCTTTGTTTTCTTCTTCTTTTATACATCACCAGCAATACTTGGATCTTCCATCAATATTAAGGAGAAACGAGACATCCCACCACCGACCCATGTAGCCTTCTCAATAGCGTCGTCGGTTCCTAGCCTAGCCGGCCGTCGGTGACGTACATGTAAGTTTATTTTTTTCTACGTGAGTTTCAGTTATCACGTTCATATGAGCGTCATTTCTTACCTCTTCTTTGATTCTTCTCTCCTCATGTTCGTTGTAGCAACAGTTATTCATAGGAGACTCTATCTGGTAGGGACCAAAGCCAGCACCATCACTAGTACCCAGTGTCTTAGGAACAGACATAAATGATGGTCATAATACTCAGCTGACTGGTGCAAGACAGAGGGGCTAGTGGTTCTCATAGTGAAATATAAGCGAGACACCCCAGCACAAATTCTGAGGAGACAATTCACTTTGTGAATCCTGCAGAGGCTTCAGGGACTCCATTAACTGAAGAGTTTTCTCCACTCTACGCTGGACCATCTCGTTGCAAAAGTTAGCATCCATACTAACAGGCCCACCTAAAAGCTTCGCCCCTCTTGCCGGTCTACCAATGTTGACCGGAAGCACCCCTTTCTCCAAACTTCTGGGGTCCGTATTAGGCCAGAATAGCTCAGTCTTGTTAATATTAAGGGATAAGCCTCTGCTAAATCCCTCAGATTGGATAATGTACAAAGCTTGAGCCACCTCTAAAGTGTCCCAACAATAGTACCATCGTCCAAGTACCAAGCATGCATATCCAAGGTACACTTAGAAGCAATTGTAAAGATAAGGGGGTGTAAGGTCAAAGCAAACAGAAGAGGACCCAGAGGATCTCCCTGTTGGACCCCTTGAGCTGACAAAAGAACTTTGTCATTGTAAAAGGTATTTATTGGATGAAAAAGGTATTTACACTGGAACGGAAGGAAGCCTAGCCAATAGCGGAGCCCCTACACCTTTTTGAATAGAAATGTCTATTCTAAAGAAAAGAGAATTGCCAATTTTGTAATTGTAATCATGACTAGCCATGCAATTCTACAGCCTTTCATAAAGACCATTGTATCCTCTCTTAGCTCGCCTAGGGTCGTAAAAGCAAACACACCTAAGATGTATACATGGTCACTGCATTTGACCAAATATTTGTTTCGCTTACGGGAGACAGCATTGGAGATAGCATTCCCTGGTGTAAAAGCGACTCTCTCGCTGCCGGCAAAAGGGGAAACCATGTAACATCAAAAACACACATCTCGGCCTTCCTCCCAGTTATAAATAAGTATATCAGCGGGCCTCAGTGAGCTTGTGTTGTCAGCTAAAAAGCCCAGCTTAACTTCCTTTAGGGCAGGTACACCGGCTTTAAA
This sequence comes from Papaver californicum, assembly GCA_023531435.1. Taxonomy (NCBI): domain Eukaryota; kingdom Viridiplantae; phylum Streptophyta; class Magnoliopsida; order Ranunculales; family Papaveraceae; genus Papaver; species Papaver californicum. The sequence goes on along the minus strand of JAJJMC010021751.1, from coordinate 820,448 downwards.
ACACATGTCGGCAACAACATCCCTAACAAGATCATGCCTAAATTTGAGGCCCACCTCACTAGCACAATGTAAGGCATGATCACCAAAAACGTTTATTGCCCTACCATAGACGGAACAAGGGTTGTCCCCAACAAAAATTGGTATGCCCAACCTGTAGCTAAGTATGGCCCTAAACTGGCGCGGCCCTAAACTGCTTGGTGTATCCCAGCGACAGGGATGGCCTTGAGTCTTGGGCATGAGTCGTTCTGTTACACTGCCACAGTATGAAGTCTCTTGTAGTATGTTGGAAGCAGCTAGGGATTTTCTTCTTCACCATATCAAAGTAAAACACTTCTAACGCATGCATGTGACATGGGGAAGTTGCTTTAATACTGAAAGAAAAGGGGGGCAAACCACAAACCTGACAGAAGCTAGTCAGAGCTTGATGGAAACTCTGGTGAAGGACTGTGTCACTAGGAACCTTAAGGATGGAGTTCTGCACCTGAGTTGTTTGTATACAAGAAGCTAGATAACATTACCTGCTAGAGTCCGTCATGGTGTACACTCCCAGACCCCCATCCTTTATGGGTAGGGTAGCTATGCGCAACTGGTAAGGACCAAAGCCAGCTCCATCACCAGTAATCATATGCCTAAGGAACTGGCTAAGGTGCAAGTCATATTGCTCAGCAGCCTGGTGTAGAACTGAAGGGATGGTGGTCCTCAAAGTGAAGTACAAGCGAGATACCCCTGCACAATTTCTAAGAAGGAGCAGTTCACTCTGAGGGTCTTGCAGGAGCTTCAAGGACTCCATAAACTGAAGAGTCTTATTCACCCTGTGTTGGACCAAATCATTACAGAAACTAGCATCCAAGCTGACAGGACCACCTAGCAGCTTCACTCCTTTGGCTGGCCTACTGATGCTTTTTAGGAAAACACTAACCTGGAAACTCCTGGGGTCTGTGTTAGGCCAAAACAACTCTTTCTTGTTAATGTTGAGGGATAAACCTCTACCAGTGCCCTCATCTTGGATAATGTGCAGCGCTTTATCCACCTCCAAGGTCTCACCAACAATGGTCCCATCATCCAGATACCAGGCATGCATATCCAAGGTACATTCTGAAGCGATTCTAAGTATTAGGGGTGTAGAGTCAATGCAAAAAGTAAAGGGCCCAACGGGTCAACCTGTTGATCTCCCTGAGCCGACGAGAGAACATTGTCATTATAGTAGAGGTTGGCAGGCTTTGCATAAAAGAACTCCACCCACCTAGAGATGCAAGGACATCTGCTCCTAACTTCCTTAATTATGGCTGATCTATCCACCAAATTAAAAGCATTGTTAAAATCAATCAAGAGCATGCACTTAGTTGAGAAGTTACCTTGCATCTCTATCAACATATTTGCTGAATGTAGGATGCCTTGTCCACCACATTGAACACCCACTCCAAATTGGTAGTCCCCCAAGTAGGTGGCCATGTCCTTACTGACCCCTGAGGCTGCAAGTTTGGAACAGAGCCTTTTCCAAATGGTACCCACTGTTATTGGCCTAATGCCCCCCCCCCCCCCCCCCCCCCAGGTTTGAGAAGAGGTGTAAGAGGTGCATTGGAAATGTAATCCCCCAACGCAGTAGGGCATTGCCAGCAAGCCACAAGTTGACCACACCTGCTATGGATAAAAGAAGGTCATCTGCAACAGCAGCAGCAGAGCCACTGAGGGCATCCAGGAGATGTTGTGCTCTCAACCCATCTCTACCACATGATGTCCCTTTGGGGAACCCTTTGATTGCACTCAAGACTGCTTCCATGTCCACATTAAGAGCCTCAGCACTGACAGGGCCTTCAGGAATGCAAGGAAGTGGAGCATCTGGGTGTTTGTGGCTCAACTCAGAGAGAGTGGCTGTGGAGCACGGTGCAATGCCGCTTGAAGCCAGAACCTTTATTGCAGTTGTATATTGGCCATAACCCAATTTCTTTCTGCAGGCTGCCAGGTTAGGGCTCTCATTACCTTTGTTTATGTGCTGACTCCTTCGAGGCTGTTTAGGCATCTCCAAAAGGGTGTGCACTAAGCTAAGGCACCCATTGGCTTCATTCCATTTGAGCAAAGCTTGGTTAATGCTAGCAGTCTGTAATTTGTTCCTGGTTCCTGATCTCTCCTCCATGGAACACTTAGGTGTGTACAAATTCAAAGTACAAACTGGCATCAGAGCAAATGTAGCCATGTTGATAGCTCCAATGGTTTGGCTAAGATCATGTACAATGATGCTTTAAGAGCTCTGGAGAACTGGAGCCTACACTGAGGGGGTATGCTAGCAACTATGGGGATCTTCTGTTGGTAGACCCTGTGGAGCAAGTCCACATCCAATGCATCAGAGGCAACAGACTCCACTGAAGCCAAGGGCGCGGAGCTAAGGGGGTTAGGTTTGATAATACCGTGCACTAGGCAATCTGATGAAAAAACACTGCATGGAATGACAATGATGTCTTTGTGCTTCCTACAAGGCCTTTTCCAAGAATAAATGCGCATGCAATATGAACACAACCACATTTGCAGCTGGAAAAGGACTGACTCCCAAGCATTATACACAGAAATATCCAATCCTCTCCCTGCATACCCCCATAGTATCCTTGGTTGGCAAATGTTTGTCCTGCAAATGTCTGTAGAAACCTGTTCTACTAAGACCTCTGCCCCCCACCCCGTTGGTGCAACCATCATGATTTTTGAACGGACAGTGGAACAGGGTGTCAAGCAAGCCCCCCCCCCCACCCCCCACCCACACACACACACACAAACACACACATACACATTCTCTGTTATGCTTGAAAAGACACATATGATGCCCTAGTTCTAGGCATTATACAAAATAAAAGCAAGAAGAATCAATTTTTTTGTAGATGCAAAGCTAACCAAAGCAACATAGGTCCAATATGTACACCCAATTTCACAAAAGTGGCCAATTTCTGCAACAACCCTAGAAAAGACTCTAAACCCAATCACACAAATGCAACCAATTTCTACAGGAACCCTAAAAAAGACTTTAAACTCTATGACTATATTTACAAGAATTAATATTATTATTATTATTATGGAACGAGAAAATTTTATTAGATAGGAAAAACCGATTACACATTAGTGATAGGAAGCCTCGCCACAAGCTGGGCTCCTACACCCTTTTGTATGGAAATGCCTAGTCTACAAAAAAGGGAGTTGCCTATTTTGTAGTTGTAGTCTAGGCTTGCAATGCGGTTCTGCAGCCTCGACACTAAAGCGATAAGGTCCTCTCCTAGTTCCCCTAAAGTGGTGAAAGCAAGCAAACTGAACCCATATCCATGTTCTTCACATTGGGTTAGGTATTTGCTATTTTTGCGAGATGTGGCGTTGGCGATTGCCTGACCATGTGTGAAGGCGCCTCTCCTGATACCTGTGAACGGGGACACTCCTGTGAGATCGAAGCAGACGTCTCGACCGTTCTCCCAATTGTACACTAGGATGTATTATTATTATTATTATTATTATTATTATTATTATTATTATTATTATTATTATTATTATTATTGTAAAAAGACTTTCATTAAAGGGATAAAAACGTTTTTACATAGCGTTGGTAGGGAGCCTAGCCACAAGCTGAGCCCCTACCCCTTTCTGAATGGAAATGCCTAATCTAAAGAAAAGGGAATCCCCAACTTTGTAGTTATAATCGTGGCTAGCCATGCAGTTCTGCAATCTGGTCATGAGGATGATCATGTCATCTCCCAACTCCCCCAGAGTCGAGGACTCCTAAGCCGTATTCATGCTCGTTGCATTTGCCCAAATATTTATTACGCTAGCGCGTAACCGCATTGGAGATAGCGTTCCCAGGCGTAAACGCAACCCTATCGCCACCTGCAAAAGGGGACACCCCTGTGACATCGAAGCAAACGTCTCGACCCTCCTCCCAATTATAAACAAGTATATCTGCGGGCCTGAGAGCGCTTGCATTGTCTGATAATAAGCCTAGCTTGACTTCCTTGCGGGCCGAGACGCCAGCTTTAAAACACATGTCTGCCACCACGTCTCTCACAAGATCATGCCTGAATTTAATACCCACTTTCCTAGCGCAGTGTAGGGCGTGGTCCCCAAAGGCGTCCATAGCTCTGCCACAAAAAGAACACGAGCTACCCTCGGCAAACATAGCAATACCCAACCCACAAAAGAATGGCTCTAAATTGGCGAGGCCCAATAGATTGGTGTAACCCAGTGATAGAGATATCTTTGAGGTAGTCTTGAGCATGGCTCAGTCGATTACATTGCCACAAAATGCAATCACGTTCAGTCTGGTGAAAACTGCTGGGGATACTCTTCTTGACCATATCAAAGTACACCACTGCCAGAGAATGCATGGGTCGGGGGGCAGTTGCTTTAATATTAAGAGAGGAAGGAGGAAGCCCACAGACCTGACTGAAGCTAGCCAAGGCTTGTTGGAAGCTGTGATGAGGCGCAGTGTCTCTATCCACGTGGAGGATGGTGTTCTGCACTTGGGCTGTCTAAAGACAAGAGGCGAGGTAGCAGTGAAAGCTAGAATCCATCATAGTGTAGACCCCTAACCCCCCATCCTTCATAGGAAAAGATGCTAAACGCATTTGGTAAGGTCCAAACCCCGCTCCATCACTAGTAACCAAATGTCTTAGGAACTGGCATAATTGCTGGTCGTAGTACTCGGCAGACTGAAGTAAGACAGAGGGGCTGGTGGTCCTCATAGTGAAATATAAGCACGACACCCCAGCACAATTTCTGAGAAGAAGTAGTTCACTTTGTGGATCCTGCAAAAGCTTCAGAGCCTCCATTAACTAAAGAGTCTTCTCCACCCTACGCTGAACCATCTCGTTGCAGAAATTAACATCCAAATTAACAGGCCCCCATAGAAGCTTCACTCCTCTTGTTGATCTACTGATGGTGGCTGGGAACACACCCTTCTTCAAACTTCTGGGGTCAGAATTGGGCCAAAATAGCTCCGCCTTGTTAATATTGAGGGATAAACCTCTGCTACTCCCTTCATATTAGATGATGTGTAAGGCTTTAGCCACCTCTAGAGTGTCCCCGACGATCGTCCCATCGTCCAAGTACCAAGCATGCATATCCAATGTACATTTAGAAGCAATTTCTAAAATGAGCGGGTGTAATGTCAGAGCAAACAAAAGAGGGCCCAAAGGGTCTCCCTGTTGGACACCCTGAGCTGACAAAAGACAATTGTCACTGTAATAAAGCTTCGCAGGCTTTGCATAACAAAATTCAACCCATCTGGAGATACCGGGACACCTGGCCCTGACTTCTTTGATGATTGCGGTTCTGTCCACCAAATCGAAAGCATTGTTGAAGTCAATTAAAAGCATACACTTGGTGGAGGAATGCCTTCACCGCCATATTGGACACCCACGCCAAATTGGTGATCTCCTAAATAAGTGGCCACTTCCTTACTGACTCCTGATGCAGCCAATTTAGAGCAAAGCCACCTCCAGATAGTTTCCACGGCGATGGGCCTTATGCCCCCTCCAGGCTTGATCAAGGGGGTAAGAGGGGCACTCGCAATGTAAGCACCAAGCACTGCAGGACAGCGACCAGCTAACCAAATATTAACTACACCTGTTATCGAAGACAAGAGGTCGTCAGCCACAGCAGCAGCAGGTCCACTGAGGGCGTCCAGAAGATGTTGGGATCTGAGGCCATCTCTACCACAAGAGGTACCTTTGGGAAATCCCTTGATGGCACTTTGAACATTCAATTTTTCCACGCTAAGGGGCTCATCCGTGATTGGGTCAGCCGGAATATCTGGAGGCGCCGCAATCGGGTGTTTAAGACTAAGCTCAGCTATGGTGTTTTGAGAAAATGGGGCTATTATTATTATTATTATTATTATTATTATTATTATCGCCTTCAACTCTTCTTTTCTTGATATAAAAGAAAAACTTGAATTAATATGGATGGCTAGTGAATATGAGGATGATAATGGTGCCTTTTCTAATTGTGGCAAAAAAGGAGATTTTGCTGCCTTGATTCTTGAAAATTTACCTAGTATTCATGACAAATTCTTCGAGGCGTTGTCGGAGAATGTCCTTCTCTACCTGGCTATGCAGGTTGTTTTATTCCCAATTTTGAAAATTCTAATAGAGGCTGAAGTGTTACATCACAAGTCATAGTCAGATTTTGTCTACAAAGGAAAGAATGTGGTGCTCCGTTTATTGAATTCAAAACACCTCAGACTCATTTAGCATAATGGACATGATGGGTAAAAGTCATGCTAGGTAACTCCATAGATAAATGGATATTGGAAGATGCTGGGATAATTCATGTTGTGAGAATATCTTAAATGTTAAAGATTAAGAAGGATGTGAGAGGTTTAATAACATTCATTTCACACCAATATATGATAATAATCAACCCGTACGACAGTATGCTCATGTGGGAAATCGACTATTACTCTGGAGGACGTATCCAACTTATTGCACCTCCCTGTGATAGAAACAATTCTCACTGAGTGGTCTAAGGTAGAAAAACATAAGAGTTTGGTCCTGATACAGAAGATAGAAAAGATGCAGAAGAGTACAAGTGACTTAAATGCTAACTATGTGAGTTAGATCAATTACTAGTCGAATGGAAATGGGAGTTCCAAAGTTCATGTTGTTGATGATCCCTTATTATAGTTGCATTCCTTACGCTATGGTTGTCTAGAGATGTATTCGGAGACCGTCCTGGTGGTAGACTAAAGCCCTCAATTGTACCTTTTTCTATGACACTCTCGCAAGGTGAACAACTCCCCATTGGTAGTTTATTTCTCGGTTATTTATATCCCCACTTGGATTCTTTAGCCCGTGACGTAGATGTTCTAATGGCTATGTTAAGCCAAGTCTTTTATCCATACTGTATTTTTACAGACGTGGTTATGGGAGCATTTCCTGAGTATGCTCCTCAAACTAAGATTTCATACCCGAGCAAGATGGATTATGAAAGAATATGTCGGTGGAGTAGAAAAAAAACTTACTTCCTTAAATCTTATTGCCAGATGGATGACGAGAGTAAGGTGAACTTCGAACTGTAGGGTTGAAGCATATTTTTTTCTTTTGAATAGGAAAAGAAAATTAATTTAAAGAAAAGAAAAGAGCTACAAAAAATTTTGGTCTAGCGGAATCAAATTTTCAATCCATCTCAGCCATCCATAGTCCCAACTAAAAATAACAACCTGGGTTCTAGAAAATTTAGTTATAGAATCACCTAAGTGATTTGCATCTATGTATACAAAAGTAAAAATTCAGAAATCAAAAGTGCTCAAAATGTTAAGAGTATCATTTATGAAATTATATATAGTCTATTTTACTGCTAAAGTCTTCCCATTTAAAGCATTGATCATGTTACTACAGTCTCCTTCCAAATGAATCATCTTCATCCCCATTTCTCTAGCCCACAACAAAGCTTCTAGCAAGGCCTTCGCTTCTGCCAGTTCAGGATCTATCACACGAGTTTCTATTTCTCGCAATCCACTGCAGTTACTTGCAAGTTATCTACTTATTAGACTTATTCCTAAAAAGGATTTGAAGCATCAAAGTCAATTTTATACACACTTGGATCTGGGGTTGTCCATCTTGGAGTTATCTGAGCATCTGTAGTTTGAGATATAATAAGTTGAGCATTACTCAATCTCCAGTCATACGGTTGATAAGTACTTAGTTTATATATTTTTTACCGCCAAAATTATATTTACTAGTGCTTGTATTTGTTTTAATATTATTGTTTTTCTGTTTTTATAAGTACTTGTGTTTGTACTCATATCGGGCACGAGTCATAGTTTTCTGGAAAAAAATAGAATAAAAAATTACGATTATTTAAAACTAATATGCTTAAAATAATGAAAAACTTGTTAAGATACTTACTTGTTGTTCGATGGACCATCTAGGATGAGCTTCCCTAATATTGAACAAAAACTCTCGATAATCAACCATCTCCTTCAAGAGGGTACCAAAATTTTCTCAAATGAGTTTGAATGATTTTCCATTTCGATTATCATCCAACGCCTCAAAGATTATAAAAATACGATTTCAAAAAAGAATCAGTGGTCTGACCTTCCTTAAAGTTGATATGTACATCATGACTTGTGATTGATATTCATGCCTAAAAATGGATACATCTTATTCTTTAGCGTAAGGAATAATCATTTTTTTTGTTTTTTGGATGGGGAAGAAATGAGAAACAATTTTGAGAAGTCTGTGAAGTAAATGTGAATAAAACTTGAAATGTTGCTTTGGGGAAAATTGTGTATTGAGAGAAGGGTCCTCTTATATAAAGTAAAGACCCAACGACAATTTCTTTTTTGAACAAACTGTCAAAGAAAAATTATTTTAGAGTCATCCTGGTCCAGATTCTGCAGGTTGACGACTCTAACATATTATAAAGAAAAATTCCATGATTCGTCATGGTCTTATTTATCGACCATGACGACTCGTGTAGCAAACTGTTTGTCTGAAAATATGTTAGAATCGTCATAGTTTGTATTTATCACCATGAGGACTTTATCAGACCAGTAAAGAATAAGACCAAGAGCCTTAATGGTCTTATTTATCGTACATGGCGACTTTTAAAGCAAACTCTTTCTCCTAAAATCATTAGAGTCGTCATGGTTTAAATTTTTCGACCATGGCGATTTTTATTACAATTTCACCAGTTTTTGCCTTAATTTAAATAGTCGTCATCGTTTCTATTTATCGACTATGATGACTCTTGTCAAAAAAAATTAAAAAGTAATTTTACAGCTGATTTCTTTGTAGGTCATAGTAATGGAACAACTCGATTACCAATCTGAATCCATCTCTAAGTTGGGACCTGATACTTCCAATAAGACTAAATTGGTATGTTACATACTCTTGTATTGTTATATGTTTTCAAGTTATTTGATTAGTCTTCTTATGAATATGTGATTTGCGCAATGTAGACATAGGCAACTGAGAAGGAGATGGGTTGTGGCGAAGGAAAAAGAAAAAACATGTGTATTGGTTCAAAATAACCAAACCAATCTTTTTAGGTTTGAGATGATTTACGAGAGAAGCCGTTAGTATATAAGTCACAAAAAAATGATTATAGGTACGAGAAAAAGACGACGAAGATCTACAAATATAATAAAAAAAAATGTAGTGTTCATTTAAGATTGTATTCAATAAGAAGGATAAATAAAATATATGGTAATTAGGAAAATTTGCCAATGGTTGTCACAACCATCCACTACACTGAAGTTTTCTTGGACACGCCTATGCTAGGTTGAAACCGCATAAAATGGAGATAGTAAATTCAATGAGGGAAACTATACCACTTAAAATCCCCAATAAAAAAAGGTGGATAGTAGGATAACTTGTTTACCATATCTACGATTTCCGCATCCAAAACAATGATCAAAAGGAAAAAATGGGATTAAAGATTGATTATGCAACAATCTTAGTGGTTAGCAGAGGAAAATACTATAAAATACAAGTAAAGATGGGGTTGGAAAAAAAAGTGAGTGACATTTTTTATGTGCATCCGAAGATGGTGCAATTGGCTAAGTGCTTCTATCCGGTTTTGATGATATTAATTCCTTTGATACTAAAGGATAAATACTGATTAATATTTGAGATAAATACTATTATTAGTATCGAAATTAAGTGTTCTCTCTTTTCGAGGAAGATTGCTCATAACTAGTTGACTAATTTAGCAAAGTACATGGATTTGCAACTAGCTAAAATACAGTTGTAATACTAGTAAGATATCTCAATAACTGATGATAAGTTAGAAGAGTTAAGACTCTCGTCAATCGGTTCCGAATTGCTACAATCACTGACTTTATTAGGTTTTAGTGGTTTTTGGAATTCCCCAATATTTGTTTGAAACCCTAAATTGGAAAATCTCATAATCCAATTGTTAATCATGAGTTCATGATGATACCCATTTCTCGATTTCAAAGAACTACATCATAATTTATATGATAATTTAACAAATCATAAGTTCAGTTAAGCATCTTACTTTTAATTCGAAACTTAAATCAAAGAGAAACCGTTACCTCTTTACGCCAATCCAATAATCCATAATTGAAACCCTATATGTCTTCAACTCCATTAATTTCTCATACTAAAAATCTAGGTTCTTAGATTTGAGGAGTAACAAGAATCATCATAGAAAACCAGTTAGGGGTGGGACTTGGGTTGGGTCAACACACCCAACCCGTGTCCAAACCGAATATCGAGCAGACATGGACAATGTAATCCAAAACATTGGACGGGCGTGTGAAACAAATTTTACTAACCCGAACAACCCGTCCATCCCAAAGAACTATAACAAAATTATATAAATTATTTTATATATGGCATTATTTTTCATTTAAAGTAATTCTAACTATAATTCCTAATTTAAAATATATTATTAAATTTTATATTGAACAATATATATTATACCTATCTCATTAAGTTTTCAACATGAAAGGTTTCTAATTATTATAGACAATCTCAACTTTTATGGAAATTAATTATAAATCAGTAGTCAAATATAATTTTTGTTTAAGTTTATTACTATTATCACATGATCAAGACTTCCATGGTCCAACCCGTGGAACCCTAGTTACATCCTGGTCCGTGTCAGTCCATTGTAATTTCTCAAAGGTCTTTCTTAATGTCATCATCCATTAAGCATTAATAAAATCATCAACCTGTGGACGTAAACATTAGTTGAACCACGTAAATTTGATATGTTAAGTGTGATTGTTTACTTTTTATGCACTTACTTTACTTAATCGTACTTGCTCGCACTTAACTGCATAAGTATTACTTAAATAACAACTACAACCAATCCTTTAGTCCCAAACAAGTTGGGGTAGGCTAGAAATGAAACCCATGTCGAAGTTACCAAAACCAAAAGCAGAAAGAAAAAGTAAAAATATAATAATACTACAAACATTGCTAGGAATAATACAAATACTAACTATACTAATAAATCCTAGGGTTCAAAGTACTAAACTCTAAGTCCTTGATCCCGGGATGCTAAACCGAGTCCTAGCCTTTAATGTTACTCCTGAATAAATCTTAACCAAACTTCCTAAATCATGGTTCTGGTACGTGGATCGCGAGCTTCCATATATGTATTTCTGTCCGAAGCCAATTCCTTGGACACATTCCATTCCTTTAAGTCTCTTTTCATTGTTTCCTCCCATGTAAATTTTGTTTGTCCTCTGCCTCTCTTTGTGTCTACAATATGATTTATGATATCATTGCGTACTAGTGCCTCTGGAGGTTTTCGTTGGAGATTTCCAAACCATTTCAGTCGGCGTTGAATAAACTTCTCCTCGATCGGCGTCAATTCAAGTTTATTGCGTATATCGCCATTTATAATTGGTCATGTCTAATATGTCCACAACTCCATCGCAGCCTATGCATTTATGTTAAATTTATCTTATGAATATGTTATCTTTTAGTATCCCAACATTTGGCACCACACAACATCGTAGGTCTGATCGTAGGTCTGTATAGCTTTCCTTTGAGCTTTTACGGGACTTTTTTGTCATACAAGACTTGTCGCTTGTCGTCATTTCATCCATCCCGCTCAAATCTTATGGAATACGGCAATGAGCTCTTAAAGCGCTTCAAGAACATCCTCATCAATCTCGCCATCGCTTTGTAGCATCAACCCTAAATATCAAAAAATGTACTTCATAGGTACTACTTGTCTGTCCAAAGTAACATCTTCATCCTCCGCTCTATCATCGCTGAAATCACATCTTATATACTCGATTTTAGTTCTACTAAGTCTAAATCCCTTGGATTCGAGAGGATGTCTCCATAACTCCAGTTGTCTATAAACTCATATCCTACTCTTTTCAATCAACACCACATCATCAGCAAAGAGCATGCACCAAGGGATCTCACCTTGAAAGTACTTTGTACCTTATAACTTCGTCCATCACTAGGGAGAAAATATAAGGGATTAGAGATGACCATTGGTGTAAACCTATCCTAATAGGGAAAGCACTAGTCTTGCTATCGCATGCTTTAACCCTGGTTACAATGCCAGCGTAGGTATACTTGATGAGTAACATACTTTGTGGGAACTTTCTTCTTTTCAAGAGCCCACCACATGAAATTTCTCGGTACTTTGTCATATGTTTTCTCTAGGCTAATGAATACCATATGTAGATCTTTCTTTTGCACTCAGTATCTCTCCATAAGTTAGTCTTGTCAGGAAGATTGCCCATGTAGTCGACCTCCTATGTATAAAGCCAAATTTGCATCACGCTTGTCATCCTCCTTAGGAGGTGCTTAATGACTCTCTCCCAAAGCTTCATTATATGAATCATGAGCTTAATTCCTCTGTAATTTGTACAACTTTGAATATCTTTTTTGTTCTTGTATATTGGCACCAACATGTTTCTCCTCCATTCGTCCAACATCTTGTTTGATTGGAAAATGCTATTAAATAACTTGGTTATCCAAGTTATCCCTACATCTCTAAGGCATCTCCACACCTCAGTAGGGATGTTATCAAGCCCCATAGCCTTTCCTACTTTCATCATTTTTAACATCTTATTTACCTTCTACTTTTGAATTCTCTAAACAAATCATCTGTTGTTGTCATCAAAAGAGTCATCAATCTCGGTCGTGTTACTATCGTCCTTCTCATTGAAAAACTTATCGAAGTATTATCTTCATCTGTTATTTATCCTGCAAACGTTCTTCTGTCGTCCTTCGTGCCCACTTTCTAGTACAAATCTTCATAAGAACGACCCCTTGTTTCACTCAGTATGTTATCTTCACTTCTTTGATGATGCAAGAATTTCTAGCACTTCTTTTTCTCTTTGATCGCCTTTTGCACGTTCTTGTTCCACCACCAAGTGTCGTTGGTTTCATGTCTATTCCCTCTTGTTACTTCAAACACTTACGCGTCTACTTTCCGATTGCGAGTTTCCATTTCATCCCACATGCTATTTGCATCTCCTTTTATGTTCCATAAACTTTGTATCATCGTCGTATCCATGAACACCCTTGAGGCCTCTCCTTTGATCTTCCACCACTTCGTCATCTTAATTTTAGTAATTTTGTTTTGTTGAACACGTATTTGGAGACGAAAATCGGATACCAGGAATTGATGTTATGATACAAACATTCTTCAGGTATAAGCTTATAATCTATGCGCTCCCGTTTGTCCTCCTCCAAGTAAGGACAAAATCTATCTGACTAGAGTGTTGGCCACTAGTAAAGGTAACTATATGGGATTTCCTCTTCCTAAAAAAGGTTTTAGCTATCATGAGGTCGTAGGCTATAGCGAAATTTAAGATTTCTTTCCTTCTTGGTTTTTGCTCACCATACCCAAACCCTTTATGCATCTTTTCAAAACCCACATTACCAGTGCCAATGTGGCCGTTGAAGTCTCCTCTATGAAAAGCTTCTCATTGTTAGGCACACCTCTAATCATCGCATCTAGATCTTCCCAAAATTTCCGCTTAGCATCCTCACTTAGACCTATTTATAAGGCATACGCGCTAGTGACATTCAAAACCATATCACCCAATACGAGCTTGACTTGGATGATCCTATCTCAGTGTCTTCTAACGCCGACTACTCCGTTCTTGAGGTTCTTATCTATTAAAATGCTTACTCCATTCTTGTTTCGTTCTTCTCCTGTGTACCATAGCTTGAATCTTGTGCCTTCCACCTCCTTTTGACTTACAGCCCGTCCATTTAGTCCCCTAACCGCAGTATCAACTATCTCTCTTAGTTTTTTTGTTAAAGATCCTATATTATATCTACCTAGACAAATCATATTTACCTCGTCTAGCTTCTTTGCCCCTAGCACTCGTCGAGTAGAGTGTGAAGATCCTCATTCATTTGTCATTACATCTGGGAGGGGATGTAGTGCGCCACTTACGGCGGGACGATCCGGCCCTTGCTTTACATTTAATACCATACCCAGGTCCGGATATGGCGCGTCACTAAGGAGGTGACGACCCGGTCCTTACTCATTGAACACTACACCCGGATTTAGATATAGCGCGTCGGTAAGAGGGTTATGCCCTAACGAAAATTCTAAGGGTTTCATTTTATAAGAGAATGACTAAATTTTAATTTGTTAATTAGCTCGCCACAACTATTACGAACCCCTCTTCCTTTATCCTGTCTTGGGACTGCTATGCAGAAAAGACTACTTAACGGAGCTAGCTAATTCATATACTAAATCGTATTAGAGCATTTATCGAGTACTTAGTTAATCTACACGGTAGATATCAATCATGTAAAATAAAAAAAACTAGTAGTTATAAATTTAGTTTGTTTTCTTTCCTGAAGCATGCTTACTAATTTGTGTTTGGTAACAATTTTATTTTATTATCTAGCGAAATCATCAGTCTTTATATATAAATCATATACGTGGAAAACTCACCTTCACTACCTTAAGTATTTAAGGAAATTCATATTTCTAAACAAACAGTTCGAATTTTAATTTTACACTTTTTTAAAAGAATTTTTTTTCTGAATCAATTCAGATGATTATGATCGATGAAAGTGGATTTTACCAAATTTCGTACGACGTTACACAAAATAAGATTAATACCTTTAACAAGATTTCAGACATAGGTTTAGGTTAAGGTTAGGTAAATTCATATTCAGGAATATTGACTTTGTTTACTAACACATTAAGCTGGAACCTTTGTTGGTTTTAAACGGATGTTCCCCCTTCTCCTGTTAAAACCAATGGATACCACTATACATAGCCAATAGGTAGACCAAAGAGGTTAGTTCATCAATAAATGTTGACGTGGTGCTTCCGGACTATCTTAAATCGGTAATGTTTTTTGTGTGAAAATGTGGGTTCCAGCAGGAAAAAAAATCTACAAACAAAGTTTTGATCTACATTTCATTTACCGGTGCAGTAGGACGTGTTACAGTCGACACGACGTAACATCTTTTCCTTTAAGTGGAACAAGGACAAATATAGAACCAGTTAAAGAATTTGAACCGAAATAAAATTTAATTGTTGGATCTATTGAACTTTAAAATTCAACCGTTTGATCTAGCGAATTTCCATGTTTTTATTCCGTATGAATAATTGATAAAAACCATTGGATCATCTAAATTTCGACGAGTTGATATGATTCAAACCGTCGAGATGATAAAGAGTTCGGCGGTTTTATTTAATATAACTACAATTTCTAATGACTTAAATCTAAAAATTATATAATCCTTTCGTTTTTGGAAAAGTGTCACTATCATTTTTTCATTTTAATCTAAAAATAGGTCAATTTAAAAGAGTGATAGTAACTCTTTTCCTGAATCAGAGGCAGTAAAACCAAACTTAAAACCAGAAACAAAATTTTTTCTTCACGGCTTTCACCATTTTATTGATCAGTCATCTTTGTCAATGTATTTCTTCGAATCCCACCCCTTGACTTGAAATGCATGAATACATCACAACCTGGGATGAATTGAATCAATTGAGAGAGTCCTGGCCATAAGACTGCTGCCGTTAAACTCTTACTCTCTTTTCTTTCGTCAACTTAAGGATGTTGAAAACGAAAAATTTAATAGAGGACTTCATCATGTAGTCGTGTTGATTCGTCACCAGGTTAGTTTCTTTTTGTGCTAATTCATCAATATAATCAAATGTGATTTGATTTCTACAATTTCAACTGAGCTTTGAGTTCTGATCTGATCTCAGATTTGCTAAAAAAACCTAATAAAAAAAATCAGTCAATCCATTATGTTCAAATTTTGGGTTACAATTTGGAAACTCGTTTTTAAAATGATGTAATTCTAAAAAAATAATTTGAGATAATTTTGCTTCAATTTGTATTTTGGAATTTTATTAAAATAGGGTGATGTGAATTGTTATAGTTAGGGTTCTTTAACTTAATTGGATTGGATTTGGAATTAGGATTTCTTTCATTTTACACAAATTTAATTGAAATGCCATTGATGTTCACTAAAGACAGATTTTTTTTCGTCTCTTAATTGTTCTTTATTGGTGAGGAAAATTCTTCTAGATTGCAGAATTGTGAGAAAGCAATGAAAAACATTTTTTAAGGCTATGAGTGCGGTGATTAGTACGTTGTGGAGGTTGGGAATGCGTAAGGGTATAATAAATTGATAATATTATTTATTAGTTTTCGGCGGTGATTAATGTTCATGGTAGAAAGCTAGAAATGAGACTATATGACAATATTGTTTATTTTTCTTTTGCTGAGATTTGTACTATATGATTTTGTGGATGCCATTGCGTCTAATATTTGGCTCTAACTTGATGTAAAGATTGTTGATAAGAATAGATTAGTCATTTTCACCGATACTATTTAGAATAACGTTAAAACCCTTAAATTCTTAACTTTATATCATGGTTTGTACTATTTCTAAGATTTTATCTCGTTCACAGGTATTCAGGAGCTTGCTACTTAAGCTTCAGGAGCTTGCTACTTAAGCTACATGTAGTAGCCTATATACCCATGCTTGGTGTTGCACATATAAATTATCTAGGTGCCTCCCTGTTTTTGTGGGAAGCAGCATATTGCCAACTTAATGCCAGGCATACTGCATCAGTACTAAATAACTGCAGATCAGAGTCGGGCAAATGTTTGCTTCTGTTTCTTCAGTTACAGGATGCTTATGCAGCTTGCTGTTAGTGGGCACTTATATGTTTCTCTACAGTGTATATAGTTCTCAGTATCTTTAACTGTGTTATTTGTATGGATTTAATGAGTAACAGGGTTGGATCCATGATTCTGACTAAAAATACTCTCTCAATCTCGATAGGTATGATAGATTGCAGGTGAGGCTACCATGGAAGTGCAAGGTTGCAGATATAAGCCATTCCAGATGTTTGCGTGTTTGGTACTTGGGTAATGCAACTCCAATGTGTTTGTGGTGCTTAGGATAGTGGACGGATATAAAAAAGTATCAGCAAGAAGAAGAACATTTTCTTTCCGTTTTGTTGTGAGAAACTGAGAATTAATAACCCAAATAGCACGAGTTTGAGTTTATATTTATATGTGAACTGATTAGAGAATTATTCTATACAAACTTTATAGTAGTTTGCTCTTAATGAATAAAACACCTTCATCTAAAATCACCCATCAAAGCATTTTTAGATCACCACATAAAATAGATCAGTATCAAATCCTTCATTTACATCCTTCATTTACATATAATGCTAACAAATGGTCTAACCCGAACGGAAGGCATACTTGAAACTCAATGTTCAACGTGCAACGCATGTAGGCTCTACTTATTGGTGTAGTCCGTGTAAGCTTTAGAGCGTTATTGTTGTTTTTTTTTTTTTACTTTTTACTAGTACTCTTTCTATTTCTAGAAAAGTGTTACTATTACTTTTTTATTTTAGCCTAAAAATAGATCAAACTGAAAAAAATAATAGTAACGCTTTTCTAGAAACGAAGGAAGTATATGTTTTCTCCAACAGTAGTTTATAATTTCAACCGGTTTTACTGTTATTGTTACACTAGGGTTAAGTGACAGCTTTCAACAAAATGTAAATCAAAAAGACCCCTAAGCCATTATTAGTAAAAAAAGACAGTCAACATATGGCGAGCATCTGGATTTCATAGATCGACGTTGAAGATGAGATCTAACAGATCAACCATCTAATGGTTTCCAGTGCTTTGTCTATAAAAACGTTAATTGTGTTCATCACTGAACTGCTGTGTTATCAACTTTCAAACATGCTAAATACGATTGTCTTTCTTAATTTCCCCTTCTTTAACACTCTTCTTAGTCTCTAGACATCTTCGATTAATCAACACTGGCATGAACATCTGATAAAATCACATAGCAGCTTGTAATATCTAGATCCAACTTTAAAAGATACTCCACTGCAAATTCCGCAACTTCGACACCCTTTAACTGTTCAGCAACCGGCAAGTAAACCTCCCCCAAAAAATAACAGCGAGGTTAATATGACCACTTGTAGAAGCAATGACAGCGCCACATGTGAGGTGGGTGGGTCCAGGGACCCACCCCAATCTATTTATTTTTTATTAATAGTTAATTTGTGTAATATAAGTGTTACTAAGAGCAACTGCAACGGGCGAGTAGAGTAAAGAGAGAAGAGAAAATTTTCTCTTTACTCGTCAGTTTGTAGCCGCAACGGGAGAGCATATTTGTGTTTTACTCCAGATTTGCTACATTATCGGAGTGAATTCTCTCCGAATTCTAAGTATACTCGCACGGCCATGTGAGATAGCATATGCCGAATATGTTCAGCTAGAGAAAGCATATTTATATCAGAAGTATCCCTAAAGAAACGTCTGGTATTACGCTCAGCTAAGTATACGCCTCATAATACGGTTAGCTGCAACAACGCACCTTGAAGATACGAAATATTACAGTAGCGCTTCACTACACGGTGTTCTGGCTCAACGCTTCACACTTCCGCGCTTCTATAGAATGCCGTCCAAAACATACGGTGTGATAGAAAAACTCCTACCCATATACATTCTTCCTGGAAATCGTATGGGATGTATACGTTTATTTAGGGAGCAGCCTGATTCATACGGCCTTACTGGAAACCGTAATACAACCATACGGTCACTTATGAAGCCGCACCTGTATCATACGGTCTCTGTTTAGTTTGCACTATCCAAAATTGATCATTTAAGTCATTACATAGTGTTATCTATTATGTTGTTATGGTGTTGTGTAAAATTCATTTTTTATTTCAAATCATGTACAATTCTTATCATGTGGTTATGCTGATTTAATGCGATTGTTGATCATGCTTGTTTGTAATTTTTATAATATTCTTATACCTGAATTAAAAACGAATATGGTAAGAAATCTGGATCACAAGGTTTTGATGTTACTTTTAACAACAAAAAACTATATTAACACCCTAGCTTGAACAAGGAAGAAGCTGTTATTGATAACCCCAGGTACAGGACCAATTCATTGAAAGGACGAATGGAACAAAATGAATAGCAATCCTAACATTATCCAGGAAAGTTCGCAAATAAAAATACTCACAAACTGGGTTATCTCAAAACAAAAGAAAAATATAGTCCCATAGAGGATCTGACGTTTTTGGTAAAACTTATTTAGAGGTGAACTTAAGAATGATCATAACAGAAACAAAATTCTGGACCCAGCCTAGTGAGATGCTTCAACCACTTTCTGCAGAGTTGCTTCAGCCACTTTTTACAGAGACCAGAAAATTAATTTTCAGTGAAATACACCCCAATAAGTAGATGGTTATGTAATATGAACAAAATCTTATTAATATTTGGATGTCACCACTGAAACGCTAAAAAACATCAAACATGAAACATGAACAATATAGTGCGGGATGGTGTTTGTGGTGTCCCCACGGTTCCTTAGTGAGCCGTTCATGGGCATATGGTCTCCTAACTGGCCGCGATTTCATACGGCCACTTAGGTGCACTGTTAAGTTGTAGACGATCAATTACCAAGCCGCCCATGTTTCGTACGGTTCCTTAGTGAGCCACTCCATGGAGAATCGGTCTCCTAACTGGCCGTGATTCCATACGGTCACTTAGGTGACCTGCCAAGTTGTATATGGTCACTTAGAGCAACTACCAAAACATTAAAACGGTCAACTGGATGGCCGTTTCAGAGATAAGCATCTTCCATCGACAGCGTATCTCGTGATACGGCCACCCAAATAGACGCAACAATTATTACGACCTTCTATGAAGCCGTCACTCGTAATACGGCCACCCTACTAGACGCTTAATCATACGTATTGTTAACTGCGCGCATTATATTTGGCGCACATTCGTATGAGCGTATAGTTCCACGCTCTTCTAAGTGAACGACAATACAACATACGTTAGGATAGCTAACCGTCCGTGTTATATTCGGCCCATTAAGAGAACGCCATATATCATACGGCTACCAAGAAGAGCGTGCGAGTAAAATTTGCTCCCCTATCGCTGTGGTGTTTAAGCCAAAGACCAAACAAAATTTGGTTTTTAGTCGATAGGGTAGTCGCACCGTTACAGTTGCCCAACGGTTTATTATACTCTTTTATTACAGTATCTGTGACAAGTACAATTGTGTCTAATTTTTTGTAATAAATATAAGTGTTGAAAAATTTTAAATTTTAAAGTTAAAAACCATTTTGTGACTATATTTTACTATCCTACTATATTAATATGCCCCACCCAATTAAAATTTCTGGCTCCGTTAGAAGCACATAGAAAGGATTGAATTAGAAGAAATCCACAACGAAATGGAAAAATCAGAAGAAACTAGGGTTGTCAATGGGTACCCGATTACCTAAAATCGGGTGAATCGGGTATGGGTCCCAAGATTGGACCCATTAACAATATTGATGACCTACAGGTAGAACCTTTAAGAATCGGTAAGTTTTCAAGTTTAATGGGTATTACCCATCAGGTACCCGAATATATATATATAATTATATAATTATTATTTTTCTAATTTTACTCAAAAATTTAAGGTTTCAGCTAGTTTTGCTTGGAATTTTTTTCGTATAATTTTAATTAGAACATTTATATATAACAATAATTTTATATGAAAATTTATTAGATTTAAACCAACATGAAGAAGATAAAATAAACCAATCAAAAGATGTAGGTGATTTTCAAAGACCTAATAACTATCTGGACCCTACGGGTGTTTAGGCTTTTAATCAGGTCCAGTTCCGAATCTACCTAAATTAAAACTCGGATCTATCTTTTTTAATTGAATCCGGTTCCGGATCAAATAATATCCGTGAGAAACCGGACCTGTTAACACCCCCAGAAGAAACACACAACATATAAGACCAAATGAGTTAAGATAAAGCTTACGAGAGATACCACTGACGCCAGTAAACAAGAGCAAAGATCATGCCACTAAAATCCCAAACTATACCTTGAATACCAACAGTACAACACATTTTTTTAGCACCAACACCACCCATAATAGTTAAAACAGTGATGTAAGGAAATAGATAAGTAACTATAATCTCAGCATACATTATTGTAGTATTCATTTTTCAAGTTATCGTCTTAAAATCCAAGCTCAAAAGTTGCATTATTTATTTTATTTTATTTTTTATTAAGATTATTAAATTACATTTATATTTATCTATTTTTATATATTAAAATTTAAATAAAAATAATAATTAACATTAAAAAAAATGGTATCAGAAATAATAAATACAAGAACAAGTCGAAATCACTGCAGAGAAACCAGACAGTGTAATTGCTTCAGAAAAACTACAGTTTTGATAGTGTTCATTTGAAAAATCACACATGCTTTATTACTTATAGAAATTCATCGGTTATTAGCTCATTTTAAAGAAGAAAATTACATCTTTCATATAAAAATTATAACTAAAAACAATGGTTAAACGAGCTAGATGTAAGGCAAGTGTTAAAATATGACAGAAAGATGATTTAGAAAATCCTGAAATTCCTTAAAATGAATTTTATGAAGAAGTAGAGATGTATTCTAGGAAATTCAAAGAACCCATGGCTAGGTTTACAAGAAGTATAGTCTAAAAATTAAATTAGAAGAAAACCCCAACTTATTTTATGAACCCTAAATCAGAATCAAGAAGAACAATCATGAATTCGTTTAAAACATCCACAAATTCATCATATGAGTATGAAGGAGCTTGATTTCCATTCGAACATGAAATCGTAGAATTAAATCATGAAAATCAATTCAAAATCAGTAACCAAAGAAGAATTTTCCCCTACCTTTTGTGGAACAAACGAATCCAAAACAGCCAACCCGAATCAAACGACCAAATGATGTAAAATAAGCTTCAAATTTCTAAGTTCTGTGATAAAATCTCTTTTCTTTTTTGTAGGAAGAAAGAGAATTCAAAATTGAAGATAAGATTTGTTTCTTTATTGAAATCACTAGAAAAAACTTATAAAAGTAAGTAAAAATTCTGAAATACCCTTATTTCACCTTTAATTCGACACATACCCAAGAAAGGTGTCAATTTTCCGCAATTCGAGTATAAATAATTCTATTAATGTTCGTACACGCTACGAACATGCTCACACAAAGAGAAATATAGTTTCTCAGAAAAATTCTAAGTGTTTCGCAGTCGAAACACAACTAGGTTTCACGCTCCATATTGCGTTACTTCTAGTCTTCCAATCCGAATAGATTGGGCTTGCATTCTGATACTTAAAAAAATAACTTGGGTATTACATTATTACCCACTTAAAAAAGACCTATGAATGTTACCTCCTAGTAACTCTGGATATTTCTTCCGAATTTCGGATTCTAGCTCCCATGTTGTTTCTTGAAAGTTGTGATGTTGCCAAATCACTTCCACCAATCTGATTTTCTTTTCTGCTCAAAATAAGCTGAACTTGCACTAATCAACATCTACAAATCAGACTTTCAACAAGTTTAACTCTGTTAGTGACTACTCATTACTAACAACCCAATATCACGGTATCTGGTTGTTTTCCTCAAACTTTTGAAAATAAATAGATTCTTAACACTTATTTAGAAAACCTACAATGATCAACTTTTCGATACTCAAAATTCTAAAAAAAAAACAGAGTAAATTGTGAAAAAAAAATTATACAAAATAAACGAAATCCCAAAAAAATCAAAACTTATGCTCTGATACCATATAGTATATTTATCATATTTAATTTTTATTTATTATTATTACTTTCTGTCAACTTTGTTACTAGCAAGTAACTACTAAAAACATAAACTTGCGACTGAAATACTTATGTTTTGTGATTAGCTAACAACGGGTGGTAATCATATAGTCATGACCTCCCTCATAGTTCATACTACCTAGTAGGGCTGCACAACGGGTGGGTCGGGTCGGGTTTGGCTTCACCCGCACCCGACCCGCCTGTCACTGGTTTTTTTTTTCATCACCCGCACCCGACCCGCCGGGTGCTCGAGTCGGGTCGGGTCAGACCCGCCCAGATGGCGGGTCGGGTTGGGCGGGTGCGGGTCACCCGCCCAAATAATCAAGCAAATTTTTTTCATGTGTTTGGCTGTTTTTTTGATCCTCACGCGCGCCACCTGATAAACCATTTTACCTAACAATCGATAATCTCAAAATCTAAGTCCCAACATTCAAAATTATACAATAAAATTAGAGTTTTAATATGCAATTCTTCTACGACATTTCCCACTAGCAAGTAGCAACAAAAACAAGTTCATCTTAGTACCAGCACCATCCAGGTCACCGAATAGGAATCAATCGTCATCTATGATGATGGAAGCACCAAGGTTACCAAATAGCTCTGCAACAAAAGAAATGAACAATTAGAATGAAAAAGATAAAAATACCAATAGTAATAAAATTTATGAAGTTAAGAACCATGATCCATGAAGTACAAATTATACCCGACTCAAGAACTTCAACCTCCTCCTCCTCGACTCCAAGGCTAGAAGAATCTTTGTCAATTGGTGTACGTAACCAATTTTGCAATAAAATTAACGCCTCAAGTGTTCTAGGCTTCAAGGAACTTCGAAAAGGATCCAAAATTCGTTTTCCGGTACTAAAGCTGATTCAGAAGCAACAGAAGAAACAGGTATAGCAAATATATCTTTGGCTATGAGTGGTAAAATGCCAAACCTCGCAGAGTTGATCTTCCACCAAAGTAATATATCAAAAGAAGAATCATCCTCATTGGCCGGAGAGTAGATAGGCTCGGCCAAGTATCTTTCCACCTCAGATCTTCTATGATCATCCACGTTGCTCAATTGGTTTTTGCGTTTATTCCTTTCTTCCTTATACTTAGCCTTGCCAGAAATAGAAGAACCTTGAGCAAAAGTAGAACCAGAGTTACCTAGAGACTCGGATGAAGATATCACACTTTCAGTTGTATGTTCTAATTTATAAGCTGTGAACAGTTCATCAAAATCCTTTTTAACTTTATCAACCCAAGCTTGTACCCTTCTTTGTTTTATCACAGGGTCGTAATGCACAACTAAATATTCAACAGTCACATACAATCCTTGTTCTTTCTCTCGTGGATCCAGAAGTACAGCAATAAACATCAACGAATTTATTTTTTCGAAATCTCCCCAATACTTGTTGTACTTGAGCAACATTACGTCGCCCATGTGACTTAAGAAAGGATCCTCGTATCTATTTTTCCAATCTTCTAATTCTTGACGAACAGTACCGAGTTCCTCCAAGAATGAGTGCGAAGTAACATATGTAGAAGCTGAAAAAGCAACAGTTGAATCGTAGAATACCTTTAGAAACTGAATCAGAACTCTGGAATTGCACCAATCATAACTTTCAGGAGCATGCACTGGAGGCCTTTTCTTCTTTTTGGATTTTCTAAGAGCAACATATACTTCTTCTTCTGGAATATCTACTTCTTCTTCTTCATCGTCAGAATCTAGATCAAAATCAGCATCAATATCAACATTGTCATCACCGTCACCCATATGAAAAGATGGTACTGGAATATCATAACAAAACTTCTCACGAAATGCCCTATCTGACTCATGTAGCCTTTCAAAAGCTTTTTCATACCTCTCTGCAGCAACTAACATCAAATAAGTTGAATTCCACCGAGTTTTCACATCCAAAATCAAACCTTTTTTACAATCTATCCTTGCCATCTCAGCAGCATCCATAAACTTCTTCAATCTTGCGGGAGATTTTGTGACATACTTTACCACTGCCTTGATTCTGAGAATTGATGTATGATACTTTTTTAAACCATCCTTAACGACAAGAGCAAGTACGTGGGCCGCACATCTAACATGCAAAAATTTAGCTCCAACTAACGAAGAACCCCAACTAACAACTTGTTTTCTCAGATAATCAATAGCAGTTTTATTCGCAGATGCATTATCAAGAGTGACAGTGAATACTCTCTCAAGACCCCATTCCACCAAACATTTCTCCAAAGCCTTACCAATTTGTTTACCTTCGTGACTTTCAATCAAACAAAAACAGATGATTCTTTTATGCAGCTTCCATTCACGATCAATAAAATGAGCCGTTACAACCATGTAATTGTAGTTCTGCATCGATGTCCAAGTATCAGTAGTAAGACATACTCTTGTCTTATTTGTCTTGAAATAACTTATCAATGCGGCCTTCTCATTCAAAAACATCGTGCATATATCACGATACACTGTCATACGACCTGGAATCTTGAATCTCGGCTCAAGATACTTACAAAAAGCCCTAAAACCTTCGCCTTCAACAATTCTAAAAGCCATTTCATCTGTAATAATAAACCTAATCAACGTTTTTCTACATCCTTCTTGAGAAAAACTGACCCCCACCAACTGTGGTTCCTCTCCCGACTTGCACGGCTGAAAACCAAGTGTCTGTTGTCCTCTCTGCTCCTTATTAATTGATTTCTTGTGCTCAATACACTTCTCTAAATCATGAGAAAGATTGGTAGTCCCATGTGTTTTACCACCAATCTTGTAACTACCTTGATCCTTTGGACAATGCTTACACTTAGCTTTAGCACCATCTTCTATAATATCGAAGTGATTCCATACCCAAGATTTCTTCACACCAACTCTAGGCTTCTTATTTGATGATGAAGGTTGAGAAGATGGTGTCGCGGCGGATGATGAAGGTTGACTAGATGGTGACGCTGATGACCCAGCTGTACTCCTTGTCCCTGGTGTCGATGCCGGTTGACGTTGAGGTGGAGGTCCCATACAACTTTGGGATGGTCTTCCTTGTACAAGTGGAAGATCTGAAGTAACGTCATCTTCTGAGATTTCAACCATGTTGATAACCTACAAGGCAGAGATGGCAGAAGGGGTGAGTTATCATACATACATATGTATTAGAAGTTGAAAAGTATAACAAAATTTAGAATGGATGGGCCTAGATATCGACTGATGGTATGAGAATTGGTGCACTAGTAAATCCAAGGGGTTCATCCTGCCTGCAAAATTAAGGCATAGTGTTGTCCACAAGGCACTTGTTTCCATACAGTTAATTTTGAGTATCAGGGAATGGTGTCCCCGCAGACCCTACATTTAATTTTGAATATCTAAGGCACTTGTTTCCATACAGTCCTAAATGGAGTCCGGATAGCAGGTTTTAATACGTACAATTCTAGGCCAAGTATGTTGTCATGTTGAGAGCTTGTTGTAACGCTCAATGGTGCTGTAATGTGGTTATGCATATGATTAACTACACATCCATTTTGATTTATTCAAACTGTTGTTACCAGACCTGCGCTTGCTTTCTTTCATTATTTCTTTTTTCATCATCTCAAAGACAAAAAGTGGAACACTGAAATGATGAAAAAGAGAAAACCAGCAAAAGCTTCCGAAGAAAAAAGAAAAGAATTAAAGAAGATTCAGAAGATTTAAGCAAAAAACCCAAACATTCTCTGTTAAACACAAAATATTTTCAGCCCTCAAAAGTACATACAAAATTTTCAAAATTCCATTTCTTGTCAGTCATTTCTCTACAATAAAAAATCAAAAACATCAAGTTGAATTGAGGAGGGATAAGATTAAAGACTGTTCTAAATGCAGCATAATAAACTATTCCAAACAATAACTGGAAAACCAAATACAACCATGATATGGTGCACACATTTTTTGTGCATTAGATGTGATGCAACCTTGTATCCATCAAAGTGGGTCCTTTTCATGTTGGGTGTACGTACAAATAGCAGTGTCTGCTAACAAATTGTCTCAATTCTTGAACTTCATACAGTCATAATAGGTTTCATCTCCTTTGAACATATAGTTGTTCTTGAACAATGCCATCTTATACAAGTTTGGAAAGAAGAGTTACAATGGGAGCATTTGGAGCTGAACTAATCCTAACTGATCCTGCCAAAGGAATGGGAGGAACTGTTAAGAAATCTTATCATCTTTTGGAATCCAGAGAGAATGCCTACATGCTTCAACAGTTCTCAAATCCTGCTAATACTCAGGTCTTGCTCTGTTTCTTTCTCCTTTCAATTTGCGTAATTTAATGTTAAAAGATCCGGACCCATTAAGATGAGTTCAAGTTCACTACAGTTGCTGTTATTTTAAGAAACACAATCAATCATTGACTTAGTACACTACAGAAATTATGGAATTGTTAATCAAAAGGAACTACTACGTACGACTTTGAAACTGTGTCTTGGTTTGCCTGTTGTTTGTGATACATAATGGTCTAACCTGTTTCGGGACACTAATTTGTAAACGTTATGCTAACTGAAAACCCTTCCCAAACCCAATTTGGGTGTATTCTTCACATGCTGAAAGCCTCTTCATACGATACTAAATCTCATAGCTTGGGTTCTTATCAAAGCAGGTGCATTTTGACACAACGGGTCCTGAGATATGGGAAGATACTATGGGGAAAGTTGATATTTTTGTGATGGGTATTGGAAGTGGAGGTACCGTATCCGGTGTTGGAAGGTATCTCAAATCAACCCTGTTGCATAAGCATAACTAGTTTAAGCTCATACTCAGATTTAAACTCCTTCCTAACTTTTAGGGATGTTTACACTATCCTTGCTCACAAACTAAGGCTATTTATAAATTCAAGAATAGCAGCTTATCATACAAATACATCAATTGTCAGTTTGTCACCATATATGCTCTTAAGTCTTAAGTCTTACCTTGTTGAATTAACAGAAATTAAACTATTTCTTCTTGGCATGTCCAACATAACAGGGAATACTAATTAACAGGGAACACTAATGATAATCTCGTTATCAACATCATCAATTTAATACACTAATGAAAAATCCCCAAATTTTAACTTGAAGAACCCTAGTTCTAAAATTGATTTAAAAACACTAAATCAAAACTAGTAAAACCCTATCACAGATTTAGAAACATCCAAAACTAATAAAACCCAATTTTCAATTGCTACTAAATCATGTAAATATGTAATATACACATTAATTTCAATTAGGGCAAAAACTTACCTGTAAGAGATTGAACTGATGTCTGAATCTCTGATGGTGTTGATGAACTGATGAAGTGATGATGCAGGGAACTTGGGTTCAAGGTGGTGGTGGTGGTGGTATGCTCTACTACTATGTAGAGACTCAGACTCAGAGAACAGAGAAGAAGAAAAAAGAACCGAAGAAGAATTAGTTTTCGATTCTGTTCTGTTTTGTTAAAACTGATTGGCGGGTTGGCGGGTCGGGTCGGGTGAGAGGAGCTATCACCCGCACTCGACCCTCCAGAAGTCGGGTTTATGAAAAATCACCCGCACCCAACCCGTTCAACGGCGGGCCGGGTGCGGGTCGGGTTATTTTGGGCGAGTGCGGGTCGGGTTGGCGGGTAGGGTCGGTTTTGTTCAGCCCTACTACCTAGCTTGGGTTCCCGAAGAGTGCAATTAATATCCCTAAACTCCATAGAAGAAAGATATCAAACACCAATATCTTACTGATCATCATAGATATCAACATATTTTTCTTGAATGTGATTGTGCTTGGGGTCTTCTAGATCCAAATATTGTCACCGGAATATAATCAAAAGCCATTAATAGCTGGCTGAAAGATTGGATAACAACCTATATTGGCTCAATTGAGTGAAACAGAAAATTTATCCAGTTAGTGGGTGTCTCTTTATGGCACCCGTGGAAGTTCAGTTGTTCTTTAATCTTTGAAGAGAACAACGTAACAGCTTCAATTCTTGCTAATTTGATTAACAAGTTCATTATTTATTGGTAAAAATCACTAAATAACAGTGAAAGAACGGGTCGGAGCATGCAACAAGGGACAAACATGAGTATACGATGGAGCAAGCCAATGTTCCTTTTGAAAAGATTAATTTTGATGCTTTTTTTTTCACGATAGTACTAAACATGTTGGTGTTGTTCTAATCATTCGATACAATGTAGGTACATGCAAAGGATCAAAGGTTTTACAAGTAGCAGCAGCAGATGAGGAGTAGGTAGAGGCATTAGGAGCAATAAAAGCAATTTTTATGGGCTAAGGAAAAATGAATAGTGAAATGGATAACGAATCCTTTCATATTGGACTGCATAAGCTTACTTGCAAATTTTAAGAAACCTTATATAGGGGCTGCAGTGTTGATAGAGGGGCTACCCATGTAAAGACGAAATAGAGATATTTGAAGTGAATTTCAAAAAACCCTTATCCATGGTATTTTCATAATGGCTAAACTACCCCTGATTAGTTAATATTAATAAAACTAATTAGATAATAGATTAGGCTAATCATAATTAATCTAAAATAATCTTAAACTTAATCAAATCAAATCAATTTTTTTTCTTTTTGGTTTGGTGGGAAGAAAAATTAGAAGAGAATTTTTTAGGGTTTTTTAAAAACTCTAGATTTTGATTCACTCAACCAGAGTAGCGAGGTATACCTCTAACTTAAACTCTTGGCCTTTTTATGGCTCAAATTGATGAAATTACGTTTGAAATGATGATTCTTTTGTGATTCGGAGAATTTTACGGTTGGGTTTTCATGTCGAACCCAACCGTAAACGCCATTTACGGTTAGGTGTTCTTCCCAACCCAACCGTAACCGTAATTTCATGGATGAACACCAAATCGTAACAGTTTTACGGTTGGGTTTTAGCATCGAACCCAACCGTAACTAATCTTCAAAAAAAAGTTTTCCCATCTAGGATTATTTATGGTTGGGATTTGACAATCCAACCCAACCGTAAATACCAATTTTAGTTTTACTTCCAGACAATTTCAGTCAATATTTACGGTTGGGTTTGGGCTTCCCAACCCAACCGTAAAACATCCTTTGGAGCAGTGAGTTTAAGGTCAAATTTGGGTTTAAAAATTTAATTTTTAAACTTATTCAATCATTTTAACTAGATTGAAGGTAAATTAGGTCATTCAAACAAACAAAAACCGAAAACAACACAATTACTAGAATCCAATTTTGAATGATCCAGGAATATTTACGATTGGGTTTTGGCTGAAAACCCAACCCTAAGTCTTCCATGAAAAAAATGTCAGTTTTACGGTTGGTTTTTGACTAATTTAAGATAAAAACTTTCACATACATTGTAACTAAATTGAGATATGAATATTGTCGCAAGAAGTTATAATCCACCCACAAAAAAAAACTTAAGTTAAAAAAAACTAAAAACATCTGAATAAACGAAACAAAACACATTATAGAAATTCAAAATGATCAATCTCATTGATCACATTAAATTCTTCCACTACTTGTTACTCTTGACTTGGTCCTAGATGGAATATCAACCAAATTGAAGGAATTGTCAGGACCGTTCCGAGGGGTTGGAGTGTGATCAATTGATTCATGAGGAGGGGTATCGCCTTGCACATCATCGGCTTCATCATGTATGTGTTCATCACTAGTTTGCGGCTTTCTTCGGCTAGTAGTCGCACCTCTTGTATCGCCTCTAATCCTCTTTAAGCTTCGCACCATCTCATCTTGGATTTATTCATGAAGCTTCCTCATTTTGGCACGCATTCCTTGATTGTCATCCCATCACCTCTACTTATGGATGGAGTCATCGACTTTGCCAATGCAAGTATTTTGTTTTGCTATTCAGATATGAAAATAAATGTTGGTTGAGTCTTTAGTAATAAATCTTAAAAACATTAATAACATAAGTAATTTACGTACCATGAGACCATGAGCTTTGAAATATGCATTTTCCCAAAAGTCAATGAGACCATCTCCTGTGTTGTTTCCTTGACCTTTGAAGTTAGATAATTTACAAAAGTTCAACACAAGCAATCAATCAAGATCTTTAAATTCAGAACTCTTTACGGTTGGGTTACACATATCGAACCCAACCGTAAATAATCAACAACAAGAAATAAACCTAAACATAAGACTTTATGGTTGCGAATTGAAAATCCGACCCAACCGTAAATAATCATCAACAAAAAAATTGAACTAACCAGAATAATTTACAGTTGGCAATTAGAATCGAACCCAACAGTAAAATTCAAATTTTTCTGTGAGTGCAAATTTTTTTACGGTTGGGTTCGAATGTAGAACAAACCAGTTACGGTTGGGTTTTCCAATCGAACCCAACCGTAATTTTTTCTGTAACCCAATTTTTTTAACAAAACTATCAATCAAACAAGAAAATCAATCACTTTTGAGTTCTAAAAATAACATGGTTTTGTTGAATACTTTGTATACACCATTTGTTGTGGTTGGGGAGTTTGATTTCCTTCACCACCGATTTGTTCTTTCAATTTCTTCATTAGGTTGTTTAGTTTGATTTTGATTGTCATCACTACTACCTTCTACACCTTTAGTAGGATTCTTCATCACGAACTTTAGAGTTTAATCGACGACGAAATTTTCGAGTCGTCAATTAATTGATTCGATGGAGAAATTCGGTTCAAATGGAGAAGGAGGAGATATGGAGGGAGAGGGAAAGGTTTTGAATTGAAATGAAAATGTTGTAAGGTTTTATTTTGTTTAGGTTTTAATTGATTGAAGGACAAATTGGACTTTTTCATAGATAGAAGGGCAATATGGAAATTTAACATAACCTCTAGGATACCCCTTAACGGATTATTTGATCACCCTGAATCCTAATACAGCCTCTCTATCAATGGTGCAGCCCCTATATGAGGCTTTAATTTTAATTCTTGGAAATATAGTTTTGTGCTAAGTGAGACCAATAATCCTCTGCAGAATTAATTATTAACTAAAAAAGTTTATGCATGGTTGTGCTCCTAGTTTGAATAGGTTAAATTAGTTATTATTATAGTTATTATTATCTTTAGAGGAAGATAATATGGCGTAATTTTATCTAATAAATATCTTTTTTTACTAGGAAAAAAGATAAAAAATTAGAAATATATTAAGATTAGGATTGGGTTTGGGTTTTAAGTGAGGATACCTTTTTAAATACCATATATATCCCTTTGCGTACGCCTCGATCTCGCCGGAAGCAAAAATGAAAAAGGCACTTAGGTCATGTTTTAAATTTTTTTGGCGTTAATAGTCCAGGGAAAGGAGAAAACAAACAAAATGGACAGTATCTATAAAACTAAATGCAATTATGGAGGTGACAACAAAGAAATTCATGACGACTGTGAACTGTCATCTTAAATTTTCAAGTGGCAAGCATATTAGTAGTAGTATTGTACTATTGTTGAACAATTGTTTTAATTATATGAGATGGTGATAATGAAGTCATCAAATTAAATGCTCAGTCATACTCTCAACTTCCTCCAAACACCAGTCTATACATCTAATGCATCTGTTGATTCGGTTCCACAGTTATACCATTCTAACAACCCCTTTTTTAGTCGCATATTTCTTCATGTTGTAGTTGGTTTTTACGCTCAACTTATTTGGAGGCCGAGGAATACATTGATTACTCATCCGGTATGAGGATAAGCAAAGCCAAAGTTGAAGCTGCTGGCTGTGGCCTGTGGGTAGTTATTAGGTGACCAATAACATTGGCCACACCACCATTTAATGCTAGAGACCAGAAGAAGAGAATGAAGAACGTGGTGGTGACTGATTTTAAGTTACAACATTACTCATTACATCTAACAAACCGACCACCACTTACGTCTGACTTCTGAAGCAGCTAGTCTGAACTCATGAAAATGGAAGTACTTACCCTGAAATGGCTGTATTTGTGTGGATGTAAGTGATCAAGTCTCTGTATAGTGTGCACACAGACAGAGATGACAAATTACAATCACAATCACACCTTAATGGCTGTTCCCATTTATTATTCAAACAAATTCTTGTATAGTACAGCATGTCTTCTATCTCAAGTGTCGGTAAAAACACAAATAGTAGGTACACAATTTTTGTGAATTAGGAGGGATAAATCGTGGTTGGATGAGATATGTGATTGGACCTCACGAACTAAGACAGAACTGGGGACCGAATTCCCAGTTGTAAATAATAAAAGTGCTACTTTAGTTTTGGGTCCCGAGTCCCGACCATTAACACCACTTGGATCCTAAAAATGTCGAATACCATATTTGGATCCAGTCAAATCGTTAACGGGTCAATCCGCTCTAAATATAACATATGCATTTATTATCTATAATTTAAAGTTAAAATAAATTAGAAACTAAACGACTCTTAATTTTTACGTAACAACTAAATTTAATCTATTTTTTTCCTAAAATTAGAATAAATCCTAATTTTTTCTTAAATCTAAATGGAATTGTAATAAAAGTAATTCAATTCTTCTCTTGCCCTTCTCATAAATTTATCCAAGTGTACATTCTAGTCCCTACTTCCCTCTCCTAAAATCAAATTAAATCCTAACTTTTTTTTAATCTAGATTGACTTATAATTCTAACTACAATTAATTATTCTCTTAAAAATCTCCACAACAAGATTAACCAAAATGAATTAACCAAGACCTTGATTCTTTACCTAAAAGGCTAAAATCATTCTCTAAAACTCCATGAACAAAATCTATAAAATTTCAATCTAAGAGAGTGTTCTCTTTTTTAATCATAGTTGTACTACAATGATTAAGAGTTTTTAATTATTCTTCAAAATCATCAATTTACGTATATATCATAGATTTTACATAGCTTAACTATTATTAATTAGTATAATTATATTATTTCTTTGTTGATTTAGGGATTTGATAATTTGTTAATTTATTTTGGATTATATATAACGATCATGCTTAGTTTTTTTGGCTATATTTAATAATCATAAAGGTCTGTTTGGTTAGTTTAATCACTTATTCTATGTGGATTATAAATAATAAATGCATGGACTACATTTTAAAAAAGTCATCCGTTAAAAACCGTTAAACTGTTGAGATCTAGAAAATATTTTTGAATTTTAACCGGGATTCAAAATATTCAGTATGTCAAAAATTATGTGTTAAAAAATCTAATTTCATAATATTATCATTTTCTTCTTTAGCTGAGACCTCATCTAATCCAACAAGTTGATTAAATATAACGGCTCAATGATTTCTAGTCCTCCTACTGCCAGATACAATGTAGGTTTATGTTATTTCTTTCTTTTTTTTTCTGATCAAAAGTATATAAATATGTATATGGATACGTACATATATCTTTCAAGCGAGTTATACACATGCATCAGATATTATAATTTTGTATGGAAAGATTTAGATGAGGTCTCAGTTAAGGAAAATGATAAAATATGAATTGAATTTTTTAACACCAAACGTTTTTGGGTCCCGATTAAAATTCGAAAGCATTTTCAGGATCCCAACAATTTAACGGTTTCTAACTGATCGACTTGATCGACCGTTCACCACCGTTTGTTGGTATCCAAATATAATATTAGACATTTTTGGGATCATGTGGTGTTGATGGTCACCTTAATAGGACCAAAAGTAAAATAACCCACGATAAATAGGTTCGATCCAACTTGTTTTTGTTTAGGGGACACAAATCCGAACGAATTCTTTTTGGTATGAAAAGAATTTATAAATTCCAATTAACAAGTTCGCCAACAATGATGCCATTGCATTTTTTAAAATATGCGTACGAGAGCGTGTAGTTAAGATGTGTTGCTGAGTGGTGAGTAGTTAGTACTACTGGAATCCTAGTAATATAGTTCTGGCCTTCTGAAAGAATAGGCATATCCCTTTCAAGTTATTCGGCCCCTAGTTTGATCAAGAAGATTGCAAAAAGATTATTGTTGAGTGTTGGAAAAAGGAATTTTCTGGCTCTTACGCTTTTGTAATAGCTACAAAACTCAAGAATATTAAAGTTGAAGTCAAAGTCTAGAATAAGGAAGTCTATGGTAACATATATCAAAACCAATCTGGAAGACTGCAAGCAACATCTTGATTGGTTGTACGAAAACTACTTCAATCAAGATAGAGGATAAGATATCAACAAAGTCAGAAGAAAGATTATGGACTGGTATGATACTGAATTTTATTTTTTGGAAAACCAATAGCAAAGATCAAACTATCAAGCTAGGGGACAGAAACACCAAGTTGTTTTATAGGGCCACTTAAAATAGACAAAGGAGAAATAGAATTGAAACCATCAACAATGAGAAAGGAACCTGGCAGACTGATAAAGATGAAGTGGCCAACTGTTTCACCAACCATTTCAGCAAGATGAAAACTGCTGAGCTCTCTGGCAACCAAATAAACATTTGAAGTTATAAACCTCATACCTACTATTGTCTCCCCATATAAAAACATCTTACTAAATGCTAACCCCAGACCCTCTTGAAATCAGGCATATACCCTCTTCAGCACGGTATGATACAAAGCCCCAAGTCATGATGGTTTCCCCCCTAATTTTTTCCAAGCCAACTGGGATATTGTAGGAGCTAATATCATCAAGATGGTCCAAAATTTCTTCAGATCTGGTTGTTTGCTTAAAGAAATGAATGTCACTTTCATAACTCTTATACCAAAACCTGGCAACTCAACTACCCCAGCCCATTTCAGAGCCTTTGCAACACTATCTACAAAATTATCTCTAAACCCATATCACATAGAATGAAACCTTACATGTACAAGTTTATAACCCCTTTTTAATCTTCTTTTATTCCAGGAAAACAAATCTCTGACAATATTGTTATAGCTTATGGAATAATACACATCATGAGATCCAAATGAGGGGGAAAAGTGAAAATGGTATTATGGGAATAAAAGTTGATATGGCCAAAGCCTTTGACAGGGTCGATTGGAATTTCTTCCTGGCAGTTATGAAACAAATTGGGTTTGATGAGAAGTGGTGCAAGAAGATTCAGCAATGTATATCAACTACAACCTCTGTTGTCCTTGTTAATGGTGTCCCTAGGAATTTCTTCAAACCTTCTAAATGCCTCAAACAAGGGGATCCCCTATCCCCATAACTTTTTCTCTTCTGTATGGAAGCCCTATCAAGAACCCTGATGCATGATGAAATTATAGGCATAATATCATGAGCCAAAATTTGCACTGGAGCTCCTATAAGCCACCTCATTTTTACTGATGATTGCCTCATTTTTTGCAAAACAAATATGAGTGCATGCAAGAACCTTGTGGATAATTTTAAAATTTTCAACGAAACTTCAGGCCAACTTATCAATTTCAATAAATTTGGGATTTTATTTAGCAAGAACACTGATGAAGGAATTGGCAGCTACATCAGCAACTATATGGGGGTCCAAATGATCTCTATGGATGACAAGTAGATTGGGTGAAGCCTGATAGACATATTTTTATCTGATTTGTCTTAATTCTTTATATTGATAGTGCTCGATTATGTACTAATTGTGTTATTTTATGTAATTGTAGGTAATTTTGGTAAATAAACATTGTTGGAAAAATTGGCTTGAAAAAATGTTAAAGGCACCCGGAAAATTACTAAAGGCACCCCAAATAGATTGATAAAGGCACCCAGGTGTTGGATGAAGGCACCCACCTTCTTAAATTCAAATCAAAGCTTTTGGCGGGAATTTTGAATCCTTAAAATTGTCGACTTTATTCTAAAGATTTGGAAGATATTCTCGGGTCTATTTTCAAGGGTATAAGTCAAGAACATCTTCTTGCCTTATTAACAGGATCGTGTACATGGGAAGATGATAGACACATTCTTGTGTCTAATTTGTCCACAATTATCTATTTTGTTAGTGCTTAGTTTGTACTTATTGTGTCATTTTATGTGTTTGTAGGTATTTTTGAGAAATAAACATTTGTGAAAAATGGGCTTAAAAGTGTAAAGGCACCTACCAAATTACTAAAGGAACCCAGGATGGTTGATAAAGGCACCCCACTTCTGGATAGGGGCACCTCCCTTCTATGTTTCAAAAAGATGAAAATGGCAAGAAAAGAAGCTTACGTGTGAAAGTTTCTGAATTGATTTGGGAGAGAGATTTTTGGGGTTTAAAGAGTGTTTGACTATACCAATTTGAAGAAACAACTTAGACAGGTCGAAACACGTCATTCAGAAGTGTTTGTTGTCGTAAAAACAAGTTTAAAATCCCATCTGCAGCCGGAAAAAGAGTTTCACCCTGATTCGTATTTACAAGAATTAGAGTTTATTTTGGATTTATCTTTGAGTCCTGATCGATTAAGGATGAGTTGTTATGGTTTGTGGAACCTATAAATAGCAAAGAAGAGGAAGAAAAATCAGGAGGGGAGGCTCGGAAAAAAACATGAGAAAAAAAAAAGTTTTGCAGCTAGTGAAGAACAGGGATACAACGACGATTCCTTCAATCCATCAGCAACATTTATCTTCAACTGCAACGGTTTCTTCAACAATCAGTAACGTTTATCTTCGCTTTGCAACATTTATCTTTAAGCTCCACTGTAACAGTTAGTCTGTAACGCCTATAAACGTTGCAGATTTCCTGTTTTATTATTTTTAGCTTCTTTTCTTCTTCTCAATCACTTTTGATCCATGTACCAATCTTTTGAGAGTGTTTTGAGCATGATGAGATAAACTCAACCACTGGGACAATGGAGGAAGCCATATTTCATGAATGAATGGTAATTATTTTTTATTCTTAATGATTTTTACATTGATTTATGATTTTTCTTAATTAGTTGTGATTTTTTTTGATGGTGTATGCTGGGACTTAAGAGCTTTTGATGCGTCATGCTTGTGATCTACAATTAATGTTTTAGAAATCTACTTTTGTCAAAGAAACAGAGTCAATAAAAGAGCTATAATTATTAACGAATCATTATAGAAATCATTCAGAAGTGATTTTGGTAGAATCCTGAGTTCCAGTTCTTCCCAATATTGTTAAAATCTTTTACTTATTTTCTAGTTTAATTTAGAATTAGGTCTAAAACGAATCTTCATAAGTCTCAACGAATGAACTATTTTTACCACTTTTCTAAACGATCAGAAGACCCACAAAATCAAACAGAATCTCAACAATAGTTATTGACGTAAGAAAGGGAAGAAAATCCCTCGGGTTTATTTGAGATTTTTCCGTGTAATAAAGAAGATAATATTTCCTTAAGAATTGTGTGCATCATGCTGTGAGAAGGAAACAACTAACTGGGATATGTTCAAACGAACAAATAAAATCAGATCAAGATTTGATATTTTTCTGAGAATATTTCTCTTGATTAAAGAGAATAAGTGCGAAGATTTGAGTGAGATATGGATGTTTTTGAGGTTACATTATAAATAGAAGAGTAAAGGGAGGTAACGGGGAGCTAGCTCTGGCCAGAATCGAAGAAATCAAATTCCAGAAAAATTTGTTGCTGCTGCAAGTTCATCACGTAAAGAAGATGAAGAAACCGTGACTAAAACTAGAAAATTGTTGTTGATTTTGTTGTCTATTTCTTTCAAATTCATAAATTATAACAACAGTTTTTGCTACAATGAAATCAACAGTTTCCGGTTTTAATACAAAGGAAGACAGTCTTTTTTCAACTGCGTCTAGAGTATGTTGTAGATTCAATAAATCATTTTAATTCTTTTGCGACTTAGTTGGTCAGTTCTTTTTGTACTTTTCCTCTTCTTCTCAAGCACTTTTGAGCTATGTACCTATCTTCTGAGAGTGTTTTGGGCGAGATGAGCTAAACTCCATCGCTGGGACAATGAAGGAAGATATTTCCACACTTGTTTGGTAACTATATTCGATTCTTTATGAATTTTTGCACTTATTTTAATTATTTCATGATTTTTCTTAATTGGTTGTCATTTAATTTGATGGGTCATGCTTAGCTTAAGTGTTTGATGGTCCATGCTTAGGATTACAATCAATGTTTCAAAAATCTACTTTTGGCAAACAAAAAGAGTCCATAAAAGAGCTTAAATGGTTAAGAATCAATATTTGTACCACATGAATGTGAAAATCGGTGGAATTCTGAGTCCCGGTCCCTTGTAATTTTGTGATTATCTTTTATTTATTTTCTAGTCTAAATTAGGAATAAGTCTAAAATCAGTCTTCACAAGTCCGAGCGGACGATACTTTATTTACCATATCTACAAACCACATCAAAGCTTTATCTGTCGAAAAGACATGCTCAACTACGGTAACTGGTGAACTGAGTGACTCATATTCATAGATTGGAGACCGGGAGAGAGACCGACCTTGGCTCTCCTCTTTTCACCAGCAGAAGAAAGATTGTGTTGAAAAATTTAAGTTCAGAATTACAGAGTGGAAAAACAAAAACCTCACTCCAGCTGGGAAAATGACTCGAATTCGTAACCGTAATTGGGTTTCCAAAATCTAATTTTTCGTTATAAAAATCCTAGCCGTAAATGGTTATTCCCAGCCGTAGGTTAACAAGTAAGTGCTTACGGCTACTTTTTTAAGCATTACAACCTAGCCGTAAAAATGCTTGCAATTTTTTTAAAATTACATAATCTCCTACGCCTAGGTTGAGGATACATATTCCTAACCATAAACATTTCTATGGCTAACAACAAGCACCTACAACTAGGTTTTTTGTGATGAAAATTTAGATTTTGATAACTCAGTTAAGGCTAAAAGTTTATCCTTTTTTAACCATTGAGGTACTTACTGCTAGAAAAATTAAATATGACCTAGTTGTAAATTGATCAGAAAGTACAAAGATATCTTCTAATAAATAAATAAAAAATAGATAAAAATAAAATAAATAGATAATATAATAATATAATAATATAAAATAATTAATGGGCAACTTAGACATTTTTTATGTTAGGACACCCTTCAACTACATTCTAACCAATAAATTTTATACAGAGCCTTTCAAGAAAAACCAGCAGCCCCATAAACAGGTTTCTTGTTTTAACTCTTGGACATGATTTAGATTTACATCCAAATCCGAGTCAAATCCAAATGTACCTGAATTCAGTCGAGTCAGACTCATACGAGTCCGATTCAGAATACAACCAAAAGACCAGACATCTTAATCCCAGCTAATAATGTTGCTCAGTTTTTTTTTTTTTTTGACGAGTTGTTGCTCAGTTGGTATGTGAGACCAGTTTCTGTCAAGTCTTTAAAATCAAACAAACACAGAAGAAACTCAAGAAAAAAAATAGAAAGAAAAAAAATGAAAATGAAGACAAGTGGTTATAGAGAATCCGAGTAGGGAAACACTGGGATTTCTTTTCTTTGTTTATATTTTCTTTTTAATGACATTATTAAGATTGTTGCTTCCATTAAGGCACCATATTCATATCAGCAGGGCCATAGTCAAATTTAATACACAAACAGCATTGACTCTCTCATATCCCACACTCTGTACCTTTCAAAATTTAACAACAGCAACACTACCACACTTGCTATAAATTCAAACCCCATCTTTCTCAACTCTTTCAGAATTCACATATCTTCATCTCAGACACTTATAACCACGTCTTCTTCTTTAGATGGCCATGGCAACTAAGATGATGGTAATGGTTTTAGTAGTGTTTTCGACATTGTCGTCATTGATGGAGGCTGCTCATACAAATGGAAGAGTTGATGTACAGAAACTGAGAAAACTAGCAGCTGCAAATAATGTAACATGTATTTTAGTCTTTGGTGATTCTAGTGTTGATCCTGGTAATAATAATCGTCTTTCTACGACGTTTAAGGGTAATTTCGCACCTTATGGGAAGAGTTTCTATGGTGGTCGTCCCACTGGAAGGTTTTGCAATGGAAGATTAACGACAGATTTCATCGGTATGAAATCCAGTGCAGATGTTTTTTTTTCTTAAGTCATGGCTTTAATATTAATTCATGTTTTAACTAACTGATTTTTATGTTTATACAGCGGAGGCCTTAGGTTTCACAAAAATAATTCCAGGATATCTAGAGCCGAATGTGACGAACAATCAAATCTTACATGGTGTTAGTTTTGCTTCCGCGGCATCTGGCTACGATGACCTTACTGCCAACCTCACGGTAAAAATGCTAACATCACCATTTTCTAGAAACAAAGTTAGGCATAGCAACTTCTGCTGGGTTTGCCCTAATCTTTTTTACTGTCATGTCACATGTGAGCCTGATAGACTATTAAGTTCGTAAACCTCACCAACTCAAAACAAATTAGCAGTAATCACTCACAAGTAAAATGGCGCAACATCATTATATACTTGATTTACTAAAATCCTGAGTGTTCTCAACATTTTCAACTAATTTATACTTGTGGATTCCATTTCCTTTAAAAATAAGGTGTGCAGTATAGGTTTTCGAAACCATCATATTTGATGTTGTTGTTGTTATTGTTGCAGAATGTGTTACCAGTTTCTAAGCAGATTGAGTATTTATTGCACTACAAGATTAGGCTAACAAATTTGGTTGGGCAGAAGAAAGCATCTGAAATCATTGGGAATGCCATCTTTGTCTTGAGTATGGGCACAAACGATTTCATTCAGAATTACTTCATCGAACCCACCAGAGCTGAAGAATTTACCCTAGATAAATATGAGGATTATTTGGTGTCATGTATGATCAAAGACATCAAAGAAATACATAGAATTGGAGCCACCAGATTGGTTGTAGTTGGGGTCCCACCTTTGGGATGTATGCCACTTGTCAAAACACTACTGGGTGGATCATCAGGAGCATGTGTTGAAAGCTTTAACAATGCTTCATTCACTTTTAATACCAAGGTTAAAGCTGCAATTGCTACCATTAGAACATCATTAGGGCTTAAAACTGCTTATGTTGATACCTATGCTATCCTTCAAGGCGCAATGAACAACCCCAAAAAATATGGTATGTTCCCCGTAGATTATACATTTACTTTGCTTATATACTTACAATTGTTGATTTCTTTGGAGTCGGATGAAATGTCCCACTCAATTGTCGTCACAAGTCAATAAGATGTTTTGCTGCCCATTGTTAGGTGGCAGTCACATGCCATCTTAACTATCTACTTCTGCAGTGTGAGACTAGTGGGCAACAGTCTTTTGGAAGAAAATTGAGTCTTTTTTTTGTTTGTTTGTTTCACTTCACCTCATATTTTACATTAGCATTTGCCTAAACTTTATGCATAAATTTGTGTAGGTTTTACGGTGACATCCAAGGGATGTTGTGGATCAGGGGAAACAGAGTTTGGAGACACATGTAAGGGATTGGGCACCTGCAAAGACCCGGCCAAGTATATATTTTGGGATGCAGTTCATCCTACCGAAAAGATGTATAGTATCATTGCAGATGATGCTATCAGATCTGTTAGTTCCAAGATCTTGTACTAAAATTCTTGATTAATTATTAATATTGTTGTGTATGATTTGATAATTTTTTTATATTACAAAAATATCTTTGATTAATAAATTGTGTTTGTTCAAAAGGTTTTCTTTGAGATGACGTCATTCATCAAACTTATACTCGGGACAAAGTATAAACAATTCCAAATGCCTTGTAATTTCAAATTTTTAATCATCTTGCTATTGCGTGTATATATTGTTTGAGAATTCTTTGCATACATATTTACAGGATCTAACAAAATGAAAAAAAAATAATCTTGCCAGCCATCTGCCCTCATAAGTTAGGGCCCCAAACTGGCGCTTTGGTCGCTTGTGACTAGGGACGGGTCTTGATCTGATGTGCCGACGAAAGAGATAAAAAGCTACCATACTGACCAGAACCACCTCTAGATGAAAACTATCTTCAAATCTGAAAGACAAACCCAGATGAAAATTTAGTTAAGGATTTCGAATCAAAAACTTTCAACTGCATAAAACAAAAACTTCAGATACCTTTAGTTTCTGAATTAGATCCTCCAGTTTCATTGTATTTTCCGGCCCTGCAGATCAAAACTGCTCATGCATTCTACTTGACATATAACCATGGTTCTTCCTGGCAACATTCCCATTTTTGAAGCATGTATTTGGACAATCAAGGCTGCCATCGTACTCCTTCCATCACAACAGTCTACAATGATATTTGAACCGAAAAGCGCAATCAGAACACACAATAAAAGCTAAAATGCTGCTGTACATGTATGTCGGAATTTTGGGCTGTACATACATCTAGAGTTCAACAAGTGTGAGAACCAAGTGTTAGTGTACTGTCAAGCAAGCCCCTTGCTCTTTTTAACACCTAAGAGGCCAAAAATTTTCATTTCAGTTCCAGTTCGGATTGACCAAACAATAATGACCCACGTAGACGGTAGGTCACTGGTTCTTTTTGTATCAGTTGTGTGATTCATTGGTACATGTAAAAAATTGCAGACTGAATAACTACGAACTTCCATGATGATTGTTAACTTACTATTGTCGAAATTTGATAACAGTCAACAGTGGGCCAGAAAATCAGTAATAGCGCAGAAATGAAAGAATTAGGTGCTTCTCATGATCCAAAGGAAGTAACTTGCAGAAGAAGAACTTACTGTTAAATTAACTTACCACAGATACGATCATTTATCCGAGAAGAGAACAATGTTTAAGGTGTACTTCCTACATTTCTGCAATAAAATTTGCTCCTTGGACAAGCTGGAGTACCTGTCCACAATTCCAATAACCCTTAATAAAAAAGACAAACTGTGCTAGTTGTAAAATTAAATTAAAAGAAATTAGCAAACGTATAGGTGGTTGGGCACACTTCAAGTAGAATGTGATGATAACAGACACATGTTGACAGTATGGAGTTGCTGCCGGAATTCATCACGACTTAGAATGATGCAAGACAATCTTCGCAAAGGTCAGCAGCGGCATAAATATCTCGGCTTCTATGTGATTATACAGCTGCTTAATGGTTAGCGAACAGTCATTTCAAATTTTGTCTTATCATAATGTGTAGATAACACAATCAAAATAGTACATAATTTGAAAGAGAACCTTCATCAGATAACTCTTTAACAAGTAGTTCAGTTAAGTTAGGTTTGGATTTAAATGTGGACAGTTCAGGGGAAAATACCTGGGTTTGCAAATAGAAGAAAACCAAGGAATTGGTATATCAAACACCTCCGAGGAAATACAACGGTCAGCTTCCAAGTAATAAATCCATCTGATCTAATGAAAAACACAGGTCAAAACCATGAGACTCAAATCTTAGTTGTTCAGAACCCTGTCCTATTGATTCCTATGATTTCATCAGTGTATAACTAATTTTATTTTTTTTGATCGGCAGTGTAAAACAAGTTTTAACAATTAAAAACTGATGAGGTGATCCCAACCATATGGTATTGGAAGGATCACCATTCTATCATTTGCTCAAAATAAATTTTCTCATCTGTAACCCCTCATCGCAAAGAAAAAAAGTTTACGAGATGAGAATGGAAATAATCAACTTAATAAGAAAAACACAAACAACCAGGGAAAGAGAGGACCTTCAAGATAAATTCCGAGATAAGCGAATAAACATAGTTTACACGATGATTATAGTAGGATCGAATGAGTTAGCATCCTAACGGATGACAAGTCTATTCCAATATCAAGCGTTTAAAATACTAACAGACTGGAACAACATCCCTCCACTTATACCATGCAGTCTTGAGTTCCTAACTTGCTTTACGATGTAACCTTTTCTTAATTTTCCTGAAATGTAATGGGTATTAACAAAGAGGGTTAATAATGAGATACTAAGATATATGCTGCACGTCCAACCATTTATCAAGTGGTTTTCTGTTGATGTTTGCTGTTATAACAACTAACATTGTGGCCCTTTCAATTCAGCTATTTCCATTGGTCCTCGTCATTGTGAACATCTTTTTCCTTATTTGTTGTAGTATTTGCTGAGCTTTTTTATACACTGTTTGGTAAGCAATAACTCTATATATCAAAAACAAAAACAAAAAAACCAAAAAAATGTTGCTGCCA
Organism: Papaver californicum; assembly: GCA_023531435.1. Taxonomy (NCBI): domain Eukaryota; kingdom Viridiplantae; phylum Streptophyta; class Magnoliopsida; order Ranunculales; family Papaveraceae; genus Papaver; species Papaver californicum. The sequence continues at coordinate 775,934 of JAJJMC010021751.1, read as the reverse complement.
GAACAACTGACTCAATGTTACTACTAATTGTTTAATAAAACTAGTAAAAATTATGGTTGATTACTTAAATCCGGTTATAATCCTACTTACACCAAAATAAAAGTATGAACGAAGAAGCAAAGCAAAATGCAGATGCATATAAAGTATTCAATGCAAGTTGATGTTTGATCCTCTGGTGTTAGCAAGGCGATTTAGTTTGCCACTATTATTAACCATCTGAGTTTGGGCTCTTTCAACCCATTAGGAGTGATTTTCTGTTAAATTAATGCAATTATTGACCCTTGTTTATTCTTAATTGTAATAAAATATAGAAGAAACAAAAAACATTTAGGGGGATAAAAGTTGTGTTATCCTAGTGGAAAACTAGAAATTTATTTTTATTTTCTGTTTAAAACTGAGAAAGTAGGGGAAAAGGCCATCAATTTATGCATTGCTTATTTCATGGCCTTTTTGCCGCTTGCATGAAGTCTCAATACAAGCTACAATCAGCAACGAATATTGATTTCTAAGTAAAACACATTACTGACGTCCCATGGGCGCATAATTTATTTCATATTGATATTAAGAAAGTTTTAAATGAAATTTCATTTTATCCTACAAAGGAGTCTAACATTTGTCTGATCCAAAGACAAGTTTTTCTCACCTATTGACTTCTAAATCACGAGATTATTGTCAAATTACAAGCAGCAACAAGAATCAGCACCATTGTTAACTAATGAAATAAAACACCTCTGATGGAGGGATGAACATCCCTAAAAGTGCAGAGGAAAGTTGAGAGAAACCACCTCAGAAGCATCGGAGAATCAACCATCAGAACGTACGGGGAATACTCATATACACTAGGATTATGCTCTTACTCTAATTTTCTATTTTTAGTCTAATGCAAGCAAGATTTAATAGAGGTCTACAAAATCGCAATCATAGATTTTACCAGATTTACTAAAAAAACACTTGCATTCTATTTTTATAATATAGTGAAACGAAAATGAGTTTCATTTCTATTCTGCCTATTATTGTAAACCAATATGATGATACTGAATTGCTGTTTAGAACGTCAATTCTTCGGCCAAATGACACAGCTTAAGTTTTCGCATCTTAACACCTTAAATATTTCTAGCAATAGCACCACTCATAGAATTTGCCTAAAAAATATCACGTAAAGTTTGAAATGCAGCTAAGACAGTAGAGGAATTATTAAAACCAAGGGCTGGTTAGTACCATCAAGGCAATCAGGTAAACCATTATGAAGACGATCTGAGCGAGTGATTCAGATATACATCAAATAACGTTGCCCTACATTAACTTTGGCACGAACCAATACTTGTTAATGATTCAATATTTGAAATGGGAATGGATACTACAAACTTAATAGAGGGGGGAATATGGGATGGGAATCCTAGATGGGGAATATGGGATGGGAATCCTAGATGGGGATAACAAGATGATGAAGATGATAATAGAGGAATAGAAGATAGATGAGAATGGGGGACTATCTTCATTATACAAATTAGCTATTTGGTTTCCCAAATGTTCAGTCATTTGAAATGCAACTAGCCTAATAGCACTAGATGGAGACTGCAGGATGATGAAGATACGATGATAGTGTAGGAATAGATAGCTATCTAGTTTCCAAAATGTTCACTCATTCAAAATGAAACTAGCCAAATATTGTTAGGTCTCGAGTTCAAGCCTCGGTATACAAGCTCTTAAGATGTTAACTTTTCACCTGAAATGCTATTACTTGACAAAAACAACCAACTTAGAATCGTAAGTATCATTTTAGATAATTGATAAAATATCATAGTTGTTAATTTAGTAACACTAGATTTAAATCCTGTCTGCATCAAAAATAGAGACAAACAAAATTCAAGTGCATACAAATGATTGCGAAGCAATTTTAAACTTTTTTCTATTATCTAAGGATAATTTTTCAATTTGTTAAGGAATTTTTTCTCTGCCAATTAGTAGCACTACTGATCCTTACTTGTACTTGTAATCAGACAATAATCCAACATCAAATAATTAATGAAAGACAAAAAGAAACAAAGTCATTTTTGATGTATTTGGTGAGAGGTAGCAATCGCTTGATGCTTGGTAGGTGTTGGTTGTTATTAGAAAACTCAACATGTTACAGTTAGCATCTAACATTGATCCCTATTGCCTTCAATATTAGACCATAGCCGGCAGCTCATAAGCAAATAATGTACCATATACACCAAGCACAACCTCCATAATATGTATGTGTGTATTCATATTACAGACATAACTTTATTCCAGTTGGATCTAGAGTAATAAATTGATGTAAAAATGTGATCATTTGTGGTAATATGTATCTTATTGTTTTATTTATTCTTATTGCAGGCTTATCGTCTAATTACAAGTACAAGTAAAGATCAGCAACGCCACTAACTAGTGAAAAAAACATCCATAATGGACAGATGAAACACCCGCAGAAGTATTGGAACTGGAAGATCAACCACAGAACGGATAAAAAGTATTCATGCACACCTAGATTATGCTCTCTTTTTTTTTGCCTTTACAAAATATAATCAATATAGCACAAGACACAAGACACAAGAAAGAAAAAGAGAATCAAAAGTAAATTTTGCCAGTCTGGACATGCAGTCAACATTCACAAACTTGGCCAACTTAACTAAGCAGACTATTGTGTTTCAATTTTAGTGAACCGCGAATGACAATCAATCCAAATGAATATTCTAGTAGTACTTCAATTTTAAGACACTTGGAAACTAGTACCACTAACAAGCATATAATCTAGCAAGTAGTTTTCTATTTGTATCTGCCACTAGAGAAACTTTTACACAGTAACCATTTGCAGTGGACTCTTTTATCTCTATCATATATGTATATATATATATTACTTCTCTACACGTCATTTTTCTATGTTAGTTTACACGTCACCAGAAAGAAGAAAAGGTGTTGCTGCAATAACGAAGACTAGACAAAGTGTAAAGCTGGTAAAATCTACAGTTGTTGAACTTCAATTGATAATCTATAAGTTCACACTCTTTCTGCCCATTAGAAGTGCTTTCTCGGCCAATTAATGGCATTGTTGATCTTTATTTATACTTATAGTCGGTCAATATTTCGAAAATAAATTATATCTAAAATACTTACCAAGTATCTATTTTTGTTAAATTAACTATTGTCCAGTACAAATACAAGCAAGGATCAACATCACCACTAACTGACGAAGAAAACACCTCTAAAGAGTTGATAGAGCATCTTAAGAATGTAACTGATAACTGGAAATACCCATCTTACAAGCACCGAGAAATCAACCATCAGCAAGTATAAATAATACCCAAACTTAATTGTAACTCTAGCACATTACTTTTATTCTAATGTAAACGAGATCTGAATTTATATTTATGGAATCAACAATTTTACAGACTCAACTAGTTTTACTAAGCAAACACTTATAATACCACCTTTTTGATACAGGGCAATGAGCAAATGACTTTAAATGTTTTCATGCCAACCCTTGTAAATCAAAAGATGAAATATGATCTGAATTTAGAACCATCAACTTAAACTTAATACTCCAGCATCTAAATTATTTTTCAAAAACCAAGATAGTTTGGGGAATCACACAAACACAGGGTTGAGTTTAAATTACAGCCAACTAATCATGGGATAAAGCTGAAGGGGCGTTTTACCAGGCAGCTCAGTACCATTAAGGCAGTCAACTAAATCATCATGGAGAAAATTCTCGATTTCAAGCCCCATTCTACTTGCTTTTTATACTTGCTTTTTTCTTTTCTAGGAATCTAGAATATAACTTTTTCTTATTGAATTTGAATGACATATGTTAACGAAACTCTAACAACCAAGTTGATGCCTCTCTGGTAAAATAACAAAACCCATGGGTGTTGATACAAAGATCTAAAACAAAAGCTCATCGCCAACAAAATTCATACGACTGAATGGAAAGAATAAAAACTATAACAATTAAACACGGATATTATCTTGTGACAAAATTGACTAGCACCGCAAGTGTTGTCTTAATTAAGTGGGTAAAACTACGGTCATACTTCATAGACCTAAATCTGTATGTCTACAGTTATACAAAATCTATGTGCATATAAACACTCAATGCTTGTTGATGGTTAATCTTCCAGTGTTTGCAATGTAGATATATATATTTCTCTATTACTAAGGACTTCTTCCCATCAAAACTTCTCTACCAGTTGGTACTAATCAGATAAAATTCCACAATACAAAATAAAGAAACAAACAAAACAAAAAGTTATTTTAAACTCTTTTGGGTGTCTCGCAAAAACTTACAAAATACTTGTTATATGTTAATTGTTATTCTTTAGCATAGGGCTAGAAAAGAGGTGGGTGGACTGCAAAACAGCGCAAGGTTACAACCTTGTTTCCTATTGGTTAAGGCCTAACTCGAGCTACAAATCATCCGACTTAGATCCCTTCAACTGGCATATTTGACAATTCAAAAGCATATAATCTGCCTAATACACCATGAATAGCCTTTTTATGGTTAGGAAACAAGGTTCTCACTTTTATCTTTCATCAAGAGACTATTGTTTAAATGACAAAGATAATATCCTTAATGGGCAAAAAAGTACTCTTAGGGAATTAGAGATGAAAAAAGTCACCTTACAAACATCGAAAGATCAACCATCAACAAATAAGGAATATTCCAACACACCTTCGTAATGTTTTTCGCATGTTACTTTCTATTAGTGCAAGCAAAATTTGAACCCAAGTCTATAAAACCAGCATTAAAATAATTTACCAGCTTCAGCATTACAATGAAAAACAAAGAGAAAAAAAAAAAAAAGAAAAAAAAACTCTTCTGGTACGACCCACCCAGCTTTGCCAGCAAGCATGTAAGAAGCCCGGGAAACTGCCAACACCACACCCAGTGACGAAGAAACAAGTTATCACCACCAAGGTTTTGAATGGTATTGACACAATTCAAATTCCTATCAAATATGGCTGGTGTTTGTCAATCTAGACGACAAGCGCAAGCTGTGTTTGCAAACACAAACAGCTTGAGAGCCTTTCACTATATTATGAAACAACTTGAGTTGGTGTTGAGCTTCACTTACTCGATCATGAACCAAATCTGCTCAGTTCATCTAACATCGATTCATGTTTTCAGACCTTTTACTTTGACAAATGTCATTCTTTATTTTGTTGTGGTTATTATAGTCATGATAACCACAACTTGTTTGGGACTAAAGGCTTGGTTGTGGTTGTGGTTGTGGTTGTTGTTGTATTATAGTCATGATCATTTAAGAGCATCGACTACTCGACCTAATGATAAACAGCAGTAATCATTGCATACATGAGACTGAAATTCCAGTCCCACAACTCTATTCTATCGAAATACAATAGAATTTACAATATGTTCCAGGTCATTAAAAGTCCGATTAGATCTTTAATTCCTTGATCATGTGAAAAGTCTAATATCTAACACCCTAATTATTTTTAAAATCAATAAAAGCACTCCAACAGATTTTAGGTGTTATCTACATTTTTGAAGTAAAGTTTGCTCCTTGGAGCTGATGTGCTATCAGCAAACAAGAACATATGATTAGAAAAAGCCTCGATTCAGGAAGCAAACTCAAGCTAATTAATAGAATAATACTAAATGAAGAAGAAAACTTATTAAACAACTAAAAACTACAAAGGGTTGGACACACCACAAGTAGGAATAGACAACACAATGATAACATGGAATTCTTTTCAGAGCTCATCATGACACAGAATGATGCAGGACAATCTGAACTACTGACTACCAAATGAGTATCTCAGTTCCAGGAAGTTACAGGAAAGTCCCAAAAGGTCTGTTAATAGTTAGAGAACGACAACTGTTAAGCTTCAAAACCTAAACGAGCTAACATCTTTCTAAGCGAAAAAATCATACAACAGTTTCATAGAGAAACTTTATCTGCTATCTTTTAAATCAGGAGAATTCAAGCTAATTTGTAAGAAAAATTACAGGTGGATGTTTTAAGACTACCTGGTATTGATAACAAGAGTGATAAAACATCAAGCAAGGAAGACAATGAACAGAAGAATCACCGTAAGCGACATCTCAAACAGCTCCGGGAAACAGAATGGTCATTTCAAGTACAAAGCCATCCAACCTAATGAAAACCACGTGCCACAAGGATGAGGCCTAAATTTCATCTGAAAAAATTATTGTCAACACACATCTAAACATTCAGTATAAAACTAGTTCTAAGCTTGATGAGGTGATCCTTGCATGATATGGGATTGAAATGACATCCATTCAATTGTATACCCAATCAACCAATCAAAAGTATTCAGTTATAAGAAGGCTAGTTCATGTCTTTCTGTTGCGCTCTTATATTCTTGATTTTTTAAAGCATCCAAAGTGAACTTATTTTCTAGTGTTGCCATAAACTTTCTGCTTTAAATCCCCAAGACATCTAAACCTGCTCTCCTAAGGAGCGTATCCAACCCTATGTTGTAAAAAGTGTAAGGCGCAGAGCGGCGCCGGGTGTACAATCCCGAGCCACAGTGAGGCGTGGCTTCAACGTATAACTATACTAGTCACCCGAGTATATACCTATATTATAGGAATACCACATACAAAATAATTAATAAAAACGACTCATAATTCATATTCTTCTTATTTCTAAATAGTAAAGAGTATAGTTAACAAACTCACAAAACGATGAGAAGTAGCTGATTTGAATCTATAAAGTTATAACATATGCATATATACACACGAAAATAACTAGGTTAGGGTTTTAAAACATTTACTAATATAAGTTATTTAACTTAAATAAAAAAGATTTTGGAAAGAGTTGGAAAATCTTTGAAATATGTAATTTTTATTCTAAAAGATACACTCTGGGCACCTTTATCACTGTCGCCTTGGCCTGGGCGCCCAGAAAGGCGTCGCCGGGGCGCCCCTTTTAAAAGTGGTATCTTTTTTTCCACTACATGGCGTTACGTTGGGAAAAAAGGCCACTTTGGCGCTTAGGCGGCGCCTTTCACAACATAGATCCAACCTTCATGAAGACATTACTCAATTCCGTTTTCCACTATGCCATAACAATATTCAAATCTAGATTTTCTGTTATTGTTTCCTAGTTGTGTAGATTAATGAACTTCAACGTTTCAATCACAGAATTCTCATCTTTTTTTGTGTAGGTAGTTACTAAGCTTAGCACAACCTTCAAGTAGGTAGGGCGGTGGGTTTCTCCGATAATATGAAGTGATGTTGCGAATATGATTGATTAATGGGTCTTGTTAACTTATATTCCATGATACAAGTTAAGGATGAATAAAATAATACTAGTATTTTTTACTTAGTAAAACTGGACCCCAAAGTAAAAAAACATTACTTTATTCTTCCTTAACTTGTATCCTGGGATACAAGTTAGCAAGACCCTTGATTAATTACCGTAACAAGTGTTTGCTTAGCAAAACTGACGAAATATATGGTTCTTGATTCCATAGACCAAGGTTCAAATCCAACTTGCATCAAAATAAAGTATGAAAATAGTGGCAAAACAAAAAGAAAATGCTGACAAGAACATATTGCTTGTTGAGGGTTGATCCTTCAGTTTACAAGAGGATTTAATTAAATACTCTTATTCACCATCTACATGAGAATGAAAGAGACTGTGACCACTCATATACAAGCACTGTTTGCATCAAAAAAGAAAAAAAAAGAAAAAAATCCAAGCAATGCGTGTTTGCAAGACGATTTAGTTTGAGATTGCCTCGCATTCCCTATCATTTTCTCTTTCCTTATATAATTAGAAGTAGAAACAATGATCATCATCGCCATTAACCAATAATAAAAGGACTCACGAATAAAACACCTCTACAGTGAAGAAGAAAACAACACAAACCACCTTGCAAACACCAGAAGATCAACCATCAACGAACATAGAGTACTCATATACACATACATTCTCTCTTCTTTAACATTTTACTTCCCTATTCTAATGCAAACAGAACTTATACCCAAATCTGTAAAATGGACAATCATAAACTTTACTAATTTGACTAAATAGATACTTTTTTTAATACTAGTAGACTTTTTGACCTTGACTAAATGAGCAAAGCTTCATGTCACAGGGGTGCACCAAATGGCTCAACACATGGCTAATTCACCC
>JAJJMC010021751.1:740260-767774 GCA_023531435.1 Papaver californicum | reverse complement strand
GCCTAGTAACGGAATTCTAGTCAAGTGCCGCACGGAGTAAAGTCAAGACGAAGGACCGACCCCGTGACATTCAGCTCCGTATCCCAAAAGCAGTTGTGTTTCTTTGTCAGTACTTGTAGCAGTAAACAGTCATGATGAATTAGTATACCACACCCCCATAATGATACACAGATGTCTATTAAGTCTGAAATGGTGATCTCAAACTGTATGGTCTAAATTGACCGACTCCACACCTACATTTATTGAACCAACCTATGGAAAGTAATCTCTTCCCTCAATGCAAGCATCTGTAAGTTAGCTCTCAAGTGGTATTGCAATTTTATATCCTCTTTAGACTGGATTAAGTTTCCAATGCTGTCACTGATAGATATTATTTTCAAAAAAAAAGCTAGTTGTCACCACTTACTAGTGGTCTGATGGTTCTCCTAGGGGAGGTTGGGGATTCAAGGCTAGTGTACCTAGGCAGTAGTTCTATGGACCACTGTAATAAAAAAAAGAAAGATAAAAATTTTCAAAATGAGCTTAAATGGTTTTATAGACATGCATGCGAAAATTAAATTGGTCAATTTCTAAGTAAAAGTACTGGAAACTGATACCGAGCACCACTTAATTTTAAGCTTAAAAAAGAAATTGCAGTATTTTACTTGCAGCAAAGCTAATGGAGAGGACAGGAATAAATTGGGTTTAGGAGTTTGTTACCAGGATCATCGGTACCATCTACGCAATCACAAAAACCATCATTAAGACGATCTCGAGTGAAAGAGTTAGATCCATCTTTGCATTGGATTAACTGCGACTCAAACTAATACTTCTCATCTGCAATTCCATACACAACACAGAAACAAATTTTAATTGAGATGACAATAAAAAGTAGATTAAAACATAGAGAACTAGAATCAGAAAGAAAAAGAAATGAGATGAGATGACCTTCGGGATGGATTCCAAGGTAAGGTGATTTTGGAAGTATAGAAGATGAAGATGAAGATGATTGGAAAAATGAAACAATCAAAAAGAGGAATGAAAATCAGGACTATCTCCATTAAATTGCCCGATGATCGATTCCTGACTAGCCTGTGATGAATTTCACATCGGAGCTATGTCACTCTTTTAAGTGAAGACTTTAGTACAAGTCAAGCTGAGCTGTAGCAAGTTATCTGTCTTTCTATTTATAAGGGGATATAGGGTTTGCACTCATACAGTAACCGGGCCAACCTGTACGGATTAAGTTGGTTACGGGTTTATTATGACCAACCCTAACCCAGACCGTTCCTCTCTAAGAATTGATTTATCTAACCCTAATCCTAAACGGATCAGCTCAGGCGGGTTACCCTGATTTTATATGCTCCCTCCCTTCGTTTAATATAAGTTGAGCATTGTACAATAAAACGGAGGAAGTATCGAGTAATTTAGTTATACATTGAGATGGAGGGAATATCAATTAGTTTAGTTAAATATGAGATTATGACGGGGTACGAACCTAAGACTACAACTTATAATAAATATACTACTAATAAAAGTTATTATCTACATTTATTTTTTTTGTTCTTCATCATTTTTGACTAATAAAATTAGAAATTGCCTTCTATAAACAATGTTTATTATACCACTTCCATAGTATATAAGAGTGAATACATTAGTTCTTGGTGTCTATTATATTCTTATCTTGTTCTCCACTTAGTATTTCAACTTTAATCATATTTTCATATTACTATTATTGTTATGCTTACCTTTAGTCTAATAATATACCTTGATACATTCCTGATACTCCAAACTGTTTAAGAATTCTTTAGTATAACCAACCTATCCTTTTATCATATCGTGACTATGCTCCAAATCTATCATATCTATGCTTTTGAATTCGCTTCTAGAGTTGGATCTTGAAAATTGTTATCCACTTTTTTTTGTTCATGAAACATTAAGAGAAACAAAAATAGTTTTCTAACTATAGTTTAAATATAGAAAAGCTTAATAGTGTCAGATGGTATTATTTTATTCTTTACTAAAATCTTTATGTACGTCGAAGTTGCGCTTCTGTTGTCATTGTTAAGGTCTCTTGTATAGAGGTCCATATATTTATATTGAGAAACCTAGTCCTCTAGGAGGACTTTAAAAAGCGAAGTTCAAGCCCATAAATCTATAAGTTTTGGAAGTTTTCAATTTTAGGAAATAACTTTTATTATAACTTTATTTTATTTATTTATAAAAATTAGTTGAAAGTATTCTGTTTTCGTAAATAGAATTCTATGACAACTCTTTTTGGTATAGGGTAGTCCTTGTTTTCTCTCGCATTGAAAATCCGTGACCAAGCAATATGTAACTTCATTTTGGGTAGTCCTTATTTATAGTACTTATTATAAGGAACCAATAATTGTATAAGATTAGGAAATCCAGTTAATTTTGGAATTTGTTTTATATTAGAAAATCCAATTAACTATGGAAACAAATAATTGATCAACCAAAGTAATTGGGTAGTCATTAATCTAGAATCTCTAATTTTTTGTTTTAATTTTACAACAGGCACAGAAAGCATGTTCTACATAAGGTGTTTTTCCAACAACATTCAGATTTGTCTCAATCTATTTTTAACGGTTAATTTGGGCTTATAGGTTAGTCGAAAGTTTGTCGGGAGTTAGTCGGGTCATAGTAGTCGTGCCGATAATTACTTTACTGATGAATTCAAAAGTTTTATAAACCTCAAAAATACTAAAGATCTAGGCGACACGAGACTATTTCTAACAAAGATCACCATAATTTAAAGGTCATTTTGAGGTTGTTCAAAGTTCAGAAAATATCATTTGGAATTAGCCTTAAATTGTCGTATATTGTTTGGTGTTGCCCCTATTTAATTTTTTTTCCATCTATTTTTATTAAAATGTAAGTGTGTGAGTTGCACATCATATAAACTCATAAAGCTGAAGTATAAAGGCATATTTACCTCAGGGAGGATCAATTGACATGATTATTATTTCTCACACTATCTTAAAATTCCGGCACCAATATTTTTATAAAACTCAAACGAAAATAAATTTGAAGATAACTTGTTGGTGATATTTCTCTTATCAATCTCTACATTACTACAAAAAATAGTGCATTCTGAAATACAAAAACTTCATTATTTACCAATTTTGATTTCAATCGTTAATTTTCAATGACTGATATTCAAAGTGGTAGATGATGCAGTTATACGTCTATGTTTATTTTTTGTAAAAATGTAAAGCATGATAAGAAAAACATATCATTAGCTACAAATTCGTAATTATTTGGGTTTTACAAAAAGAATTTGATGTTAAAATTGCGAAATAGTGTTAATTAGGTTTCACCCAGTCCGTACAACCCTGACATGTGATTAGTACTAGAGAGCTGTTATAATTAGGAAATATAGTTAGATTAGAAAATTAATAATTAAGTTAGAAAATAAAATTAAATAAGAAAATATAAGGAACAGACGCTCGGATTTTTCTCTCACGGATCTCATGAATCTGTCAATCCTGGTCATCCTCAACCTATTTCCGAAGGTCGGATTTCTTAAAATAATTATTAAAATCGTCTAATACATATATCATTAAATTTTCAACCAATTGATTTCCATGGAAAAATAAAATAATTTTTTATACTTATAAAATCCACTAAATCCTTCTTCACCATTTATTTAATCATTTTTTTATGATACAAATTTATTTAAAAGGTTCTCGTCTCTTGAATGTCATTGTCCTTCAACTATGACTTATAAAAAAAAATTCACCAAGTTGGTTAAGTAAAAGAGTTGCATCACTTATATTAAAAGTCAGACAATAAGATGTTGACAATTTTATTCCGTGATATATGTGAAAGAACATCTTTCAGGACCTCTTCAGTACTTGAATTGGAACTATCTACTGAGCAATAGACACCAGAGTCGTCTACCTTGTATGTGCTCTTCAATTGTTAGACATGCCCAATATGTTGAACACCAATATACAAATTGTGTGCAGTAAACATTAATACATATTGAACACCTTGACATAAAGGTTTTTGTCATAGTTTATTTTATCAAGGGAACGTAATACCAAAAGAAGACTTTAAGCCTACATATAGCATATGCTACACTTAAAAAGGCTCTTATCCTCCTTGAAGTAAATAGGTCACATATCGCCATTTTATAGTACATAAAAATTTTACCACCCTTTTTATTGTCTAAACATACACGATAATGCTCCTTTATTTATTTCAAAGCATAACAGATTTGATGTTTTGGTCCCACGGTTGTCGGATATTCGTTAAGTAGAACTGTCCACCTACAACATTAGTCAAGTTTCGATTTACAACTCTTACATAAAAGGACTTGAGAAGATTCCACATTGAAATAGTCTTTTATATCTCCATGGATAATCCAATGTGAAATCGTGAATAGTCTTCTAATTTCTTATATGGATTTTATAAATAATTTCTCATGAATTTCCCATCAGATAAATCACTTATATGCCATCATTTTTCTCTAAAATTGGTATCAATCCAGTAACCTTCTCAAGTCCACTTATATGGATTTTTAGAGAGATTCAATGATATTTTCTCTCAATGTCCCCACCACGGGTTCGAGAAAATGAAACTAGTCCAGATTCTTTATGAGGGTTTAGACTGTTCGACCAAAGCCATGGTCGAGTCTTTATATGTTGGCGGGTTTCAAAATAAAATTGTTGATCAAGCTTACACCTTTTTAGAAAAAATGGATAAAAAATCTCAACAGTGGGAGTCTTGTATTGAACCCCCTAAAAGACTCTTGGTCAATAAAAGCAGCACCAACATGGTAGATACAAGTTTTGAGTCAGACACTAAGTTTGCTGCTCTATCTAGTCGGTTAGAATCTTTAGAATTGAGTCAGTCTAAACATAAGTCTTTTGTTGAACCCGATGATAAAAATAAAGCCTTTCAAATCTCTAGTTGTGGAGTAGAGCCCAATAACTCGTTTTGGGAAGGACAGATTTGTGAAGAGCAAGCTTATGCTCTTTATAACAACTCTAAGTTTGAAAACCGTCAAAAGTTTGACCCATATTCGAAAACCTACAATCCCGGTTGGAGAAAAAATCTTAAATTTTCGTGGTCTAATGGTCAGAATCAAAGACAGACTAGCAATCCTCAAATTCCACCAGGGTTTAGTTATCCCAAGAACCTATTAGAGCCAACTTAATCTCAAAACCCATCTGAGAATATAATGACTAGCTTAGAGGAATCTATTTTGATGTTAGCAAAGAGCCGGGTTAGTTTTCAACAAGAAACCAAGCAGAATTTTCAAACTAGTGCCCAGACTTTTGCTAAGTTAGAACTTCAAGTAAGCCAAATAGCTAAGACTCTAAGTGAGAGAGAGAACGTAAGGTTCCCTAATCAAACAGATCCTAATCCCAAATGAGAGAAACAGTTCAATCATATGAACTCTGTTACAACCCTTAGGAGTGGTCGAATGGTAGACAATAAGGTAACCATGTCCGGTAGTGAACTGCTGTAGTTCACCATTCTGAGCCAATAACTGAAGAGACTGATAGAGTCTCTAAAAAGTCTAATGCGGTTTCTGAGAAATACGATTTTTTTTTGTGCCCAGATCCCCATTCCCACAACTGCTAGTACCAACTAAGAAGGAATCCAACTTTAGTGATATATTGGAGATTTTTAAGCAAGTCAACATAAATCTTCCTTTATTATATGCAATCACGCAGATTCCTACTTATGCCAAGTTCCTTAAGGATCGTTTCCCGCGAAAGAGAAAGCTTAGTGTACATGAAAAATCCTTTTTAGCTAGTCATGTAAGTTCAATTATCCAGAACAACACAACTCATAAGTACAAAGACCCAAGTTCCCTTACCATTTCGTGTAATAGGCAACTACCGTGTTGAGAAAGAGTTACTTGGCTTAGGAGCCAGTGTGAACTTACTTCCGTACCACGTGTACCTCCATCTATGACTTAGTGAGTTAAAACCTACCAAAATAACACTCCAGTTAGCTTATAGGTCGGTGAAAATTCTTCCTGGTGTTATAGAGGATGTTCTTATTGAGGTCGACAAGTTTATTTATCTAGTGGATATTTTTATCCTAGATACCCAACCTGTCCCTGACCCAGAGAACCAGATACATGTGTTTTTAGGTCGCCCATATTTAGCTACATCTAATATGATCATAAACTGTCGAAACGGTATTATGAATTTGTCTTTTGGTAGTATAACTATTGAGATGAATATTTTCAATATTAGTAAGCAACCCTCTGAGCTAGATGACACGTACATTGAAGAGGTGAACATGATAGGAACATTAGTTCAGGAGTCATTATCAAAGACTTTGTTATACGATCCATTAGAGAAATGCCTAGCCCACTTTAGGTTTGATTTTAATGATGATAGTGTGATAATGAGGTGAATGCTTTGTTAAATTCATCCCCTTTGATAGACACTAGTAATGAATGGAGACCTAAATTCGAACCACTACCAGTTACTAAGTCTACCCTAATTCCTTCTTTAGAAGAGCCTTCTATGTTGGACCTTAAACAACTACCAGATACCCTGAAGTATGTGTTTTAGGCTCATCTGAGACTTTATCTGTGATTGTAGCATCCGACTTGGATAGTGATTAGAAAAGTAGGCTAGTGACCATGCTTCAAGACAATAATGAAGCCTTAGGGTGGACCATAGAAGACATTAAGGGTATAAGTCATACTGTTTGTATGCATCAGATTCATTTAGAGGATGACACCATTCCATTTAGGGAGATACAATGTCGACTTAACCCCAATATGAAAGAAGTAGTTTGAACCAAAGTGCTTAAGTTGTTAGATGCGGGTATTATCTACCCTATTTCAAACAGTAAGTGGGTCAGCCCCGTTCAGGTTGTTCCCAAGAAATCAGGTATCACTATAGTCCAGAATGATAACAATGAGTTAATCCCAACCCGAGTGGCCACAGGTTGGCGCGTTTGTATTGACTACAGGAAATTGACCAAATGTTAGAGCGATTATCAGGACATAGTCATTATTGTTTGTTAGATGACTATTCTGGTTATAATCAGATTGTTATTGCCCCAGAAGACCAAAAGAAAACCACTTTTACTTGTCCCTTTGGTACCTTTGTGTATAGACGCATGCCTTTCGGGTTGTGTAGTGCATCCACTACTTTTTAGCGTTGCATGATGAACATATTTTCTGACATGGTAGAACGGTTTTTGAGGTCTTTATGGATGATTTTTCAGTGTTTGGTTCATCTTTTGATGAGTGCTTGCATCAGTTGACATTAGTGTTGAATAGGTGTAAGGAAAAGAACTTAGTGCTTAATTGGGAGAAATATAATTTTATGGTTCAATCAGGAATTGTTCTAGGAAATATTGTCTCCTCTAAGGGTATAGAGGTATACAAAGCCAAAGTTGACCTTATTAAGAATTTACAGGTTTCCAAAACCGTAAGAGATATTAGGTCATTCCTAGGGCATGTAGTTTTTTATCATCGATTCGTTAAGGATTTTAGCTTGATTTCTAGACCTCTTTGCAATTTGCTTGCAAAAGATGTTAGGTTTGTCTTTGATGATGCTTGTTTAGGGGCTTTCGATAAGCTTAAGACTTTGCTCACTACCTCCTCCATAGTCCAGGCACCTAACTGGAACTACCCTTTGAAATCATGTGTGATACTTCAGATTATGCTATTGGTGTCATGTTAGGTCATCGAGAAAACAAATTACTTCATGTGATTTACTAATCCAGTAAAACTCTAAATGATTCCCAACTGAATTACACCACAAATGAGAAAGAATTATTAGTCATTGTTTTTGCCTTAGACAAGTTTAGATCCTATATTTTAGGTTTTAAGGTCATAGTCTTTACTGATCATGCTGTTTTGAAGTATCTTCTTTCCAAGAAGAATACTAAACCTAGATTGATTTGATGGATCCTTTATTTACAAGAATTATCTCTCGAAATTAAAGACAAAAAGGGTACATAAAATGTAGTAGCAGACCACTTGTTTAGGCTTGTTGTTGATCCCCTGATGATTTTCCTCCTGTAAAAGACAGTTTTCCTGACGAACAACTTTTTATTGTTTCCCAATTACCTTGGTTTGCGAATATAGTAAATTATCTCGTTACTGGTCGAATGCCTCAATATTGGGGTAAACAAGATCGTTCTAGGTTTTTAGCCGAGGTAAAGCATTTGTTTTGGGACGATCCTTATTTGTTTAAGTATTGTCCAGACTAGATTATTAGGAGATGTATACATGAAAGTGACCAATCCAGTATTATTTCCTTTTGTCATGATCATGCTTGTGGAGGTCACTTTAGTGCGAAGAAGACTGCTGCTAAGATATTACAGTGTGGATTCTGTTGACCGTTATTGTTTAAAGACTCCCACAGTTACTGTATTGCTTGTGAGCGCTGCCAGAAGTTAGGAACCATTTTCCGTAGAAATATGATGCCAATGAACCCTATTTTAGTTATTGAGGTCTTTGATGTGTGGGGCATTGATTTTGTGGGTCAATTTCCTAATTATTTTGGTAATCTTTACATACTTGTCGTTGTAGACTATGTCTCTAAATGGGTTGAGGAGGTTTCATGTAAAACGAACGACCACAAGGTTGTGGTCCAGTTTTTGAATGATAACATATTTGCACATTTTGGTACACCGCGAGCTATAATTAGTGATGGAGGATCAAACTTTTGTAATCGACCGTTTAAACTTTTGATGAAGAAATATGGTATTACCCAAAAAGTAGCTACCCCATATCACCTACAGACTAGTGGTCAAGTAGAAGTTTCCAACAGGGAAATAAAACGTATTTTAGAGAAAACAGTTAATCCTAATCGGAAAGACTGGTCATTGAGGCTTACTGATGCCTTATGGGCTTATCGTACTACATTTAAGACCCTCATTGGAATGTCACCTTATTGGCTTGTATTTGGAAAGGCTTGTCACCTTCCTGTTGAGTTAGAACATACGGCATATTAGGCTATAAAGCAGTTTAATTTTTCACTTGACAAGGCAGGAGCTCACATAAAACTCCAGCTCAATGAGTTGGAAGAGAATCATAGAGGTGCATACGATAGTGCTAAGGATTATAAGAACAAAATGAAACTTGTGCATAATAGAAATATTTTAAGAAAGTCACTTTCTCCAGGTCAAAAAGTTTTGTTGTATGACACTCGTTTGCATTTATTTCCAGGGAAGTTACACTCTCGGTGGACTGGTCCTCTTGTAGTCCGCACTGTTTTTTCTTATGGTGATATTGAAATTGAGACTCAAGATGGTAAAAGTACTTTCAAATTTAACGGTTAGAGGTTGAAACCATTTTTAGAGCCTTTTCCTGCAGGTGATGTTGAGGAGGTCCCTCTGGAGGACCCTGCTTACCTTGATTGACCATCAAGGTTGTTGTTATAAATTAGTAAGTTTCGTAGTTTTTTATTTTATTTTCTTGTTTTTATTTTCTGTCTTATTCTCCAGAGAAGGATTGTTACGCTTCACTCAGGCACTATCTTCCTGAATTATCTTTTTATTCCTCTTGTTACCTTTATTTTTGGTACCGCTCTTTAATTTGAAACATTGGGGGTAAGGGAGAGACTTTTAGTGCAATAATAAAAACTCCAAAATTTAGAAACTTGTGAACGATTCAGGATGACACTGACCATTCTAATTAGATAGAAACAAACCTATTGGCTATAGGAGTTGAGGGACCCAACTAAATGGTCTATTCATAAAATGACAGAGCTCAGGTGTTAGGAATAACATGATAGTCATCACCATATCTCGGAGTCTACCTCGACCATATCACCTTCTGTGTTTATTTTGCAAATTTCATGTGTTTCTCTAAGTGATTTGGTGGGGCACCAGCATCGATTGTTATCAGTGTTGGGATGAAGCAGAGTGATTGAGATCAAAATTCATTATTATATTTTATTTAGACCAAAAAAATATATAATAAATAAAAGAGAAAAAATAAATAATAAATCGACCGCTGGGGCCCTTGTATATACCAGCTGAGTCGGTATTAGTATCAGGATTAAGACCAGTGGGAGCGTATCTCAATCCATTAGAATTCATCCTAACACTGACCTTCAAACAAATATGGGAAACACCGTTCACCTTAGTCAACATGTTCAAACTTCATCATCTCCATATCCATCTTCTAAATATATTCTTGTGATTAAACTATGATAGATTCCGAGTATTGTGGTCCATTGTACGACTTTCTGAGTAGTGTTCAGTTTTCTTATATATGAATTTTAGTACGCTTGAGTAAAAACTCGTGTACAACAATTGGATTCAAAACAGGGTAATTCCTTTCACAGCCAAAGAATTTTGTAGCCAACTAAATAGCATGTTTAGTGTCTACGCTCAATCTTTCACAAGTAGCTAGAGTTTGGAGTAAATGTTTTTGGGTATATCTCTTGTAAACCCTCAAAAGTGACATCTATGGGTTTAAAGGCTTGTTGCATACGCTAAGTGCAATCGCGATGCCTGCGAAAGTGAGTTAGGATTTATTTTTCTTTTCTAGATTAGATTTGCTCGAGGACTAGCAAATAACAGGTTTGGGGGTATTTGATAGACACATTGATGTGTCTGATTTGTTCCCAATTTGTATAATGTTATCTCTAGATTTTTTTACTAATATTGTTTTTTATTGTGCTTTTAGGAAGAATAAACAATCATGGAAAAATTGCTAAAGACACCCCCAGGAAAATTGATAAAGGCACCCAAGGTTTGGATAAGGGCACCCCAGTTGATAAATGTATCCAATAGACGGATACAGGCACCCCTCTATTCTTCATTTTCAAACAAGAGTTTCGGCGAGAATTTTTTCCCTCAACTGTGTACGAGATTTTTGGGGAATTTTGGTTGTTAAGGAAAGATTATACTCTTGCCTTATTTATAGGATCTAAAACATGCTCGGGATACAAAAATCTAACGTTAATAAGAGATGGTTGCAATAAAAAAGGAAAACATTCTCTCGGATTGATGAGAATCAAGAAAATATATTCCCAAAGCAGCAACATCTTGTCTCAGGCTGTAGAAAGAAACAAAAAGATCATGTGCTAAAAGAAAATCAAATTGAGAAGCTATTAAAGAAGAAAAAAAGCAGATCAAGAAAATATTCTCGAAAATATTTCCCATTCAAGCCGAGATTTTTGATTCACATTGAAGAAAGGAGATTTGATGAGTTGGGGATCGTTGTAGTATAAATAGAGAAGGTTATCGAGAGTTTGGGGTTGAACAAAGAGTGAGAATCGAAAAAAAAATAATCAAGTTGCAGACACTCTGCTGCTGCTGCTAGTGAAGAAGAGAAGAAGAACTTCGTCATAGAAGCCAATAACAACATGATAAAAGAGACCGTGGTCTTTTCTTTTACATTCAACGACAGAGAACACCTTCTATAACGTTTATAAACGTCTCAATTCTTTGTGTTAAATACTTTTTCTTCTTGTAAACACCTTTTTGAGAAATGAATACAAATTTTGAGCGTGTTTCCAACATGCGGAGCTAAACCCCATTGTTGAGGGGACGGAAGAAGCTATTTTTCCGATAAATATGTGGTAATATTTATTTAATTAATTTATACAATTCTTTTATGATTATATGCCTTGGTTAAAAATTGATTTAATGATTTTTATTAAACAGTTGTGATTTCTTTTGATGATACATGCTTGGCCTAGGGTTTTGATGTTCCATGTTTTCAATATACAATTGTTATTTTGAAAATCTACTTGTTGTAATATTTTAGAATCAAGTTAAATGTATGAATTGTGTAATTATAATTATTGAATTAAATCACTTTAAAAATTGGAAAATAGTGGAATCTTAGCCTCAGATTCCTCCCAACCTTGTTAGCAATTTTATTTGAGTTTTGTTATTTCTAGTTTAGTTTTAATTCTTAAGTATAAAATCAAAATCTTCACAAGTTCTGAAACAAACCCTTTATTACCACTATCACAAACTCATCACTTAACGTGGAGAAGCTAGGGCTGCGGTGGAACTTGGGATTATTTCTCCCACTTCTTCGGTTTGATTAATTTATTTTTTTAATAATTTTCCATAGTTTTTAGTAAAATTATGAGTAGCTAATTTCATAATTGATTGAGAATGAATTCTAAGTTCTAAACATGATTTGATTTAATATATGATTTTATTTTGAGTTTTTCATATGATTATCGTTTGTTTATGCTACAAAGAATGTTTATGATTGATTGATAAATTGTTTAGGTGGTCAGATGAATTGATTTGTTGATTTAATCTATTACTAGTATTGAGTTGTGAGATAAGTAATAGTCAATTGACTCGTACACAAGTAGGGAACACGAGACCTTGCAGAGGGATTCTATGGAGCAATTGTCTGTATGAAGAACAATAGTAAGTGGACCTTGATCTAAGAGTCTAACTGCTAGGATTAACCTATAAATTCATAAAGCATTCGACCAAATTACACCCTGAGTGATCTACTACTAGGTGGTTAGGACGAATAAAATCTGGTAGACGACAACTTCTGTATCCAGTGATATAAGGAATTTCGGGGATAACACTGATCTAGTTGTTATTCTACGGTTGGTGATAATCTGTGATTAACAATAAGCAGATGAGCATATTAACTTGATGAATGTTTAGTAACGAAGAATGATTCCTCGATCATATCTCTCTCCATTGCTTACAACTTTACTTTTAATCGCTTTCTTATTTACTTAGCTTAAAACCTAAAACAAATCCCCCTTTGTGACATTTGACAACTCAAATACCTCGCTTCTCGTGGGAACGAACTTGATTTCCATTATATTATTCTTTAATCAAGTGGAAATAAGATCACTAATTTGATTGCACCTACAACATGCAACAAATTTTGGCGCCGCTGCCGAGGAGCAGTCGGTTTAGTTGTTATTTATTTTAATTTATTTTTGTTTTTAGGTTTATTTTTAGTTTTTAACTTTGTTTTCTAGATATTTTTGGTTTCAGGAACAATCTCTTTGGTGAATGCTTAAAGAGGGCAAACCAAGTCCCATTGGTAGACATCTTCAATCAGGCACTTTAATAAAAGACTTCGTCCGAGCAGTGAAAACTCCGCTTCCTCCTAGTTCTTCACCAAGTGAATTTTCATATTCGGACAAATAGTAAGATCTCATAAAAGAGATGGGTGGTCCTCAACCTAAGGAGAAGAAGCTATGAGAGTTGACATCTCCATGATTATATTTGCAACCATTGTGTAAAACTCTAGCAGATACATCGGAGCTGAAGTCGAATCTTATTCACCATTTGCCAAAGTTCAAGGGACTTTCAGGCGAAGATCCAAACCATCATCTTCAAGTATTTCAGCACAAGTCTTAGGCAAGGTACCGAAGACAGTAACAAGGCTATGTTGTAAGTTTTCCCATTTTCTTTAATAAATCTAGCAGAAGAGTGGTTGTATTACCTTCCTCCAGAAAGTGTTACAACATGGACTGAGATGAAAAAGCTATTTCTAGAGAAGTATTTTTCTGTTTCTAAGGAGACCGATGTTCGTAAAGAGATTAGCGGCATTCTGCAAATTACTAGAGAGTCTCTTTATGAAAATTGGGAGAGGTACAAACGGTTGTTGGCAAGATGCCCACACCACAACATCTTCTTAATACTAATCATTCAATATTTCTACGAAGGATTACTTCCGGAACAGAGAAACTTAATTGATGCAGCTACAGGAGGTTCACTTACTGAGAAGACGATCTCATAAACAACTAGTTTGATTGAGAGTATGGCTTCAAATTCTCAACAATTTTATACCAGAAACAACTCAAATGTCAGATGAGTAAGTGAGATTGCAGAGTCTTCACAATCAGATCAAAGGATGAACAACATAGAGAAGGTGGTACGAAGAATGGTTGCAATGATCATCCTTTCTTATAAAGAAGATGCCGAAGAGGTGAATGGTATGTTCCCTATCCACGACCAAGGTAGGACCCCTACTCTAATACCTACAATCCATGTTGGAAAGATCACCCAAATTTTAGTTATGCAAAACAAGCAAGTTGCAGCTCCTATGCCACCAGCTTATGGGAGACAGAGTGGTTTTCAACAACCACAATTCCAACCTCAGCTCAACCTCAATAACAAACTCAGAACTCCATTCTAGAGGAGATGATGAAGGTGATGATGCAGAATCAAGAGGCAATTATGAAGAATCAGTATATGGCGATAAAGGATATTCAACTCAAATGGGGCAATTGGAAACCAATGTGAATCTACTGAAGGCAAAAGCATCAACAAAGTTTTCATCATAACATGTTATCAACCTAAAGGAGCATGTCAACGTTGTAACTATGAGGAGTGGAAGGCAAGTTGAAGAACCACAACAACAATAAAAGGTTAGTGGTAACTTATAAAAGGAAGTAGAGGAAGAAAACATGCCAAAGGAAAAGGCAATCTCAACCGTCCAACCTAAGGACACAGTTCCTACCTTTACCATACCACCTCGTTTTCCTAGTCGTTTTGCCAAGTCCAAGAAAGAATCTCAAGATAAGGAGATCATGGATATCTTCAAGAAGGTGCAAATTAGCATCCCATTTATTGAAGTCATCAAAACTATGCCTAGATATGCCAAGTTTTTGAAGGATTTGTGTACAAAAAAGGATAGGTTGATTCCTAATGAAGTCACTAAGGTGGGCGAGAGTGCTACGACTATGTTGTTGAAGAAATTGCCTGCAAAGTGTACGGATCCTGAAGGCTTTACGGTGCCAATTACTAGTGGCACTAAGAGGTTTGAACGTGCTTTACTTGATTTGGGAGCATCCATAAGTGTTATGCCAGTCGATATTTATGATTTTTTGAATTTTGGAACTTTAAAAGAGATAGGGATTACTATTCAATTAGCAAAAAAGTACAACATATATCCTAAGGGAGTTGTGGAGGATGTGTTAGTTCAAGTGAATGAGTTAATCTTTCCGGTTGATTTATATATTGTGGATATGCAGAATGGAGAAAATAGTTCATCAACTTCGTTACTTCTTGGGAGACCGTTTATGAAAACTGCAAAGACAAAGATTAATGTTGATAGTGGTACACTCACAATGGAATTTGTTAAGGAGATTATTCGTTTCAACGTATTTGAATCCATGCGTTATCCTAGTGATGTTCACTCCGCTTTCTCTATCGATGTTATTGGTTCGCTAGCACAACAAATGTTTGATTTGAACAGTGTAGATGAACTTGGAGCTGTGTTGTGTAATAGCATTGAATTGTACGTTCATAGGCAACCAAAATTGGACGTTGACTTAGCCAAAGAGCAATTGAAAATGTGTGGTGCCTGAACGACATTACAAGAAGTTAAAACGGGTAATAGTTCTTATATTTCTTTACCCATAATTGATGAGGTTCTTTTACCAACTATTGTGCAGGCACCTAAACTAGAATTCAAGCCTCTTCCTGATCACTTAAAGTATGCTTACTTGGGTGATAAAGAAGAGATTTCGGTGATCATTGCAAAGAACCTCACTGCCATACAAAAAGAACGTCTACTTAGGGTTCTGAAAGAGCACAGAACGGCCATTGGTTGGACAATTGCTGACATCAAAGGCATTAGTTCATCCATGTGCATGCATAAAATCTTAATGGAAGATGATGTCAAGCCAGTACGTGATGCTCAACGTAGGCTTAATCCCTCAATGATGGAGGTTGTGAAGAAAGAGATCCTCAAATTTCTAAGTGTGGGGGTGATATATCCAATTTCTGAAATAAAATGGGTTAGTTCGGTACAGGTGGTACCTAAAAAGTCAGGTGTTACAGGTGTCAGAAATCAAGATGACGAACTTGTTCCTACACGAATTCAAACAAGATGGAGAGTATGCATAGACTACAAGAAGCTTAATTCGGCTACCCGCAAGGATCACTTTCCTTTGCCTTTCATTGATCAGACGCTAGAGAGGTTAGCGGGACATTTACATTATTGCTTTTTGGACGGTTATTCCAGCTACAATCAGATTTTTATTGCACTACAGGATCAGGAGAAAACTACTTTTACTTGTCCCTTTGGTACGTTTGCATATAGACGAATGTCGTTTGGTCTTTGCAATGCGCCTGCCACTTTTCTGAGATGTATGGTTAGTATATTTTTTGATTACGTAGAGTGCATCATTGAGGTATTTATGGTGATTCATTTGATATTTGCTTAGAAAATCTTGAACTTGTGCTTAAAAGATGCATATACTCTAATCTTGTTCTTAACTGGGAGAAATGTCATTTTATGGTGAACCATGTTATAGTGCTTGGTGACATTGTGTCCTCTAAAGGGATCGAAGTGGACAAAGCAAAGATAGACCTAATAAGAAACTTACAATAACCCACATCGGTGAGGGAGATTCACTCGTTTCTTGGTCATGTAGGTTTTTACAGGAGGTTCATCAAAGATTTTTCTAAAATCTCAATGCCAATGTGCAAATTGCTGCAAAAGAAAGTTACCTTTAACTTCGACCAAGAGTGTTAGGATGCCTTTGACAGACTGGAAGAATTTTTGACCACTACACCAATTATTAAGTCACCTGACTGGAGTTTTCCATTCGAGTTGATGTGTGATGCAAGTGATTATGAAGTCGGAGCTGTTTTGGGTCAGAAAGTGGACAAGCAGTCACACGTGATTTATTATGCATCTAGAACCCTAAACGATGCACAAATAAACTATTCTACCACCGAAAAGGGTTATTGGCTATAGTTTTTGCATTAGAGAAATTCATATCTTATTTAGTAGGTACACAAGTGATTATATATTTTGATCACGCGGCACTTCGGTACCTATTGAAGAAGAGGAAGTTAAGCCAAGATTAATACGGTGGATTATGTTGTTGCAAGAATTTAATATTAAAATTATAGACAAAAAATGTGTTGAGAATACAGTGGCAGATCATCTTAGCAGACTTGTTGTTTCCAAGGAAGAACTTCTTATACAAGATCGTTTTCTAGATGAACAACTCTTCTCAATAGAAGATACAACACCTTGGTACGTTGATATAATGAACTACTTGGTTACGAGGCAGGTACCTAGTACCATGTCTAGTTCTCAAAAGTTGAAGCTTAAAAAGATAGCCAAGCAGTATGTATGGGATGAGCCCTACTTATGGAAATATTGTGATGATCAGATTATCCGCAGGTGCGTACTTGACTCTGAATTTTAATCCATTCTATCTTTTTGTCATTCTTATGCTTGTGGTGCCTATTTTAGTTCTAAACGTACCGCTCTCAAAGTTCTTGAGAGTGGCTTTTATTGGCCCACCCTATTTGAGGATGCATATATTTTTTATAAATCTTATGATGGATATCAACGAACGGGCAATCTAGGTGCTCGAAATCAAATGCCACTCACACCGATTCTTATTGTAGAAATATTCGATGTGTGGGGAATTGATTTTATGGGCCCTTTTGTCAATTTCAAATAGAAAATTTTATATACTTCTTGATATGGATTATGTTCCGAAATGGGTGGAAGCTAAAGCCACCCCTACTAATGATTCTCAAGTTGTTTGTGAGTTTATGAAGGAATATATTTTTACTAGACATGGTACACCACGTGTGGTTATCAGTGATGGAGGCTCATACTTTCACAAATCCTTCTATGCTCTCCCCAAGAATTACAACGTCAAACACAAGATTGGCACGTCTTACCACCCATAAACTAGTGGGCAAGCTGAAATTTCAAATCGTGAGATCAAGTCCACCTTGGAGAAAACTGTTAACGCTACAAGGAAAGATTGGAGCTTTAGGCTTAATGGTGTATTAAGGGCTATAGAACGGCGTACAAAACACCGATTGGTATGTCTTCATATCAGTTGGTTTATGGAAAAGCTTGTCATCTTCTGGTTGAACTTGAGCACAAGGCTTTTTGGGCGATAAAAATGTGCAATATGGATTATAACAATGCGGGGAAACATAGAAAGTTACAACTTAATGAGTTAGAGAAGATATGTAATGATGCTTATGAGAGCTCTTGGATTTACAAGGAGAAGACTAAACTTTTCCATGATAAGATGATTTCTCGAAGAATTTTGTTGTTGGACAAAAAGTTCTTTTATTTTACTCTTGTATTAAACTATTTCCTGAAAATGTAAGGTCCCGCTGGATTGGACCGTATGTTGTTACTAATGTTTTTCCTCATGGTGTAGTTGAGATTACTAGTCTCCGAGATGGGACAGTTTCCAAGGTAAATGGCCATACTACGAAAACATCGTTTATATGGATGTAGATTTGCTTGAGTTTAGTGATTTGCTCCTTCTGGAGGAGTAATAAGGGCGAGTAGATAGTCGGGTTTATGAATTTAAACCAAGCGCTGCATGGGAGGCAACCCATTGGTTTTGTATTTCTATCTTTATCTTTTGTTTTTCCTTAGTTTTTCATATCATGTTAGGATTTCCCATCTTGATTTTACACTGGAAGAGTCAATTTACATTGAGGACAATGTAAAGTTTAAGTTTGTGGGGGTGATTAAGCATATAGAGTTTTTAAGTCTTTACTTTTATAGGTAGAATTTTTGAACTTTTTGTACATATTTGCATGAAAACCTCAAACTTTTAGAGAATTTAGAGTCACTTTGTATACTTCTAGCTAAGTTTACATACGGAGTTCTTAACGAAATAACTGAACTTAGAAGTATTAAAGAACTATATTCGGGTTGCTTAGTTGTTGAGAGGCTAGAGCTGACAAAAAGGGACTTAAGCCACTGGAAGAGAATACAATATTAGAGAAGCTGGTCATTCAATACCCATGAGAGGCACCAAAACTTTAATTCTTTGTACTTGTCTAAATTGTTCGTTTAGAGTGTTTCATCTGCATAAATTTCGGGTAGAATGATGAGCTACCTAACTTCGCACCAATTTCAGCACTACTTTTTGATTTCTTGAGTGTTAATTCTATCAATCATGAGGGTGTCATCAGAATTGCTAACTCTATCTTGTAGTCTTGTTTGCAGTTGACACCATTCTCTCGATAACAATAGGTCCATAAAAACAACATTATCATCAACAAACGGAGCATCAAAAATTTGAAGACGTTCAAGGTTTATAAGCAACAGTACAGGAAAGAGCAAATTTCATATCCAAGTGAAGCAACAAGATAAAGAGCAGAATTATATATAAATATTGAAGACATATGTGCAAGAGCGAAAGAAATCAAAAGATGAGAGTTAGTAAAGTTTATGATATCGAGACAATACAAGTTGTGAAGAATCAAGTGGTAAAATCCTTATCCCACGACCATAGTAGTTTCATTATTCATTTTTTATTTTTCAGAAAAAAAAAAAAGAAAGAGAAAAAGTATAAAACCGAAAATAGAAAGAAAAGAAGAAAAAAAGTGGTTTATTTTGTTTTAGTGTATATTTGTTTTTATATTCATTCAATAAGGCCGTGGGTAAACAACAAGAATTTGAGGAAAAGAGTTACGATTGTCAAGTTTCTACGAAGTTCAAGAGTTCATCATCAACAGTTGAAGACCTAAGACTAAAGACGTTTCTATTGGATGATGTGAGAGTGGTGTTGATTATGCATCGGGTGAGAAGGTGAGTAAGCATTCCCATCCTTACATAGTGGTTGATTTCCTTTCTTAGAGGTCATCAGAAAAAATAAAAATAAAAAAAGTTTTTTTCGTCCCAAATTTCTATGGGATAACATCTTCATATAATTCAGAAGGTTCCTTTTCCTTCGCACCATTCAATGTGTGTAGGATTTCTATCTTCACTTCTGTCTACACACATGAGAACCATAAAGTGCGTCTTTTGAGTTTCAATTTATAAAATCCTATTGGTGAGGCAGAATGCTTATTCAGTCGCTCTTGAACCTGGATTCTTTCATATGGTGGTTTTCTTCTAACTCAAGAACTAAGCATGAGAATAATGTTTTTTGATACTTCTAACTTCTTATTGTTAGTGTGCAGAAACTTTATGTCTTCGTATCTCTTTGGATGCATGTGCTCTGGAATGTTTGAAAGTTGGGATTTAGCTTTTGTGGGTATACCTCTTGTAAACCCTCACGAGACTATAACTTGTCCACAGGGACATCTAGGGGTTTAAAGGCTCGTTACACATGCTAAGTGTAACCGTATCCTCAACGAAAGGGAGTTTTTGTATTTTAGGTTAGTTTAGGATACATAGTTTGCTCGAGGACCAGTAAAAGTTAAGTGTGGGGGAATTCGATAAGTGCATATTTTACATATTTAGAGTGTCAATTTCATGCAGTTATTTGCTATATTTCTTGTGAATTATTATATATTACGTTTGTTTTTGTTTAATTACCTTTATTAGGTGGAATCGTCCAGAAGAACTGAATTGGCACTT
The DNA here is from genome assembly GCA_023531435.1 of Papaver californicum. NCBI lineage: Eukaryota > Viridiplantae > Streptophyta > Magnoliopsida > Ranunculales > Papaveraceae > Papaver > Papaver californicum. The sequence goes on along the minus strand of JAJJMC010021751.1, from coordinate 747,514 downwards.
AATTGTGCAAGATAAAAAGTTCTACAAGTGAAGAAAGCCAAAATACCAGGTTTAACTCGTCCAAATCTAGGATTTCTTGTCATCAGCACATAGAGAAGGAAGAAACGAATCTAACCGCGAAAGAATGAAGTTATTTTGACTTCGTATGAGAAAGTTATAAGCAAAACAAGAACTAAGAGCAAATTGGTCATTTCCGAGAAACTGCTATTGGAAACCCATTGTACGTTAAGGGACATGTTTCAAGAGGACTTCTAAGCACAGTCGAGCATTTTACTAAGGGCTAGCCAAGTTTTTAAATGCTGTTAAAAGCGCCAACTGTTATACTAAGGGCTGCCAACTTTTGGAAGTCACTAATGGCACCAGCCATTCTGATAGGCGGCCCATCATCTTCTTCCTTGAGAAATCTCTGTTGAAACAGAGAGTTCATGATAGTGATCGATGGAAGGTAAGAACAGGGTTAGTGGCAGTGATGGTTGTTGGTCTGTGATTTCTATCAGGGCTGAGAAAATTAGAATACATGGAGTTGATGCCGAGAGTGGAGATAGTGAAGCCTTAGCGGATTAATCGTGTCTTATATGATTAATGATGGAGTGAAAAGTTTCTCGTGTTAGATTGGTGATTGAATCAGTGAAATGAGAGAATATAAATCAAGAACTTGATATCAAGACTTGTTCTTGATGAAGAACAGAGAACAAAACCATTTTTGATTAATAAGAAGAATTACATTTTCTTTGCACATCACACAGTTGTTTTTGTATCAGACACTCTAATACTAACGTACACATGACTACAATAAATGCTAACGTACACTCTACTTAGCCAGCTCATACTAGCTAACGTACACATGGTTAACCAGATTGGCTAACTTGCAAAGGGTGTTAATCAAGTGTCATTTTATGTTACATATTACTTGGGTGACTATTATCCCCCCTCAAACTGAGTGTGGCAGGCAGAGGTTGCACACATAGTTTTTCCCTAAGTAAGGCAAATCTTGGGCCAGAAAAACCTTTAGTAAAGATGTCTGATGCTTGATCGATGGTGGATACATTAGATACCTTCAATGTATTTGATTGAATCAATTCTCTGACAAAGTTGTAATCCACTGAAAGATGCTTCATCCTTGTGTGAAAAACAGGATTGGAAGAGAAGGAAATAGCACTGATGTTGTCATACAGGATAGAAGGTGAACATGGCAGGAAAATGTGCATTTAAGTTAGTAATTTACAAACCCAAATCACCTTTGCAGCTGAGTTTGCCAGACTTATGAACTCTTCCTCAGTTGAAGATACGACAATAGTTGTTTGCCTCTTGCTGGACCATCAGATTGGATTAGAGCCAAAAAATATACAATAGCCTCCAGTGCTTCTTCTGGTAGCTGGATCACCTGCCCAATCAGCATCACTGTAACCATATACTGCTGTTAATCCCTTCTTGAATAGAATACCATAGTCAATTGTACCCTTTATGTACCTTAAGATTCTTTTGGCTGCAATCAAGTGAGTTGTAGTAGGCTGGTGCATGTGCTAACAAACTTGGTTAACAACATAGGAAATTTCTGGTCTAGACCAAGTGAGATATTGCAGTGCCCCAACTAGAGATCTGTAAAAGGTAGGATCAGACAATGGTGCACCAGAAGAATCATGTAGCTTGAAATGAGCAGGTACTGGTGAGGAGCAGGGTTTAGCTCCTGACAGATCATGCTTCTCCAACAAATCTAGTACATATTTAATCTGAGATAAAAAAAGACATTTTAAGTTTCTTTTTATTTCAAGTCCAAGAAAGTAGTGCAAAGCTCCAAGATTCTTGACAGGAAAGTGTTTCTGTAGCTGAAGTATGAACTCAGAACAGTATGAAGAAGAGCTGCTTGTGATTAAAATATCATCCACATAGACAAGGATAAATGTGATCCTGGTACCCTTCTTTTGAATGAACAAAGAAGTATCTGCTGAAGACAAAATGAACCCATAGGAGAGTAATACTTGTTGTAATCTAGCATACCGTGCTCTTGGAGCTTGCTTTCGACCATATAGAGACTTGTTGATCTTGCACACATAGGAAGGATTGTATGAATCCACAAAACCTGGTGGCTGGGACATGTAAATGTGTTCAGAGATGTCACCATGGAGAAAGCCATTACTCACATCAAGTTGAGAAATAGACCAATCAAAGTTAACTGCAATTGAGAGAAGTATTCTAATGGTGGTTGATTTAGCAACAGGGATGAATGTCTCAGAGTAATCCAATCCCTCCTGCTGGTGAAAGCCTTCAGAAACAAGTCTGGCTTTGTATCTTGCTATTGAGCCATCTGGGTTATATTTGAGTCTGAACACCCATTTACAACCAACAATATTCATAGATGGATGAAAAAATACCTTAGTCCAGGTGTTTGCATCTTGGAGTGCATTGTATTCATCCACAAGAGCTTGTCTCCACTTTGGATGCTTATTATCTTGACTAAAGCAGCTAGGAGTCTCTGGAGGTATTTTAGCAGCAATGGCAGCAGAATAAGAGTACCTGGTTGAGTAAGCTTTTGGCCTATGAATGCCAGATTTTCCCCTTGTTTGCATAGAATGGTCATTGCAAATTCTAGATAATGATGAATTGTGAGTAATATTAGGTGAAGGTGTTGTTGATGAATCTTGAAGCAATGTGGCAGAAAGGGTGCATTTGTAGGATGCACAGCTTCAGTTGTGGGTGTATAATGAGCTGTTAGAGGAGAAGTATTTGTTGTTAAGGCTGGTAATGGGGGTGATAGTGTGGTGAGAGGAAACACTGATTCTTTAAAAGTGACATGTCTGGAAATATAAATCTTTCCAGTGGTTGGGTCCATTTATATCCTTTTTGAGAAGAGCTGTAACCAATGAAGGTACAAGAGATGCTCCTTGGAGCCAATTTGTGAGTTGCATATGGTTTCAGCCATGGAAAGCATTGTGAACCAAAAGATCTCAATAAATGGTAATCAGGAGATTTATGAAAAATGATCTCAAATGGTGTGTTGAAGCCAATTGATTTAGCTGGTAATATGTTGATAGTATAGTTGGCAGTGGCAAAAGCATCAACCCAAAAGGCAATCACTGAGACCAGATTGGATAAGAAAGGTTCTGCTAACATCCACTAGGTGTCTATGCTTGGACTCTGCTACTCCATTTTGCTCAGGTGTGTGAGGACATGATAACTCATGTCTTATCCCATTATGAGCTAGAAATGAAGTTAACTGGTGATGCAGGAACTCACCACCACCATCTGTTCTTATTGTTTTAATACAAAATGACAAATATTTCTCAATGTACACTTTGAACTGAATGAAAATTTTCTTGAAATCAGATTTGTCACACATAGGGAGAACCAGCAAAACTTGGAGAATTCATCTATTATTGCAACATAGTATTTATAACCAGATAATGACATTACAGGACTTGGACCCCATAGGTCCATGTGTAGTAATTCTAAAGGAGTGGAACTAAAACTTGTTGACATTTGAAAAGGTAATTTGTGTGATCTACCTAAGGAACATGCAGTGCATGAAATGGGACTACTAGCAACTGATGGTAAAGAAAGATGCTTAGAAATACATTACATGGTTTTAAAATATGGATGAGCTAGTCTTCTGTGCCAGACTTCAGAAAATATAGATATTGCTACAGCAGAATGAGCTTTGTGCTGGGACTGATGCAGAAAATGAATGGGATAAATTCCATTACTGTGAGGGCCTTGTAAAATTGTCTTCCTAGTTGACAAGTCCTTCACAGAATATCCAGATTTAGTAAATATGATAGAGCAATTGTTGTCTGAGGTGAACTTATGAACAGAAAGTAAATTTTGAGCTGCTTTTGGTACTAAAAGAATTTTGTTTAAGCTAAAGAAGTGTGTTGGTGTGGATATAAGAGAGGAACCAGAGTGAGTGATTGATACGGGCATAATTTATACATATAAACCTTTTAATCTGTATTTGTTAGCACTTGTAATTGTATTAATTTTATTGTTTCTATGATTTTTAGGTAATAACCATAAATCCGACATTATACATAGATTGTGCTTAAATGAACTAAATTGGTCTGAACTTGGTGTTGTTCGCGTCGGCGTAAGAAGTATGGGACTGGGTCAGGTGGCTTGGTGCAGTGCTAGGTCTGTTCGTAAAGTTAGAGGCTAGACTGTGACGGCTGATGGAGGAGGTCAAATTAGAAGAGTAGGCTAAGTTGAAGTACGGTGGAAAGAGAGCTAATATGTGATGATAGAGCAGGTACATGTTACTCTTCTTATGGTAGGTGTACTCATTGGGTCCTGGTTTGGTGAAGAGAGTAGGTATGTAGCTAGGCTATAATGAAAAGAAGAAAAGCTATAGATGGGACCGATGGTAATCAGTTGAAAGAAATGATGAAGTGGCTAGAAAAGAAGTCTAGTGAGAAGGTAAGAGAAGTACGGCCCACATGTAAAGTTGCTAGGCTAGAAAGTGAAGATTGGTGTTATCCAACGGCCAAGAAAGAGAAAGAATAGGTTTTCTATTATTAGTAAACCTAGGATAAAAAGCTATAAGAAGGGGGGCGCTGCGGACAAGAGGGAGAGTTTTCTTTGGAGGGTTTTTGGCCGCAGACGGATTTTGACGGACATGACTAGCTCCTGTACACTTTTCAGAAGAGAGACAGAGGAATATCATACGGAGAGATCAACTATACGACTGCCGAGTTTGTTTTAATTCTTTTCCTCTACTTCTATCTATTTATTTTATGGGTTTTAAGAAACCCATCTTCATGTCTAGCTAATTTATGTGTAACTAGGGTTCTATGTTGAAACCACTTTTAGTACAAGACTAATTAATATGAATTATTAAGTAATAGACCATTATGATTTGAATAGATTAATTCCATGATTTTGTTTATTGATTTAAATTTAAATTAGTTGTCGTTTCACCGGTTCTGTACAATACAGTAACCTATGAGCAGAATCAATAGGATAATAAATATGTTTGTCTACTTTTTAGATATTCCATGCTTTGGTTAAATCTTTAGATGGGGTATGCTTTTTAGAGCCGGATATTATTTGTGAACCTACAATTAGCTTCGTATTATTTTCTCGCTAACACAATTAGATGGTGTATGCTTCAGAGTAAGGCTTTTGATGCGCCATGCTTAGGGTGTCCCGGTGATATTTACGACTCTAATACATATAATAGGTGATGTCGATAGAACGAACAATAAATGAATAATCATGAGTTATGTTTCATTTCAGTAATTAAATAGAAATAGTGGTGGATACTGAAAAACCCTGGTCACCAACTCTCCCGTTAGATTTATTTTTATTAGTTTAGTCTGTTTTATAATAAAAATTTTATTATTTTATCTAAAAATCCAAAAATATTGTTTCTGGTTAGGTTATTAAAGATATTAATTGCAGTATTTCCCCGCTCTCTGTGGGTTCGGCCCGTACTTGCCGTTGTCTACTAGTTAGACGCCGTGCAATTGCGGTTATTATATTGGTTAATTCCAAATCACATCAATTTTTGGCGCCGCTACCGGGAGCGGTTGTGGAATATTGTAATTAGTATTTTTGATTTTCTAATCGTAGTTTAGGTTTTATTTTTTATTTTGTATATATTTTTATTTATTTTTTAGGATTTTTTTTTTTTTACTCGTTCTATGTTGTAGTATCTCTTTTCAGGTACTTTTTCGAGGATGATGACTCTTTCTGAGGAGACGTCATCTAAGATGACACTTCGGGAATATAAGGATTGGTCAAGGCAGAAGCTCTTGCCTCATCTGAGAAGACGATGGGAGAAGTAATATATGGGCCAGGATATAAAGAAATTTGTGCTTATAATCGTCTCAGGTATGGAACTTGGCATCCACATCGTTCCGTCATAGGCGGTTATTCAGCTGAGTATCAACCCCAGTACCATGAGGTTGATTTTCCGAGGAATCGGAATCTTTTGGATTGTCTGAATATTTTGCCGGAAACGAAAAAAATGACACTGGGGGAAGTATTAAGACGACCATGGCATAATGAAGTGCTTTCTTCACCTGAGGTAAGTGACGAATCACCTCTAATGATAGATGACCCTGTGGATGATTGTGTAGATGATTTGCCTAATTCTATAGATGAATCTATCTCACAAGATCATTCACCCGACTTAGAGGTTGTTTCTAGACCCTTAAACTTCCAAAAGTTGCCTAATTTAGGGTTAGAATTGTGTGCTTCTCAAGTTTTGTTGGATCACTTTGCATCCAAATACCCAGAGGACTTGCCTATTCCTGACACTGTGCATGAACCGATTGATATTTCCCCAGTCCCAAATGTATCCCCATATTATGTTCTTTACGCACTTCCCAGTGTAGTAAAAACTAGGTTTGGGGGTAATCCATTCTTTTTGATAGTTTCAGTGTCACCGTGTCACCATAATATAATTGTGAAACTGTCATTTGTATATATATTTTATTTTGGGTTGATCCCCAAATTTTCAGGTTATTAGTGTACGGGGATTTTATCTGTATATATCCAGTAGGTAGATTTTTATTTTCTTGTTTTTATTTTATTTTAGGCTTTCTATTTATTTTTATTTTTAGTGTTCTTTGTTATTACTATCGTTTGATGTGTGTGACAGAGAATACTATTTTTCTTGCGTCAATCAGGTGAGACGTTCCAATCCCTTCTCTTTAATTTACATTTGTTTCTCTTATTTATATTTATTGCAGACCATTCTAGGTTGCACAGTTTGAAACATTGAGGACAATGTTAAATTTAGGTTTGGGGGTAGAGTTTCAGAAATTGATGCCAATAAAAAAATCCGAAATTTAGAAACATGTGAATGATTCAGGATGACACTAACAATTCTAGGTAGATGGAAACATAGCTCTTATCTAAAGGAATTGGTGTGCCCAGCTAAATGGTCTATTCATATCTGAATGCACTCAGGTGTTAGAAATAACATGATAATCATTGAACAAGCATTTCTCTGAATCATCGGAATCATATCACTTTCTATTTTTATTTTTGCAATTTTGTGTTTCTCTAAGTGATTTGGTGGGGCCCAGTATCAAATTGTTATCGCCGCCAGGATGAAATAGATTGTTGAGTTCAAGTTCATATTTAATTCGTATTAAAAAAAATTATATTGTGATAGCAATATGTGTGTGTTTCCCCTGTCTCCGTCGCCTAAGCAAGCGTGGAATGCAGGATCCATGGGAACTATCATGTAGTCATGAAAAAAAAAATATATATAAGTAATAATAATAAAAATAGGATTCATCCTGGCATTGACCT